>LS990919.1:33397613-33735113 GCA_900464855.2 Musa schizocarpa
AAAGAGATCAATCCCAAGTTTTAGAATCTGCAAGGGTTCTAACACCTGGTATCGAGAGCAGCGTTCTTGGCGTCTCGCTGCCCTTCCACAGTCATCCATCAACCCTCCACAACCGCCCCAAAGAGATTCCCACAATCGCTTAAGAGATGGATTGCTAAATTCGCCATCATCTCCACCACCACCGAATCATCCTTTGATCTCCCATTGAATTGCAACAGGTTCTGGTTTTTCTACCTTACTGCTGCTGCAATTTAGTTATCCTTATTTGAAAATCCCAAAAAAAAAAAAAAATTATTCCTATATTGCTGCATAAACTTTTCGTCATAAAGTTTTCATCTCTCTGATTTAAAGATACATTGCAGAATTCCAACCGTATAGCACTGTCTGTTTGATCTTGCTACTGTGTTTTTCTATCCAAATCTCTGAAATTTTTATGACATCTTTGACATTTCCTAATAGCAGATTCCCTTTGGTTTCATAAAAAAAATTCTCAATATAAAACCACTGATCTTTTTTCCAATCTGCTATACTTAAAAATCTGTGCTGCAGAAAATTTCAGCCGCATATTGTTGCCTTAACCCATCTATTTGCAATCTTTTTTTGAATGAAATTTCTTATACACTTCATAGATCATCTTGGCTTCCATCTAAGATTGATCTATAAAGAAATTCATCTCTAAAAAACAATTTTTTGTGTTGCTGCAAATTTTTAAATTCAGTAACCTGCTGAAATTTCTCGTGAGAATTCTGCAATCGTAACTTGCACCAATTTCCTTATTGTTATACTGCGAAATTTTCTTGATTAAATTAGATATCCTTGCTGTCATATAAATTGTGATTTTGCTATCAATTCCCTCCTCAATTCTCTCACGTTTTTGGTGGAAATTACGTCGAGAAACCGTTGTTTCTTCGACGACAATTCTACTCTTACAAGACAGCACATACTTGCTGCAACTTCCACTGATTTCTATCAAACTTTTGCTACCATCTACCACAGATCCAAAACTTTTATCTACAGCCCTAAAACTCTACCAAACCACACCCTCAATCTGCACCCAAAATAGCCACAAAACAAGCCTAAACCGTAGCATACATCCACCCATCTACCAACCCTTTCGACCATCACCTCTCTCAACCAATACATGCCTTTAACCCGACAACAAAAGAGAGATCTTAATATCACAGATTTGACGGCATATACTATGGCATCTGAGGAGGTATTCAATGCTAAATTCGAAGCCTTCGAGGCGCGAATGGAGGATAAGATTTGGATGCTCTTTACCGAACTCAGATTGGGCCGACCACTAAGCCCGAAGAAATCACATCAAGGAGAGAGCTTTGCCCAATCACACCAAGCCCAAAGATATGACTTCCAAGAGAGGGGAAGCTCTATGATCAACCTCAACTATCCATGCATGAGAGTGGACTTCCCTAGATGGGAAGAAGGAGACCCGATTGGTTGGATCTCGCGCGCGGAGTGATATTTTCGGTACCACAAAACCGCAGATGCATCTATGGTGAAATTTGTAGCTATATATCTTGAAGGGGATGCTATACAGTGGTTTGATTGGTTTAAATATACTTATGGAGTCCTTTCATGGCGACAATTCAAAGAAGAACTGTTGATCCGCTTCAAACCAACCGATTACGAGAATATTGACGGACAACTAGCAAAGATCCGACAAACCTCCACCATTCAGGAGTACCAAACCAGGTTTGAAAGGTTTTCTAATCAAACTCATGATTGGTCTCAAAAACAGCTATTGAGGACCTTCATTGAGGGCTTGAAGCCGGAGATCCGAGGAGAAGTTAAAGCGCGACAACCGTATACGCTTATGGCAGCCATCTTGATGGAAATCTTCAATTTAACAACCATATACCCCGATAGCTAAAGAGCTATGATACATATGGAATGCAAATTGACCCCCTCCAACGATTTGAAACAAGATGGATCGTTCAAGATTGAAGTTAGGAAAACTATTTTAATCACATAATCAATGAAAATTTGATGAAGTAATTAGAATAGTACTTTGATTCCCTTAAAACACCACAAACTAAGAAGCTTGATAAGTTGAAAGGAAAAACAAAGATTTTTCTTGGGTTTTGAACGCCACAAACAAAAATGCTTGATACGTCCAAAGTTCATGCAAGAACTTAAAAACAAAACACTCACCGGTGTTGTAAGTGAATATACTTCTCCAAAAATGTGCTCTTACAAAGAGAGTTAGCCTTGTTTTTATATAGTACAAAGGCAAAGTATAAAGGGAATGAATATATTAAATGACATTTATATTCTAATGCATGAATGTAGATTACTCATGAATCTACATTGAATTGTTTTGAATAATTATTCATGAATAAGCCCACAAATCCTAATATGGTCCAATATGGTTTGAATGACCTTTATTCTTCAAAGATGGCTAAAAAATTCATCCTTCTCTCAAGGTTGGAATTTCTCTTCATGATGTTGACTTATTTGAATCGGGTTGATTATTTTAGGCACTTCTTGTATCCATAGAACCTTGACCAAGTTTTGATTTAGCTTGCTTCTTCCAAATGCCTTCTAATAAACAAGTTAAGGCTTCTTTTCATCCTTTTAGTTTTCGCTCTTGTCATTGGTCCTCGATGAATAGTTAAAGGGTCTTTGGCAGAATTATAATCAACTTGCTCATTCATATCATTCCCCTTTCCTTGAAAGGATTCGCCCCTCGAATCGGTGTCTTAAATCACCTGCATCAAACAAAGATAAATCGAAACATTGAAGGTTGCACTAACATTACCATACTCACCCGGTAGTTCCAACTTGTATGCATTGTCATTGATTTTTTGAGAGACTCGAAATGGACCATCTCCTCTTGGCATTAGTTTATACTTCCTTTGGTTAGGAAATCTTTCCTTCCTCAAGTGTACCCAAACCCAATCACCAGGTTCAAATACTACTTGCTTTCGGCCTTTGTTGTGTTGTTTCTCATATTGTAGAGTTTTATTTTGAATTTATATCTGGACCCTTTCATGCAATGCTTTGACAAAATCAACTTTTTGCTTACCATCCAAATTGGCCTTTTCCAAAGGTAAAGGTAGCAAATCCATAGGAGTTAATGGATTGAACCCGTACACAACTTCAAATGGGGAATGGTTTGTTGTAGCATGTACACTTCTGTTATAAGCAAACTCCATATGTGGCAAACATTCCTCCCAAATTTTCAAATTCTTTTGAATTATGGCTCTCAAAAGTGTTGATAAAGTTCGATTTACCACCTCCGTTTGTCCATCTGTTTGTGGGTGACAAGTGGTTGAATACAATAGCCTTATACCCAACTTGCTCCAAAGTGTTTTCCAAAAGTGGCTAAGGAACTTCACATCTCTATCACTCACAATTGTCTTTGGAATGCCATGTAATCTTACAATTTCTTTGAAAAACAGTCCCGCAACATGTGTTGCATCATCTGTTTTGTGGCAAGGAATAAAATGTGCCATCTTGCTAAACCTGTCAACAACAACAAAAATAGAATCTCTCCCTCCTTTTGACCTTGGTAAACCTAAGACAAAGTCCATGGATATATCAACCCAAGGCTCACTAGTTATAGGAAGAGGAGTATACAATCCATAAGGCATTACCTTAGATTTAGCATGTTTGCAAGTAATGCATTTCTTACATAATCTCTCAACATCTCTTTTCATGTGTGGCCAAAAGAAATGATCACTTAACACATCTAAAGTTTTTCTAATCCCGAAATGCCCCATTAAACCTCCACTATGTGCCTCTCTCACAAGTAATTCTCTCATTGAACATTGAGGAATACACAACTTATTTTCTTTGAAAAGAAAATCATCATGCTTGAAGAACTTATCAAAACCCCCTTTCTCACATGCCCCAAAAACATTAGCAAAATCATGATCAGAATTATATAAATTTTTAATATACTCAAAACCCAATAATTTTGCATCAAGTTGAGAAATTAGAGCATACCTTCTAGAAAGAGTGTCGGCAACCACATTTTCCTTACCTTGTTTATACTTGATGATGTATGGAAAGGATTCAATAAACTCCACCCATTTTGCATGCCTACGGTTTAGTTTTCCTTGTCCTTTGAGATATTTCAAGGACTCATGATCGGTGTGTATAATGAATTCCTTATACCAAAGATAGTGCTGCCATGTCTCTAACATTCTTACTAAAGCGTAAAACTCCTTGTCATATGTTGGGTAGTGAAGACTTGCTCCACTTAGCTTCTCACTAAAGAATGCAATGGGTCTGCCTTCTTGCATTAAGACTCCTCCAATTCCTATTCCACTTGCATCACACTCAATCTCAAAAGTTTTAGCAAAGTTCGGTAAAGCAAGCAAAGGTGTTGAACAGAATTTGTCTTTAAGCAAATTAAAAGCATCATCTTGTTTTTCACCCCATCTAAATCCCATATTTTTTTTTATGCATTCAGTTATTGGTGCAGCAATTGTAGAAAAATCTTTTAATGAATCTTCTATAAAAGCTAGCAAGACCATGAAAAACTTCTAACATCACTAACACTAGTAGGTTTTGGCCACTCCTAATAACTTTCACTTTTTTTTCTTGATCAACATGTATTCCTTTATCATTAATAACATATCCAAGAAAAGTAATTTTATTAGTGCAAAAAAGCACATTTCTTTATATTAGCATATAACTTTTTTTTTTCTAAGCACGTCAAAAATAGCTTTTAAATGTGTTACATGCTCATCTAAACTTTTTTGCTATACACAAGTATATCATCAAAAATAAACCACTACAAAATTTTTCCAATGTAAGTAACGTAAAATATGATTCATCAATTTCATGAAAGTACTAGGTGCATTAGTTAGGCCAAAAGGCATAACCAACCATTCATATAAACCATGTTTAGTTTTTGAAAGCGGTTTTTCATTCATCACCTTCATGCATTCTTATTTGATGATATCAGATTTTAAATCAATTTTTTGAAAAACACACAAGAATCATGCAATTCATCCAACATATCATCTAGCCTAGGAATAGGATGTCTATACTTTACCGTGATTTTGTTGATGGCTTTCGACAATCGATACACATTCTCCATGATCCATCCTTTTTAGGCACCCAGAGCAGAGGCGCATGGACTCATGCTTTCGCACATACCCTTTTTTTTCATAAGCTCACTTACTTGTTTTGGATTTCCTTGGTCTCTTGGGGTTGCATCTATATCTTTGGCTTATTTGGTATGCTTGCACCTGGAATGAAATCAATTTGATGCTCAATTCCTCTAATTGGTGGCAAACCATTAGGAACTTTCTTGGAAAGAGATCCTCATTTTTCTGCAAAAGATTAACAATAACACTAGGCAAACTTTTGTCAATTTTGTTAGAAATGTCGAACATCCTTGTACATAAGTACAAGTAAGGGCTCCCTCATGGTCAAAGCTTTCTTCACATCACTCATTCTCGCATAAACACTCATTTTTCTTTTCACTCAAACTTTCTTTGTTTTCTCTCCCCTTGTATTTCCCAATACTCTCATTTTTTTTTTTTTTTGTTAAGTATACTCTCATTTTTTATTACTCAACTCATCATTCATTTTTTTTTTTCCCTTTTTTTTTCCCTCCCAAAGTTTTGGTTAATGAAGACTCAAGCTCCTCGTATTGTTGTTTTATCGCATTTGGTCCTAAAAAAATTGTCTTTGGAGGCAAAGGTCCAAGCCTGATATTTTTTGTCCATCTATGATCAAAGAATAACGGTTCTTGAATCCATCATGTATTACCCTTCGATCGTATTGCCATGGTCTCCCCAATAACATATGACTAGCATACATAGGTACCACATCACACCAAACTTCATCTTTATATCTACCAATTGAAAAGGAAATTAACACTTGTCGATTTACCTTTACTACACCACTATCATTCAACCACCAGAACTTGTGGGTTTTGAATGCTTGATAGTAGGTAATTTCGGTTTCTCCACGAAAGCAAGGTGCTTGCCACGTTTTGTGCAACTTCCACTATCAACAATCACATTACACAACTTGTTAGCAATCAAACAATGAGTATGAAATAGATTTTCACGTTGTTCACCATGTTCATCATTTTCATTTTGCAAACTAAGTATCGTTGAACAACTAACTAGATTTTCACCTTTAGCATACTCTATATCACTAGTATCCTCTAGAATGTCTTCATCATCCTCTTTCTCACTTTCGAGATTCTACAATTCCATCCCTCGTGATCATAACTTTTTTTATTAGGACATTCACGCGTGCCACATGTCCATGCCCAAGGCACTTAAAATACTTAATACCTCTAGTTTGATTAGGTAGATTCTCACCTTTACCCTTGTTGCCTAATTCATTTCTACCTTTAGTCTCATCAATTTTAGGCTTAACAATGGGTTTTATCATCCTTTTACTCCAATTCGGTTTCAAGAAGAAGAAGAACCCGAATAAGATTTTGAATCATACCTTGTGCCTTTTCTTTTGAGTTGCCTCTCAATCTTACCCGTGGCCACATTCACCATATCTTCAATCTCCACATAATGTTGCAATTCTACAAGATCAAAGAATGTTCTTGTTTAATCCACTTAGGAATCGAGCCATGGTGGCCTCAACGATCTTCATCCACATTAGCCCTTATCATGGTTATCTCCATCTCCTTATGATACTCATCAACACTCATGGAACCTTGTGTCAAGGTTTGCGATCGTTGATGCAAATCCCTATAGTAATAGCTAGGGACAAATCTCCTCCTCATGATTTGTTTTCATCTCCAACCAAGTCTCCACAGTGCCTTTCACCATTTCTACTTTGTCTTTACATAATTGATCCCACCAAACAATAGCATAATCAAAAAAATTCAACAAATGCTAATTTTACCTTTTTTCTCTTGAGTAGTTGTGACATTCAAATATCATCTCCACTTTTCGTTCCCACTCCAAATAGGCATCTGGATTATTCTTCCCTTGAAAAGAAGGAATTTTCATTTTTGATCTTTGCCTATGTTTCTGTCCACACCATCAAAACGTCCTCTCCTAGTTTGTCTTCTAGGATTAATATCTTGACCAATTAGAGTAACTTGGTCATCATCCACGCGTCATCGCCACCATCATATTCATCGATCGAAAGGTTGGTTGTCTCCACGTCGTGGGTTCACCTTGTAATCTATTAATTGTATCATCATTCCTTTCTAGATGATCTCTTACATCTCCCATCACTTTGAACATACGTTCAAATTGTTCTTTACATTGCTTGAACTAAAAGATCATTGGATGAAGAACTCGCTTCTTTATCTTTAGACATGTATACAACAAAAAAACAAAGTTAGAACAACCTCACCAACACTCCCTCGCTTTTTTTTTTTTTTTTTTTCCACTCTAGATTTGATTCACTCCACTCATGTTTCACATAATTTTTTTTGGCTTTTCTCTATATTGATCTTACCACTCTTGCCTTTTACCTCTCTTGTTTTGTTATTTGAGTTCTTAGATTAACTAAGGTACCTAAACAAACAATTCAGATTATGGCAATTCAAAAAAAAATAGTGAAATTGGATAGCTTTAAAAGCAAATAAAAGATAGACCAATTTAAAGGTGTGTGTAATGCACTTTAATCATAAGCAAAGACTAGAATTTTTTTTTTTTGACCTTTGATTTTCCCTCTCTCTCTCTTTTTTTTTTTAGCCTGATTTTTTTTTTTTTTTTTTTTTTTTTACTTTTTTGATCTCTTTTTTTTTTTTTATACCATAAAGTCTTGAATTACAAATAAGAATAGTAATAACACAAGAAGCACAATAATAAAGATGAAAGAAGAACAATAAATATAGATATCACAAAAAAAAAAAAAAGAAGAGAAAAGAAAAGAAAATATAAAAGATAGCAAATAAATAGATACATGAAACCTCAAACTTGGTAGAAGCTCGATACCAAATGATGGAAATCTTCAACTTAACAACTATATACCCCGATAGCTAAAGAGCTATGATACATATGAAATGCAAATTGACCCCCTCCAACGATTTGAAACAAGATGGATCGTTCAAGATTGAAGTTAGGAAAACTATTCTAATCACATAATCAATGAAAATTTGATGAAGTAATTAAAATAGTACTTTGATTCCCTTAAAACGCCATAAACTAAGAAGCTTGATAAGTTGAAAGGAAAAACAAAGATTTTTCTTGGGTTTTGAATGCCACAAACAGAAATGCTTGATAAGTCCAAAGTTCATGCAAGAACTTAAAAACAAAACACTCACCGGTGTTGTAAGTCGAATATACTTCTCCAAAATGTGCTCTTACAAAGAGAGTTAGCCTTGTTTATATAGTACAAAGGCAAAGTATAAAGGGAATGAATATATTAAATGACATTTATATTCCTAATGCATGAATGTAGATTACTCATGAATCTACATTGAATTGTTTTGAATAATTATTCATGAATAAGCCCACAAATCCTAATATGGTCCAATATGGCTGAATGACCTTTATTCTTCAAAGATGGCTAAAAATTCATCCTTCTCTCAAGGTTGGAATTTTTCTTCATGATATTGACTTATTTGAATCAGGTTGATTATTTTAGGCACTTCTTGTATCCATAGAACCTTGACCAAGTTTTGACTAGCTTGCTCCTTCCAAATGCCTTCTAATAAACAAGTTAAGGCTTCTTTCATCCTTTTAGTTTTCGCTCTTGTCATTGGTTCTCGATGAATAGTTAAAGGGTCTTTGGCAGAATTATAATCAACTTGCTCATTCATATCACATCTCTTTCGCACGACATCAAGAGGAGCAATTGAACCATGAAGCTCGGAGGACTAGGGTCGCTCCTCAACCAGTAATATTGAAGCCCTCAGCCCCCCTTACTGTCGACCAAGTCCCTACACCAAAGAGGTTAACAGGAGAAGAGCTTCGGGAGCGATATGCGAAGGGGTTATGTTAGCATTGTGACGAGCCGTGGAGCCATGAGCATCGCTGTAGTAAAGGGAGACTTCTTATGATTGAACCAATAGAAGAAGAGGTCATTGAACATTCAGAAGAGAGCCTTGAACGTGAAGAAGAAGATGCAGAAGAAGAGCCACAATCGATCGGTTTCACGGTACATGCACTAGCCTGAACTACTCAAACCCGTAAATGATGAAAGTTGGAGGCCTTTCAAAAACAACAACCGATCACTGTTCTCATTGACACGGGCAAGTACTAATAACTTTCTAAACAGTAAGGTTCTTGTCCGGATGGCTTTACCTATTGAGAATTGCAGCAGGTTTGACGTTAAGATCGCCGATGGATGGATTTTGAAGTATGATCGAGGCGCCCAAGAAGAGAAACTATTGCTGCAGAACCAAGAGATAATTGCAGATTTCTTCCTTCTCCCTTGATGATCATGAGGCCATGCTCATAATTAAATGGTTGACAACATTAGGTGATATTTCTTGGAATTTTATGCAACTAATTATGAAATTTTTGATGGGGAGAAACATGTGATCTTGAGCGAGAAACATGGGGGGCGACGTGAACGATGATTTTACACACAACAAATGGGGAAGATTTTGCATAAAAGCATGCCGCCAGATTTTTTTGGTACAACTTGAGCAGTAAATTAAGGGAGAGCTAATAGAATTTGAAGATCCAAACCTACTTCCTTTGCTTGCTGAATTTTTTCAGATATATTGACGAACCTTACAACCTACCTCTTACCCGGTCGGCATGATCATTATATAATGATTCTTTTCGGACAAACCTCCAAACAAATACGGCCATATCAATATCTACATCTCGAATGATGATGAAACAGAAAGGATTGTAAAAAGAGATGCTCGAAGCAGAGGAGTTATTCGCCAAGTTGCAACCTCTACTCTTCACCGGTGCTACTTTATGCGAAGAAGGATGAAACATGGCGAATATCGTTGATTACCGAGCTCTCAATGGCATAACCATCAAGGACAAATACCTTATTCAATAGCAGATGAATTGCTAGATGAAAGGGAGCACATATCTTCTGGTGGACCTTTGATCCGGGTATCATCAAATATGAGTGTCTTGAGAAGAAGACATCACCGAAAACCACCTTTTGAACACACAACAACCACTCTAATTTTGCTTTCTTCAACAGATGGTGAAATATCTTGGGCATATCATATCGAGGAGGAAGGTGTGTGACGGTGGACCCCTTCAAAATTGAAGCAATGCAAAACTGGCCTACCCCGAGGAACATAAAATTGCTACATGACTTTCTAGGTTTAACAGGCTACTATCGTATGTTCGTGAAAAACTATGGAAAGATCAATGCACCACTTACTTTCTTACTGGAAAAAGTTGTCTTCCAATGGTTAGACAGAGCCTCCACTGCCTTCGACAAACTTAAGACAGCCATGACGACGACGCTGGTGCTAACACTACCAGATTTCAACCAACCCTTCATTATTGAGGCCAACGCATCTGGAGTCAGAATTGGAGCCATTCTCATGCAAGATGGTCGACCACTCGCATACACTAGCAAGGCATTATCTCCCTCCCATCAAAATAAGTCAACATATGATAAGGAGATGCTCGCCATTGTGCGCGCAGCAACGAGGTGGAAACCCTATTTGATTGGTCGACGATTTCAAATTAAACCCGACCATAAAAGTCTCAAGTACTTTTTGGAGCGAAAGATATCATCCCCTGGGCAGCAAAAATGGGTAACAAAACTTCTTGGATTTGATTATGAAATAACTTACAAAAAGGGGATAGAGAATGTTCTTGCAGATGCGCTTTCGCAGCTACCCGAGCAAGCTGAAGTTTCGGCCATTTCACTTCCAACCAGCGACTTCCTTGAGGATATTAAGATAGAATGGCAAGAAGATTCAGAGACTAGTAAGATTATAAAAATATTGGAGGAAGCACCAAGCTCCGTGGCTCATTACAATTGGGACTCAAAAGAATTACATTATAAGGGACGCATTGTGCTTATGATAAATTCTACTTGTATCTTCACGAGCAGATTTTGGACAAAGTTATTCCATATGCAGGGTACTAAATTGAAAAGGAGTACAGCATATCACCCACAAATCAACGGCCAGACAAAAGTTGTAAATAGGTGCTTGGAGACAACCCAAAGCCACCCACCAAATATGACTATCCAAGGAGAACTCCAGACCCAGCCAAGTGCCATTATTGATCGACGGATCGTAACTCGACGACGACGACCCACTACTGAAGTGCTAATATAGTGGGCGAACCTACCAACAGAAGATGCCACTTAGGAGAACTATGACGACTTGAAGATCAAATTCCCAAAATTCATGAATCGTCAGCCTCGAGGACAAGACTGATTTGAAGAGGGCGGGTCTGTTAGGACTCTAGCTAGGAGAGTCCTAATTGAGTGGGATATTCATGTAAAACCTACCTAAGCCGACCCCTATTAAAGAGGTGAAGAGGCCGGCTAGGGTTAGGAGGTTGTTTCTTAGAGAAGAATAAGGAGTTGTAAAGGAATAGGAGTCTTGAGTAGGAGTCCTATTAGGAGTTGGTTAGAAGTAGGAGTCTTGAATAGGAGTCATATTAGGAGTTAGGGTTTAGAAGCCCTATAAATAGTCATGTATTCCTCCTCTTTTCATAAGCAATAGATGAATCTTTTCTGCAGCCTTTGAGCAGCAACTTGGAGGGAGGAACCCCTATAGAGTTCCAAGGAGGCCGATCCCCTAAAGAGATCAATCCCAAGTTTAGAATCTGCAAAGGTTCTAACACACACATATGTCCATTTAGAAATGTTGTATAGCACTTTTAAGTTCTAACCAACCAATAGTCATTCTATTTCATGTCTTATTTCTCTTCCATGTTTTTCTCCTTTTCCAAGTTTTCAATTTTTAGGTGCTACTAAGTACTTATTAATGATTTTCTGTTATCTTTGAAATCTCAGTCCAGATCTTCCCTGTGTCTCAAATTTTTATTCGTCACAGTTTGCGGCTCAGATATGTACAGCTTTGGATACTCTACCTGTTAGTTCTTCTTTGTGATAGTGTCTTGAGTTTCTTGTTTAACCAACCAATACTTTTTTTATCTTACACTTGTTTTGTTTGTAGGTTTTACTGCTTGAAATATTTAAGGAAGATGGAATACAAAATCAGTCATTTTATTCAGTAAATCGTATAGAGAAAGATAAGCTTGAAGATCTTATGCTGGTATTGGTTCTATGAACGAAATTATATTTATCGCTTTTCCTATTAATTAACATATTGGATAGTATGTTATGGTTGTCAATTGTTAGTTCTGCCACAACAAGATTTGCAGTTTGTGTTGTTGATTCTCATGGTTTTCTCCATTAGGTAATATGTTTTTTGTAGTTTTTGTTGTGGTTTTGAACCTCCTACTTTTGGCTAGTGCAAAAGTAGAATGATCTGAAGCCTGAATACCTATACATGTTTAATTATTAGAAGGTAATTAATAATTTCAAGCAGCTGCTGATCTTTGGTACACCTTGTTCCTGGACTTGTATGCATGGATTAATTTGTAAATTGTTTTTCTGTTCCTTCTAAACCGTATTAAATATTCCTCCAAAATGTCAGCTATTGTGGAATTTCAGTAGCAGTCTTATGATCAACTTGTTATTGAGAAATTAATTGTAAGGATGCTCACTAAGTATCTTGAAAATATAAGCGCCCATCCCTCTTAAATTGGCTCATATAAGTTGTCTTCTTCCTTAACGAGAAGCCATGATCATTAGGCTTAACATCAAGACAGAGACTTACGTTTTGGCACTTTACAAAAGGATGGTTTCCTTACATTCTAAGCAGAATATGATTTGGTTTTATCTTCCATGATCATTGGACTTAACAAGGAACAGTTACCTTCTGGTCAGTCTTTGGTGGGATTATTGATAGGCACAAAGAACTTTGTTGAGCTCTCTGTTCATATAGCCAAGAGACATGCTGCAGCAACATCTTAGTTCTCAATTTTTTTTCACTAGAAGTAACCATCATGACCAGGCTGCCTGGTTACGGAAGTCAATAAACTTTGTCATTGGCTCTACGCAATGAGTTCTGTTGCCCCAGTAATATCAACCATTACATGGATGCTAAAAGTGTATCCCTGCATAGAGAGCAGAATATCTTCTGTTTTGTCAAAAGTCTGCAGAAACTAATTTTTTTTCTGATTTTTTTATTATTAACAAATAAGGGAGAGATATAAGTTAGACTGTGCTATATTGTTTTTCTTAAATCTTTTTGCTTATTGAATTTTAACTTAGATCTTCAAGGGAGTTCAAGTTCCACAAATAGTTTTTTAAACAGATCACTAGGCAACTTGTCCATTCCTCATACTCACAGCTACCGAAACCTCAATTTCTTAATGGTAAATATGAAAATGTCCAATTAAAATTTATTAGAACAAATTAACTTGATTAACTCAAACCCTTCCAAAAGATAAAATATTGAATTTTCTCTTTGCACTTGTCTCATCATCAATTATGAGAAGATTTTCAAAGAAGCTAAGTTTATGCTTCTTCTCTGTTGACTCAATAATTAGATGCTTTAACATTTGACTTTTGTGTTTTCTGATGGTGCATGCTTTAATATATTATTATCTTAAGATAATCACAAGAATCTTCAAATCAATTGCTTCTGAAGATTATATAGAAAGGACTCAGATGCAATATCTTTTTACTTGAATGACCATCTTTCATAAAATTGAGAAACTAATTCTGATCAAATTGAGAAATATATATTAATGTAGTATGGTTACTTATTTACATAAACAATATTTGGGGTTGATTACATGAATCATTTCCCATTATTGAGCTTCATTGATGGAAATATAATTAGTTGAATTATGAGTCAGCCAATCTCCTTTTGTTGTTTTTGATATATATTATGTCAGGCTTTTCTCTACCACTTCTTGCATGACTAATTCTACTTAAATCTTTTTCCTATTAAATTAAAGTATTGTTTATCTTGCTGCCGGTTTTATAGCTGGATAAGCAGCTTAAGTCAGGAAGGGCAGTCAATAGGGCATCTATTATATCACAGGTAATTGTTGTTCCTTTTTATTGAGAAATGTATTGGAATTGCATGTGTATGATTCAGTAAATATGCAGCTGCTGCTATCAGTTAAAAGGCTGATAAAGATTAGGAATTTCTTTGTGCTACAAGTCAGGATAACATTTGATGATCTGCTGTAGCTGGCAAAGTGGTTAAATACTCCAAAGCATCTTCTTTGGCATCGATGTTTCTGAACATATCCTTTGCCATGGACTTGTGACATGTTTGGTTTTCCAATTGTATAATCATCTAATCTCATAGTGTGTGAAACTTTTTGACTGATAATATGATAGATGACCTTGATAATGATAAGATTATTGTATTTCATTTATTACAGAAAAGAAACTTTACAAGCCTGACCAATTACTATAGTCAAGTGAGCGTTGTCATGATTTATATATAATGGCAAGTGGTGGGTCGACAAGCTGTTATGGACTTAACTGATTTTGCATAAGTTGTGTGACACCCCTGTATGTCCGTCCACAAAGGATCACTACCAATACGATTCTTCTTCTTGGATCTCGAAGTCAGGATAGACCCCAACATTTCGATCCTAAGAGAGGAGTAGGAGAGAGAGAGGAAAGGAGAAAGCGACGGAGAGGGATAGGGTTGTGCGTCTCGAGGCTGGATAGGTGCGTGGGAGGGTGGCAGAGCTCGCCGAGAGGGATGTAGAGGCGGTGGAGGAGGGCGACCAAGCGATGGGTGTCGGCGCAAAAGGTGATTGGAGGAGCAGGATTGAGAGAGAGAGAGAGAGAGAGTGAGGGGGAGGGATGGGGTTGTGTGTCTCAAGGCCGGACAAGTGCATGGGAGGGCGGCGGAGCTCACTAGGAGGGACATGGCGGCAGCGGAGGAGGGCGACCAAGCGTCGAGTGTTGCCACGGAAGGTGATGGAGAGGATCAATGAGGCCCAAGGGTTGGACGGGGCCGATCCCATGTCTTATAGAAACCCTGTGTTCTAAGGTGATGGCTCATTATCAATGCATGGAGAGCACCGGGCCGTGCATGGTGAGATCCGTTGCTTGGTGGTCACGGGTCCTGACTAACCATATCAAGTCAACTAACTTGCATCCGATGGTCGTTGTGGTTGAACCAACCCGTAATCGCTCAGTATGCCTTGGTGTACTGCTCGGTACATCGGTACCATACCGAGCAAGGCTCGGTACATTGGTACGACACGAGATTAAAAACTTTGGTGGATGATACATTTCTTTGCCTTTGCTGAATTTTTAATCCTTTGCTTTAGGTGCAACACACCTTTCGGCTCGTAACTACTCTCTATCATTGTTGTTGAGTATCGAACTATGATATACTTACATTGCTTCTACTTGCTAGTGACTTTTACTCTAGTGTAGGGTCGGTCAATTTGTGTTGATTTTCGTTGGTCCTTGTGAATCCCTTAAATGAAGGAAAAGACCTTCGTTGTTGTGCGTTGGTCCCTCAAATATCTCACGTTGCTTGAATTGGATGGATGCTTGTTGGAGCATTAACGAGCATAGCCTCATAGACTCTGTAGTTTTAAGACCTTTCCTTCCCAAAATTTGCCTATTAATTTCTCTTTTACTTAGTCATCACTTCAAAGTAGGTGCTTATTTTCTCTACTTTAGGTTGACATTATTTTGAGAAATAAAGTGGACAATCTACTTTCAGTAGAGCCAATCATTGTTGGTGAGGATTTGACAACTAGTGTCTATCACTAGGTTTCTTTAAAGGATCTTTGACAATGTGTAGAGCTCCTCTACTAGATAACTAAGAGAATTGGGTTATTCGATTTCACTCATTATCTCAATAGTTAAGAAGGCTAAAGGTACTTGACTTTGCCCACCTTTTTGAGAGTTGTATTTCATTCATCAAGCTGGTTACTCGCCTTCACTTGTCCTTTGCTCACACTTCTGAAGCAGTTGAAGTGTTACACTCCTTGCACTGTGTTACCTACTGAGTTTCACTTTCTCGTTGCCATCAAACTTTTAGAATGTAACTTTCATAATGCAAGAAGTATTACTCGAAAGAGCAAAATCTTGTCTTGCTTAGAGCAAGTCTTTGGGATGTGTACCACTTTCATCGTTTTCACTAAGATTCGTAATTTTGTACCATATCGACGTATCGAACTTTGCTCGGTACGGTACGGTATGGGCATACCGAGTGGTACGCTATGGTGTACCACTCGGTATGTATGTATGTATGTATGTATATATATATATATATATATTATATATATATATATATATAATATAATATAAAAATATAAAAATCAATATATAAAAAAATAAAAAATAAAAAAAGGAGGCTTATGTTGCCTCAGTGATGTCATCTCCTTTTCTTCTCCTTGTTGCATTAGACGAGGAGAATGCAGTCTTCTCCTTGTCTGCGACGTTCGGCAAAGACGTTGAAGGCCGTAGATGTCTCCAGCCTTCGTCGAAGAACGCAACAAAGAAGAAGTCGAGCCGTCGCCCTTTCGTTATCTCCTGGATTGGGATCGTTGAGGGAGGGCGGCGCTGGATAGGGAATCGTCGAGGTTCTCCCGATTCTCCCTCTTCTCCCTTGACACTTCTTCTTCACTTGCCGTAGCTAGGTCACAGCTAGGCTGATGCCGCCTGGTAGCGGGCTGTCACGGACAAACTTCTAAACAGGGTGTTTGATATAATGCTTATGTATGTCCGTGTCTTGTGGTATGTTCATGCATTGTACAGCATGTAGGGGGACGGCCGAAGGCTTGATAGTCCCATTTTAGTTGGGTCGGTGGCCGCTTTAGGCTTGTAAATAAAGGTTGTGTCATGTGGACACGTGTGAGAGATTTTCGGTCTGTAATGGACCATTTTACCCTTTGTTGTGCAACTGTTCAGAGCTTGTAAAGTCTGTTTGTAATTTGCATTGTCTATAAAGTGTTTTTCGGAGATGTTTGCTTGTTGATCCGGAGTGAGGCCTTTTCTCTGTCCTGTTCTCTCTTTTGTGGGACCTAAGGGACCATGGGAGGCTTCGGGGAGGCTGACCCTTGCGGACGGACACGCAAGGGTGCCGCACGACTTAGGCAAAACCAGCTAAGTCCGTGACAGGGCGGCGACGGTCAAAATCGACCGTTACCGACCTATTTCGGGCGGTAACGGTCGATATTACAGCCCTGTATCGTCCAATACGGGGCTAGATCAATGGTACTGCCCGGTACGGGCTGTATCATTCGGAATTACCAGGCGGTATTATAATCCTTGGTTTTCGCCACCTACTCTTGTAAATAGAAAGGGTATAACATTGCGGATTAGAGGAGGTGCAGGATTAGAGGAGGTGAAAATATGGATTGCAAGCCTTCAACATTAGAAGAGAGAAATGGCAAAGAAAAGAAATGGGTGTGAAGAAACGACAGAAAACAACTACTCAAAGAGGTCTTTGATCTGTATAGAATGGTACTTGCCAAGCATCTGATTTGGTATTAGGAGGATTTAGAAAGACATGGACCATGGTTTAGTTGTTTGGAGAGGAAGATGGTGGATGGATAATTTTCTATTTCTGAGTGCTGGTAATGGTGGGGCTAGTAGGAGCAAGGATATTTCTGTCATTTTGTTGAAGAAAGAAGATAGAAAAAAAGAGAAATTGATCATTAATTTGTAAAGTTTAATAATTGAAATGACTCGTCGACTGAGAGTATACCAATGATTTTGATGAAAATGGATTTCACAGAATTCTCTGATTTAGTAGGGTATTTGTTGTTTTGGATATTTGACATTAGCAATACTTTCCATTCCTTGTTAGTTGCAAGATAAGTGATGTTTTTTATTGGTTTGGTAACTTTGACAGAACAATTAAAGATAAAATGTACATCAATGTGCACATGCATGCCATGGAAGTTCATAGCCATTTTTTCCCCTATTAATCTTGTTTAAATTTCTACTCTTTATTTAGTATTGTTTATTATTCTAATGCACACAAATATTAGGGAGAAATTTATGGTTTGTACTGATTTTATTGCAGGGAATAACAATCTTGTCAAGGAATTTCTTTGGCCTGATCAATCTGGTACATGCTTATCTTGCTTTGATCCTCATATGAGTTCTTATTCTTTATATCAGTATAATTAGTTATTATCTTAGCGTCGTTAAGGAAGACGATAATGTTGACTACTTTGGACTAAAATGATATTTGATACAATAGCTAAAACAAGTTCTTAAATGAGAACATTTGGTAAACTGCAATGAAGTGACATAACTGGTATTGTTGTGCCAATGCTATTCTATGAAAGGTTGCACATGTTATAATTTCATTGTGCATTTCTTTCTTGATTAATTGCTGTCCATGTGCTACTTTGGTTGGCAAGCAGCAATTGAGTGCAGGAAGATTTAGGGTGGATCTTGTGCTTCCGCATAAGGAACTTCATCTCTTCTTCCAGGAATATGGACACTGGAAGCAGACTACATGAAGGCTTTTGTTATTTTTGGCCGTTATTAATATTCATAAGTTGGAACTTCCACTTATGATGGCAAATTCATAGCAAGCATTTAAAGTTGTGCAATTTGTTTGAGTCTAGACAATGTCAAACTTCAGTCCATTTATATTTGAAATCATATCTATGCATTTTGTTTCCTTTTGTATCTATGATCTTTTTTGTCATTATTTTGTATCCGTGATAACTTCTTTTATATTATAAAATAACTTCTATGTTACAGAACATCAAAGACTGGTTGGTGGAGCAGACAATAAAGGAACTTGGGAAGCGAATTGAGAACAGACTGAATTGCTTTTGCCTATCATCCAGTGGTAAAGAGCTGCAATAGACACCTTCTGTTATCTGTTACTTTATTTAACAGAAAACATAGTTGTGTGTCAAAATGCTTGGGGTCGAGTATATGAATCTTTTTCATAATATTGTAAAATTCATAGTGCAGCCTCTGTTTATCTAAGGAGAATATAGAGCAGATAGTTTCTAATTTTCTTGAATCATAAATACTTTTCTATAAAATAAAATGTAGATCTATTTGATGACTGCTTTATTAAATATCTAACTGTTGTTCCAATTAGAGGATTGGCGTTCGAACACTAAGAAATTAAGAGGAAGATATCCTATTAGAACTCCTAATATTGCTTCAGACAATTAAAATTAACTATTGTCAATACTAAAATAAAGTTGAACTATACATGGCACCCAACACTTCAAGCATGATGTTAATGGGACTTTTGCTGAATTCTGGCTTCAATCAACATTAGTTTTGCCTCTTTCTTTTCCTTAAATTTTTTCGTAATGAAATGAATTTGGCTAGGAATTTACGTATTACTTGTGAAGAGAAGTAACATTTATGTATGCATAATGTAAAATGTTTGTTTGAAGCTGCACGTGTCAACAAGCTCATTTGCTCATGTATGAAACAAGGCATATATAAAAATGTCTCTTTGTGATCCATTATATGCCATCGCTTTGCCATTGAGATCTGTTTCTGTCAAATCCATGGATAGTCCAAAAATTGTACATCATGCCAACCATTGTTTTCTGAAGTACAGTTCGAGTGCCAACTTAGGCACTTTCCTAGGCTATACACTGTAAGTTTACCCCATAGATGCTGCTTTAGGGGAAGGGAGGTTAGACGATTGTTTGATTGGCTGGATGGCAAACAACCTTCCCATTATTCCACGGGCTACACCATATCATAGCCTGTTCTGCTGTGCAACTTGTCAGCTTAATTAGTTGACATCATGCTTAATCCTTCATTCATTTATTAGCCTGCTGTAGCACTAGATATTTTACTTTCTTCATTTTGAGATATTTATACTCCACATGTACTATATATCATTGCACATATACAAGTTAACTGGAAGACAGTATCAAATGTATTAATTGCACATAAAAACAAGTGTGACATATTGATAAACATCAGAGTTAATATGTCCTGGTTATTTGTACAAAGAGCAAACTAATGCGTTTCGGGTAAAAATTTCATGGTAGTGCTTTCTAAAGTTTCTACAAGAGCAAACTAATGCATTCCTGGTAAAAATTTCATGGTAGTGCTTTCTAAAATTTCCTCCCATGCGAATTCTACAGTCAATAACAATGTAAAACAATAGCAGCTAAATCAAGTTTTTGAATTTTTGCAGTTTCACATGGAATTCTGGAAGCCAATCTAAGGACACTATCTACTTATATCCTTTCTCAAATGCAAATGGTCGAGACTTTTCAGGTAAATGTGAATGTCTTCAGATTTTAGTTTTAGACTTCAATGCCCATCATGTGCTACATGTCTTTGCTAGTTTACCATATGCTTACCATATTGGCATAATATCCAATTCTGGGCATCATTCCAAAGTTATTTCCATGAAATGATTGTCTTATGTCAATATACCCTCCTCAAATGCTTTTCATCGATTTCTCACTTTCAGAAATTATTAAAAACTTACTTAAAATTCTGAAAATTAATTTAATTAATAGGCATTTAAATAATCTATTTTAGATCTTTGGTTTAATAAAGAAAAGTTTGAAAAAGACAATCAACTCAGAAAAAAGGAACAGTTTTTGGTGTTGTTTCTTGCCAATGTGGTCTTTGGTTCAATCACTCTAAGAGGTATCTTGAGAGGCCAAAACACATGGAAGGCAGAAAGATTGAATGCAATGGACTTGCTTGGTCAGTTTTTTTTTATAAGGAATTGATTGACCATAACCCTAGAAAAAAAAAAACTTCATTTGGATCTGGTTTAAATTAGCTTGTCTTTCTTAAAAAAAAAGTGATAAGTTATTAAATGGATCCAATTGGCTTAAATAGAAATGTCATCAGTTCGTCTTGTTTTATGTCACAGTTTCATGTTTATTGTAATTAGGATGGAAATACTGGTGGTACCAAGGAGTTTAGCTGGTAGTCGACATCATACAGCTTGGGCACAATATTATAGTGATGTCCTTGTGCTAGTTGAACTGATCAAAAAAATTGCTTTCACTGTGCAATCAGATTTTAATCCTTTTTGTAAACTAGAGCTTATGTTATCATCTAAGAATTATCTCTTTGATATGGTATTGTTTATAGAGTATGAGTTAAGAAACAAGTAGCCTCCATACAGTCGAAGTGCCCTAAGGAAAAACTATCTTCTATAAATTGGCCTACAATTGTCAGGAAGAGAGTGAAGGAGACAGAGATAGAGGTAGAGAGAAAGAAGTCATTGCCATCATCCTTGGTTATTACCTGACAGAGGAAGAAGGATGAGAGATGAGTGGATGCTTCGTCAGAGCAGATGATTATTAGGTGGATGTGTGATTTGGGCATGAAAACGAGGGATATCCGTGATGTATCCTGGTCTCAATCTTGTTTCACTTCCAATTTCAAGGTGGAGTGATATGTGTTGCTGATTGTGGAACCCCAAGTTATGATAGTATATTTTAATACAAAACATCTATCTGCTCACTTATGGTGAAAGTGATTTCAAGCTGGACTTCTAACTAAGGTATGCAATATCGTACCGTACCGGTGTTTCGAGGTTGGCTCGGTACGGTATGGTACCGGTGTACCGAGCGGTACACTAGAGCATACCGAGCGATACATCCTGGTGTACCGAATAATTTTATATATTTTCTTCATACTGTAGCACTGTAGCACTTCTACAGTATAGAACTGTAGCACTGCTATACTGTAATACTGTAGCACTATAGCGGTATCGGATGGTCCGCATAGCGGTATATCGTCGGACCGGTACGTACCGCTCGTACCGGGTGGTACCATTCGGTACTGCATACCATGCTTCTAACAACCATGTTAAGTGGACTACTACTTCAAAGTTTAATCTCTGAAAGTGGAATTCTCGGCAACCAATGAGTCTCATTGTGATATACTAGTTCTTCCTTCTTGGCTTGCATTGAATAGATGTTCCATGAAATTTTAGCTCAGTCAGGCACAATTTATCCATATGCATTCTTTAATTGCTTGTTTGTTGCTGGATACTGCACAAAGCACCTTTATACTATTATATTCTTTGAATACTGTGCCTATGTTATTTCATAAATCATGATGACTAGAAATTGCAGGACTGGTTTCATATACATGGGAGATGTATCTTGGAAGAAATCTTAACCAATTTTTTGAAACAATCTGCTCAGAAAGTATGTAAATATGGTTGTCATTTTATCCATTAATTTTTTCCTTTTAATTTTGACTAAATAACTTGTGTGGTCAAATTTTGTTCTTTACAGGTATATACTGAACTTCTGAAACAAAAGCCGGAATCGGTTCCTTTTTCTGCTCTGTTGATTAATCTTTCTAAGTCGGAGACCTTTTACGGTAAGGTCAATCAATATAGGCATTAGTTATATGTCGAAATTACTGTAGTTTCAATGGAAAAACTATTTTATGAAGTATTTATTTTACTCTTGCTTATTGCTACCAGGGAATTGAAATTGTTCTCATGTCATTATTAATTCTTTTATAATTCTGCCATAAGCAGTAAATACCACATGAACAATGTCTAAGTGCACGTATACTGGCAATCTTCATTTTCAGGAAATTTGTTGCTCCAAGTACTGCAGTTAACAGATCCATCTCAATCAATGTTTATAGAACCTATGAGTGGTTGGTGAGTGCATTTAACCCCTGCTTAATTTCTTAGTTTGATAATGTTATTCAACAATCAACTATTTGTGGTAGTCTAGAAGCCAGTGTTATTCATGAAATATCTGCTGCCAGGTGTCCTAACATTGAGTATTTTAATTTCAGGTTTGATGCTGAAGGACATGAATTACTGGGGTTGCTCTTCTTTGATGTACTTGATTCATGGTTTGCTGAAGCATTTCTTCACTTATTGAGCTCATTGCCTCTGATATATCTCACAGAATGCAAATTCTTTTATAGTACAAGCCTTTTAAGTTTTTCTGTTTAATTCATGCTTTTATAAATATTTCATGTTTCTTGCTGTCTGAATGACTGCATATAGTATTTATTGAATGCAGCTTGCATATATTTTCCATCTGTTATTTTTCTGCTATTGTTAACATTAAACACATGAAATGGTCTTCTTTGCAACTATAGTGCTACTTGGTTCTGAAGTTGGAAAATAATGAAATAACAGCTTTATTCTGGTACATAAGATTCAAAGTGCAACAATCAGATAATATTCCTGGAAGTAAATAGATTATTAGTTTTGGAGGCAGCATTTAAAGTACTTCCTATTTCCTTCTTTCCAGAATTGTCTTTCTAGATATTTCAAAAGCTGAATTCTTGCAGTCAGCTTTAAGAAAATGCAAAAGAACAAGACATTATTATAGACTTGATGTGGTGAGGTACAAAGCTACTGCCACAACTGAATCCTTTCTTTTCACTGTCATTTGCTTGGTATTAGGTGAGAGCAACAAGTTGAGGAATGGATATGTATTCATGCATATTAAACAATTGACATGACATAAATGTTTACAGCCTACTTAGATTCTTCAAATCATGTGGTAAGGTGAAGCACAAATCACACATTTTTTATTTACAATAAATTAATTTTTTGATTTAGCTCCATATCTGAACATTAATTGATGGAGAAATTCTACATCATCCATTTTCTAGTGAAATAATTAAAGCTTAAAGTCTTTTCATAAAATCGTGCAATGTCATGGAGGGCTTAAATCTCATGCACGTCAGTTTTTTCTAAAGGTTTAGGCATTTTACCAAAATTTCACATTTAAAAATAGCACAAAATATATTTGAATTAGGGTGCATCATCGGCAAACAAGAGACAAAATGACCTTGACGATAAATGTCATTTACATCATTACAGGTTTAGGTAAGTGTGATCTTTTTTTTTCTCAAAAGAAGAAATTAAAATTACATTGACTGATGTTAATACAAAAGATTAGGAGGCGCAGAACCTCTCCAAAACCATTAATTATACCTGTCATTCTGCAAAATTGGCGAGATTATGTGCCACAAAGTTCAAAGATCTTGGATATAATTCCATCCAGTGGTCATCACAACTTTGGTGTGATACAATAGATGTTGGCAGATATTTTTAAAATACCAGGGAACACAATTTGCATTGGTAAGGATCTGAATGAGCTGTGAAGAATTGGATCTCACCGATATGTGAGATTTGCCTTCTTTAAAAGTCTTCCTCAATATGGAAAGAAGCTAGAGGAGGAAGAAGGCCAGACAGACTGCTCCTTAATAGAATTGGAGCAGGTATGTTTCTACCCAAGTGTGCTTTCTTATGTGGGTAGACAGACCATTTCCAACCAACTTCCTAAGCCATCTTTAGCCAAGTCCAGCAGCTTTCACAAGCCTTTTAAGGCACTAGAACTCTTTTTAGTTTGACAATTCCAAGGGTTAGGGGACCCATATCATTATACACTTTGACCCACATGCAAACCTGAGTTGTTAAAATGAGAGTTCCTTGGCACCCGCAGTTGTTTTAACTTTTAACAAGATTGAGGATTTTCAAGCCAAGCCCACCATCCAACTTGAGATTGGTAACACAGTCCCAACTGAGAAGATGCATTTTGTTCTAGGAAGAGTTGTGGTCCACAAGTATATTTTTTGGCTACTCTGTTAATGTTCTTTTCAGAAATCCAAGTATTCATGAGGGTGTATGGGGATAACATTAATAACTGAGTTGATGAGGGTGGCTTTCCCAGCTTGGGAAATCGATCTTTTGTTCCACCCTTCCAACCTTTGAAGGACCTTATCAATCAGACAATCTTGATATCTGTCCTCTGACATGCCATGACTGATGTAAGTTCCTAGGTTGCATGAGCCAGGCTAGGAAAGTGAGATCTTAAGATTATCCTTGTTACATGTCAAACATTCGCGAGAAAGCTCATTTTGACACTTTGTTGAACTGCAACATTTGCCCGTCACTCTAGGCAAGGGCCCTTCTGCTTTTCTACCTACCTTTGCTGAAGACTACATGAGCGAATATCTATTGCTTATTAGCAAAGATTTTCTCCCTTCTGTAGCATTCAGTCAACTAATGTTACTTGATGCCCTCCAACAACTGTAACTTCTTTGTTACTCTCTTTATATAACTGAAGCCAGATATGATGCCCTTGGACCCTACTAGTTCAGTTTTATAACTACATGAGAGAATATTTATTGCTTATTAGCAAAAAAATTCTCCCTTCTGTAAACTATTCTCACTTGATGCCCTCCAATAACTGTAACTTCTTTGTTATTATCTTACTATAACTTAATACAGATATGATGCCCCTGGACCTATTAGTTCAGTTTTATAACATCGAGAATCCAGTTCGGCTTTTGTAACTTTTTAGTGTTATTTATGTAGACCTGATTGAATTGGTTTTTATTCTGTAACCAGTCATTTACTAATCCTGTTCTATAAATTTGTTTTGTTACTCCTGGATGATAATTTCATTGTTTTGTTTTTATTTGAGATAAGCATCTAGAACATGCAACCCTACCATCCAAATTCTGTATTAGAAGTTGCATGCAAAAGTGTACTGCTTTGAGTTTTTCTTTCTCAACAATTTGTTTGCATATCACCGATGACTACAATAATCGTTAGTTATTAATTTGCTAAGTCATATTTACCTTATAAATTTTATTTTGTTCATTATGTCAAGTGCTTAAATAATAAATACATTATATTTTTCAGTGTTGGGCAGGAAGGTTTGTGCATCTTGGATTCTCTATTATGTATCCTTCTTAAAGACAGTTTGGAGCATGCATTGAGGAGTCTCAAAAGTTTGGTAAGCTCGAGAATAATGCTTAAGCTTGTTATTATGTTTTCTTTGATTTTTTTCAGGAAACTATTGACCTAAAGCTGTATTTATATTGATTTCGTACATGAATAATAGATTGTGAGATTGCATTTGAATGCATATGGGAGGAACTGATTGGGTATCAATTGTGAGCGCCCTTTTTCCAGTAGGGATTGTCCATTCTGGACCACAGTAGAGGCATTTGAAATTATGTTGCAACTGTTTGAAAGTGCAAATCTAATACTTTCTGAAATTGAGACCATACATGTATTCTTACAAGTTACAACTGTTTGAACTATCAGGGATTGTGTTTATTTGGCTCATTGTCATACTTGCACCTACAAAAGGACCTTGCTGCTTGTCATTTTTGTCCGATACTTCTTCTGGTTTTCTCAGATGTAGGAGAACCAGAAGAAATTGCTTCCTAGTTGCATGACTGTACTGTATGCTGCAGTGAGTAAGATGTTTCTCCTATCAACTATCTTTTCTGTTTTAGGTTCTTTGGCAAGTTACTCTCTTGCCTAAACTTGCCTCATTCAGAAACTTGGCACCATCTTTTGAGTGTTTGATGTTAGATTTGTAGCTATCATCACTCTGTGGGGCTTTATTAATATTTTGCTGTATTTTATAGCTGATACCATATTGTTTCAGGAAAAGCATTATGATGATTGTCTAGCAATATAATTTATCTTAATGAACATTTTTCTTGTGGAAAGTTTGCTTTCTGGTGCATTCTGACACTCTCCAATTGGATTTCACTCTCTAATCTTGTGTCATGATTCAGTTGGATGCTAGTGTTTTGAACGAACTACATAAGATGGATGATTATCTGGGTCCAGCTACATCTCTACCATTGCTAGGTTGGACATCATATAAGAATATGGTAAGAGAACATGAAATTGTCTTATAACTTCCCCTTAGTGATTGATTCTTATGTTTAGAAATGGTTCACAATAAGTCTATTCTAAGAAATTTATTCAAACATTGAAATTAAATAATCAAGGATATTATTCTTTTTTTTTCTCTTTCTGCTGTTGAATTCAGTAGGCATTCCACATTAGTGCAAACTTGCAAACTTTTGAATAATGAATGGTTTTAGTGTACTCTATAATATAACTTTGTTTGAAAAGAATTATAATCCATTTTTATTCTTATTTTGACAATTAATAAAAGCGTAGGCCTTCACGTCATAGTAAGGCTGCTCCACTCGGATCTAGGTAATCAAGGTTCATGTCATGCTTCTAGCCCTGCATTGGCAGAAGCCTTGTGCATTCAGCCACACTTTTTTCCTCTTGCACTTAATAAACTTTTTGTTCTTCTGATCCTTTCTCATCTTGTTTACCAGAATGCATATATTATTGATTGATTCTTTTTTTTCTCTTTTGTATAGATTAAGAATGCCAGTGACTCATGGGAACCACTGGTTCCATGTTTCGCGACTATTGGACAACTACAATTAGTTCGCTGCCTCATTTCCTTTAAGCTGCAGTCAACATCTAAGGTAATCATTGCAAAATGATCAAAGTTGTCGTCTGAAAATCTACCATTGATTTGATATCCAAAATGAACAGGTCTTTCCCAATCAAATTACAGAACTTACTAATTTTTGGAAGGTTTTCCTGACCCCAACTTATTTGTTTTACAATTGTTATCATACTAGCAACATGGTACATTTCCATCTTAATAATAAAATTCACTGCTGTTGTTCTAAAAAATAAACTTAAGAATATGATACTTAATATGCATGCTGCTAGGGAAACTGTTCATGATGTTTTTCACCAAGGATTGTTGTGCAGATCATCATAGGGTCAAAACATATTATGATATAGTGAAAATATACTATCTATCTCAAGAAGGGAACCTTTTCTTAGCTTCATTCCAGCTTTCTAGCTCATTTTGTTTGCCATAGCCCATGCTACAAGCTGAAAACTGACATAGGATATGAATGTTATTATTAAATTAAAGTGTTAGTCATCTCAGCAATTGGGTACCCCCTAGGTGGTACTTGGATGGATACCACTACTGAGTAGCACCTAGAAGGTGGACATTGAAAGTTAAGCTGGCTGCTTCACTTGTGTGAAGTTTTTGGGTGACAATTTCTCTTGCCCTAGAAATCCTTTTAACATTGCATCAAGTTGTAAGACCCTCTTTTATTTGCAATTGTTTATGCCTCACCTTTATCCATTAAGTGGTGAGCAAGTGGGGACAACCATGATACTTTGCTCTTATGTGGTTTGGTCCAGTGATTTAAAAAGTGCTTCAGTGATTTAAAAAGCGCTCCAGTGATTTAAAGGCACCAAGGTCCAAAAATGCTCGAGGCGCTACGCGTTTGCCCAAGCGAAGCGAGACACTAAAATATAAAAATATATAATATAATTAATAAATATAATTATACTTCGGATTCTTTAGATAATTATACTTCCATGTAGGATCTTTTTTTGATGTCATTAGAGAATCTATTGAGTTGCTCTGTACACTTGCTATTTATCTTGAAACCTATCAATAATTTCAAATAAATAAAAATTAATAGTATTAAAATTAAAATAATATATTATTAATCTAATAAATAAAAATACTGTTACTAGTATACTGTTAATATACTGCTAATAGTATACTATCAAATGCGAAGAGTGTGAGTAAGAGGAAGACCGAGGCTGCTGACTGAGAGCAACGACAGTGGTAGCAGAGGTAGTGGCAGCGAGAGCGGGAGCGGCGACAGTGGCAGCGGCAGCAACAGTAGTAGCGACAACGGGGAGCAACGACAACAACGACAAGCAGCGATTATGGCAGCAGCAAGAAACGACAGCAACGACGAGCAGCGATAGTGGCAGCAGTAGCGGAGAGCAACGACAGCGGAGAGAAGCAACGACAACGAAGAAGAAATCTTGCGGTAGAATCACGAGCAGGGTTAGGGTTGGGGAAGTCACGAGAGGGATGTTGAGAGGCTGATATCGGTGCTTTATTTGGTTCGATTGAACCAACTAAAGCACTGGAGACCGAACCAGACCTAAAATGTTGGTTTGGTCGCTTGGTTAATACGGGCGCTCGCCCGAAGTGCCCAGTGCCTAGGCTCGAGCGATCTCCCAAGCGGCGCCCCTTTGAAGCACACCGCCTAGAAATAAAGCGAGGTGCTCGGGCCGCGCTGTCACGGACAAACTTCTAAACAAGATGTTTGATGTAATGCTTACGTATATCCGTGTCTTTTGGTATATTCATTCTTTGTACAACATGTAGAGGGACGGCCGAAGGCTTAATAGTCCTATTTTAGTTAGGTTAGTGGCCGCTTTAGGCTTGTAAATATAGGTTGTGTCATGTGAGACATGTGTGAGAGATTTTCGGTCTGTAATGGACCATTTTGACCCTTTGTTATGCAACTGTTCAAAGCTTATAAAGTCTGTTTGTAATTTGCATTGTCTATGAAGTGTTTTCGGAGATGTTTGCTTGTGGATCCCGAGTGAGGCGTTTTCTCTATCCCGTTCTCTCTTTTGTGGGTCCTAAGGGACCATGGGAGGCTTCGGAGAGGTCGACCTTCTTGACGGACCTATGGGTGCCGTCTGACTTAGGCAAAACCAGCTAAGGCCGTGACCAGATGGTATCAGGGAAGGGCAAGCACTCATGAAACACTGACATACGCAAACGCTGGGGACCCAAGCGGGGGTTTGCGTTGAGGGCGATCGACACCTTGCTGACCGTTTGGGGAAAACAGCATGGAGATGTAGGGAAAAGGAGTCGCTTGGAAGAAGCGGGCATCCGACATTGGCATTCGGAGGAATGGCCAACCCTTCGCACAAGAGGCACCACGAAACAGAGCAAGTTTGGAAGAATCGGAGCCTTAAAGGTTGGGATGGTGAAGTTTGAGCCTCTGACTCAACATCGACAACTATACTTGATGGTGCTTAAGGCAAGCGGAGGCGCTTGGTAAAGGATGAGACCATGCAAGGTGGAATGAGTTGCTCAACGACCGAAAGAGTTATGCAAAGCTCACAGAGGTGAGGGGAATTGCTAGCTCGAAGAATTTGGTACTCATGCATGGGCTTGTATGCGGAAGATGGAATGTTCGTGGCCATCCTAAGGCGACCGAAACTCGGTGCCATGGAGCATTGAAACTTTCTCTTCGGCATTTAAAGGATACGTCCATAGGAGGCTGAAGAGTACAACGAGTTCAGCATTTTGCTAGGCCTTGAGTGGTGCAACGGGGGTTGTATTGACGTGGAGTCACAACCTAGCAAGTGCGTTTGCAGGAGGCAGAACAATGCATAGTTTGTTTAGCAAATCGGAGTAGTCTAAGGGGATGGTGGTCTCCGAAACGAAGAGAGATGTTGCTCCAATGGGACAGTTATCCAGGAGGGATAAGTCCCAACTCTCCAGAGTGAGAATCATATGGGACGGACCTCACATGTTGAGGAGTACCTCAACAAACAACAACTCCACGAAGCTCAATGAACTGAGTAAGCGGCGAGGAGTCGTCGCATGATCTCGCTTGAGAGAATGTATTGGTGGATGCATTACGAGATCAAGTGAGGGAGCGACCCTAAGCAACACAAATGAAGGCACACTTAGAGTCGATATGGAGATCGACCTCAAGGGAGGGCTGATCCGTGGAATGGTGGGTGCGAGGGCCACCATCAACTCAATGCAAAAACGAGGAGCGGAGCAACTTGGGTGTAACTTGGCGAAGTACCCAAGCCGAATGAAGGGAGCCAGCATAGAAGATGAAACATGGAGCGGAGGCATAGTGCTTTCCTTGGACAGAGGTCAAGGACATGAACTCTTGCAGAGGTAAGAGCAGGATCATGTTGTTCCATGGGTCATTTATTTTGACGGAGCAGACTCATCTTGCATGGTGCCAAAGACGAAGGGAGCTTCTGGGCACATGCATCTTATCTCGGAGGAGCGTTTGATGGAGGAACTAAGGCGACTCAATTTGCGGAGGTGAAGTTGGGTTCAGAAAGCCTTGGCATAGGACAAGAGGACGTAGAGGCGGGTACTCTTAAAGAATATGCCATAGTGTTGCCATTCAAGTTGCCATGAAGGAAGCGGTGCGCAGCGAAGATTGTGCTGGTAGGGGCAGAGGCCCAGGATCCAGACAAGCTATTAGGCGACGGATTGCCCTAGAGCGGTGCTTCATCTAGGTGTGACCCAAGAGTGGGTGGATGAAGGTCGATTGCCAAAGGAGGGAACAAAATCGAAGGTGGAAGAGACCTTGCGATGTATTGGCAGAGGCCACACATGAAGGGTTCACAATTCGAGTTCATCCCACAAGGATCAGAATGCAATAGAGATGTCACCAGGAGGCAACATGGTGCAGCGGATCATGGTGGAACAGTTCGTGGCAATACGATACACATGACATAGTCCCGTGAGGGACTAGATCATACGGCGGTATGATCGGGAGCTACTGGAAGCTCCACTTCGGTGAACAAAACGATGGTAAGAAGGGCTATGGATTCAAGGAGTGAAGGCCATGGTACCGTAGAGGTGGGTCTTCCCGTGCCGCTTAATTTTTTGATCGGATGAATGCCTTGGTCATCAAAGATATGGGGGTTGTGTTCCACCAATGGAAAAAGTTCAAATGCAAGTACCTTACCGGTGAGTCCCGTGGGAGGACTTGATCATGTAGAGGTACGATCGAAGCATTTGGAGAGTTGGATCCGCTCAGAGCCCATATTCGCTAAGGGAGCCCGACAAGTCGAGGACAAGGTCGAAATGTTTAACGTTGCTACCAAGGAAGCTAAGGAGAACGAGAATCGGTCTGCAAAACCTTACAACGATGACGGCAGAGGCCATGCATGGGAGTTGCGGTCTGTCTTTCCATCGACCAAAGGATCGCTTGGAGAACACCGAGGTGTTGAAACAGGGTCGAAAGGCGAGAAGCGGCAACGACAGTCCGAGGGACTTAGCTATCCAAAATCAAGCATCGATTAGAATGGAGGTGGACTCGGAGGAGTGCCACGAGACATATATACCGATGTCGAAGAAAAGGATTGGAATCTGGCGGCGGATAGTAAGAGGCCATAGGTACGGCAGCGGCCACGGTATCGGCAGAGGCGGGACTTCCGTGAAAGTCATTGATCCTTGCTCTGGCCGGAGGGAGAGCTTGGTCGTGAAAAGGGTCGAGGAGGTAGAGCACGCAGAGGCAAACTGGGCACCGAGACAAAAGGTGAAGGGCAAAGGCCAAGGAACTTCAGTAAGACGGGTGTCAACGAAGCTTTCATCAAGATAGCCGAAAGTGAAAAGACTTGGTCGCAAGAGTGTATGACCAAGGAAACGAAGGTGCGTTAGACGATCTTTGTACCTTTGCTACTTTAGAAGAGTAGGCGGATGTGGTGATGGAGAAGGCGTGACAATCCCGAGGCGACCAAACCTATGAGAATTACTCCAAGTCGTGGTGAAAACTTCCTGCATTCCGAAGTTCGATAGCATTGAGAAGGTGAATTATAGTAACTTACTCAACAAATGGAGTGCAAACACTTCAAGTGCTTGAAGTGTGAGCAAAGAAAAAAAGCGGAAGGCGAGAACCGAACTCGATCGATGGAGTATAACGAGGAGGAGGTCGAAGTCAAGTAACCTTTGCCTTCTTTCAACTCTTAAGAGAATGGGCGAAACCGAGTACCCCAATTCTCTTATCTATTCAGCAGAGGAGCTCTGCATATGTTCAAAGACCCTTCGAAGATAATGGAAGACAATAGTTGTCAAATCCTTACCAACGGTGATCAGTGTTACCGAGAGTAGATTGTCTGCTTCATTTCCCAACGAAATGCCAATCGAAAGTGGAAGTGATGCGAACCTACTTGGATGTGATAACTAAGTGAAAGAAGAGTCGATGAGCAAATTTTGTGGAGGAAGGACCCAAAACTTCAGAAGTTTGCGAGACGATACTCGATAAAGCTCCAACAAGCATCCACCCAGTTCAAGCAGCATGAGGCATTTGAGAGACTGGCGCAGTAAGGATGGTCTTTTCCTTCATCTGGAGGATCCGCAAGAATCAACAGGGATCAACACAACTCAGCCAACCCCACACTAGAGTCGAAGTCATTGGCGAGTTGAAGTAGCATGGCGGATCAAAGGTTCGACTACTCAAAAATAGTAGCGGAGAGCAGTTGGGAGCCAAAAGGCTCATTGCAGCTGGAGCAGAAGATTGAAGACTCAGTAAAGGCGAGGGGTTGCAGTGTCGATAAAGGCTTCGATGAGGACGTCGAAGGAATAAGTGAGGGAGAATGTTACGGACAAACTTCTAAACAGGATGTTTGATGTAATGCTTATATATGTCCGTGTCTTTTGGTATGTTCATTCTTTGTACAACATTTAGAGGGACGACCGAAGGCTTAATAGTCTCATTTTAGTTAGGTTGGTTATCGCTTTAGGCTTATAAATAAAGGTTGTCATGTGGACACGTGTGAGAGATTTTCGGTCTGTAATGGATCATTTTGACCCTTTGTTGTGCAATTGTTCAGAGCTTGTAAAGTCTGTTTGTAATTTGCATTGTCTATGAAGTGTTTTCGGAGATGTTTGCTTGTGGATCCCAAGTGAGGCGTTTTCTCTATCCCGTTCTCTCTTTTGTGGGTCCTAAGGGATTATGGGAGGCTTCGGGGAGGCTGACCTTTGCAGACGGACACGCAAGGGTGCCGCACGACTTAGGCAAAACCAGCTAAGGCCGTGACAGTGCATCGCCTTGCCCGAGTGCCTATTAAAATCGTTGGTTTGGTCAAACTACTTTTGTATTCATAAGGGGATACTTCTTCCGAGTAGTACCTAAGAGGTGGGTATTGAGGATTAAGCTAGTTGTTTCGCTCTTGTTTGAAGTTTTTGGATGATGATGTCCACCTTACCACTTCTTAGGACCTTTGTGACTGCATTGAATTGTTAGCACTTATCTATTGATTCTAGCAAGTGATATGCAAGTGCAGACGGCCAAGGCATTTTGCCGTTGTACACATTTAGTTAGGCTAACTTCTTTCATGTGTAGTTAACTGGGCAATGAAGTACCACATTATCACACACCTAGCTGATTTTGCGTAAGTCATGTAGCACCATTCGATGTTTGCCCACAAAAGCTTAACCTCCCCGTAACCTTGTAGAGTTCCCTAAGGACCAACAAAAGAGAAGACAGATGAGTAGAAGCATTAAACTCGAGATCTTACAAATGGATATTTCATCAAATACTTAATAAGCAAATGCCAAATACAAAGATAAACTTTGTAAGCTTTGAATGGTCGTATAACTAAGGGCCCAAGGCAATCTGCCACATTCAAAAGTCCCTACAAAAGAGTGCCTATATGACACCACTACAGAGTTAAGCAATAAACCAGCATAAGACACTACCCCAAGGCCCATCTAGCTATATGTCACCCTAGTAGATCCAAGATGCTTGGATGACTGACGTTTTTGGTTATTTTGTGCATATGGAAAACACTTAAAATGGCTGGCTAGAGGTCTTATTTTTGGGCGGCTTTTCCTTTACACAACAACCACACATATGCTACGTTTACAAGGCTATAACGACCACAAAACCTAACCAAAATAGGGACATAAACAAAACAAAAAAGTATGAACATGCACAAACATTACATCGAATACCTTATGAACTGTTGATGACATTTTTCCCCACTTATTCTTGGCTCCCAATTGTTCTTTGTCATTGTTGTTGAGTAGTTGAACTTTGATATATCAATACTGCTTTAATTCGCTAATGACTTCGACTATGGTGTAGGGTTGGTTGAGTCATGCTAATTTGCTAGTATCAATAGATCTTTCAAATGAAGGAAAAGACCTTGTTGTGTGCTAGTCCCTCGAACATCTTACGTTGATTGAATTGGATGAATGTAGTTAGAGTTTTAACGAGCATTGCCTTGTAGAATATAAAGTTTTAAGGCCTTTCCTCTATAAAATTTGACCATCAATTTCTCTTTTGCTTAGTCGTTGCCTCTAAATACATTCGCATCACCTACGCTTTCAACTATTACTCTATTAAAAATAAAGTGGACAACCTACCATTAATAAAATCGATCACTATTGGGGAGGGTTTGGTACCTATTGTCTGTTGCTATGTCTCCTTGAAAGGTCTTAAAAAATGTGTAGAGCTTATCTGCTAAATAACTAAGAGAACTAGGGTACTTGGCTTCGCCCATTCTCTCAAAAGTTAAAAAGAATAAGGTTGCTTGACCTCGCTTGCTTCCTAGAGGGTTGTACTTCATACATCAAGTTGGTTACTAGTTTTCGTCTGCTCTTTACTTACACTTTTGAGGCACTTGAAGTATTGCACTCTTTGCGCTGTGTTAGCTATTATGATTTATCTTCTCATTGTCATCGAACTTTTAAAATATGCTAAAAAAAAAGCAAAATTTCACCCAGACTAAAGCAATTCTTTATTAGTTTTGATCATCCCTCTGGGATTGTACCACCTCCATTTTTGTCACCTACTTTGAGCTGAACAGGATACAACACTACGTGTTGCCTACTTCGTTCATTGGTTGAGCACTCTCGCATCGATCCAAAGTTCTCAACATTCGTTTACTTTGATGAATAGCTCGTCGACACTTGTTTTACTAAGTTCCTTGGCCTTTGCCCTTTTGCCTTGTCTTGGTACTTAGAATTTGCCACTACACTCTCTATTGTCTTGGCCCCTCTTACGACCATATGCTCTCCCTCTATGAAAGCAAGGGATCGATGGCTCTACGGAATTCCTATTTTTGTGGGATTGTGGAGCTTCCTCATGCCTATAACCATACTATCTATCGCCTCACATCTGTGTCCCTTTTCTACTCCTTGCATTGGTAGATCTACCTCTATGGCACACCTCTAAGTCTACATCCATTCTGTCTGATGCTTGGTTTTAGGTAGCTAAATCCTTGTGGACTTGTCATCACTTCTGCACCCCTTTCGACCACCTGCTTCAATACCTCTATGTTCTTTGAGCAATTGACCTTGGTCGATAGAAAGATAGACTATAACTTCCACGCATGGCCTTTGCTACTATGTTGTAGGGTTCGTGTTGTTCTCCTTTGCATCCTTGGTAACAATGTTCACTCACTCAGCCTTCTCCTTTGACTTGCTAGGCTCCCTCATGTCACGGACTTAGCTGGTTTTGCTTAAGTCATACGGCACCCTTGCGTGTCCGTCCGCAAAGGTCAGCCTCCCCGAAGCCTCCTACGGTCCCTTAGGACCCACAAAAGAGAGAACGGGTTAGAGAAAACGCCTCATTCGGGATCCACAAGCAAATATTCTAGGAAACACTTCATAGATAATGCAAATTACAAATAGACTTTACAAGCTCTGAACAGTTGCACAACAAAGGGTCAAAATGATCCACTATAGACCGAGAATCTCTCACAAGTGTCCACATGACACAACTTTTATTTACAAGCCTAAAGTGGCCACTAACCCAACTAAAATGGGACTATTAAGCCGTCAGTCGTCCCTCTACATGCTGTGCAAAGTATGAACATACCAAAAGACACGGACATACATAAGCATTACATCAAATATCCTGTTTAAAAGTTTGTCCGTGACATTCTCCCCCACTTATTCCTTTGACGTCCTCGTCGAAGCCTTTCTTGAACATTTTGAACTCCTTGCCTTTCTTTGAGTCTTCAATCTTTTGCTCCAACCGCAATCGCCTCGCTCCTAACCGCTCTCATTCTTTTTTTTTGAGTAGTCGAACCTTTGATCCGCCATGCCGCTTCAACTCGCCAATGACTCGACTCTAGTGTGGGGTTGGTGAGTTGTGTTGATCCCTGTTGGTTTCGCGGATCCTCTAGATGAAGGAAAAGATCATCCTTATTCTAGGCTAGTCTCTCAAATGCCTCATCTTTGTCTTGAATTAGGTGGATGCTTGTTGGAGCTTTAACGAGCATCGCATCGCCTGCAAACTTCTAAAGTTTTGGGTCCTTCCTCCACAAAAAAATTTGCCCATTGACTCTTCTTTCACTTAGTTGTCACTTCCAGTAGGTTCAAAGATCACTTCGCTTTGATTGGCATTTGCATTTGGGAAACGGCGGACAATCTACTCTCAAGATAATCGATCACCGTTGTTGAGGAAATTTGACAACTATTGTCTTCCATTATCTTGAAGGGTCTTTGAACTTGTGCGAGCTCCTTTCTTTGGATAGATAAGAGAATTGGGGTTTTCTTTTTAGCCCATTCTCTTAAGGGTTGAAAGGTAAAGGTTACTTGACTTTTCGCCTCCTCGAGGTTTGTACTCCATGCATCGAAAGGTTATCGGCGGCCTTTTGCTTGCTCTTTGCTCACACTTCAAGCACTTGAAGTGTTTGCACCCCTAAGCGTTAAGTTAGCTCTTTGTGATTCACCTTCTCAATGCCATCGAACTTCCGGAATGCAAGAAGTTTTCACCCCAACTTGGAGTAATTCTCTAATAGATTTGGTCGCCTCGACGGGATTGCACCGTCTTCTCCATCAACCCCCCTCACGCCTCCTCCCTTGAGTAGTAAAGGTATAACACCGCATCGCCTACTTCGTTCCTTGGTCGGCGCTCTTTACATGACCCGTAGTCCTTCACTTTAATTTATCTTAATGAAGCTTCGTTGACACCGGTCTTCTGGTTCCTTGCCCTTTGCCCTTCAAACCTTGTCTCGGTGATTGGGTTTGCCTCTACATATGCTCGCCTCCACCGACCCCTTCCATGACCAAGCTCTCCCTCCATTTAGAGCAAGGGATCAATGACTTTCGCGGAAGTCCTACCTTAGCATAGCACGGCGTTGCCATGCCCATGCCCCTACTATCCGTCAGATCGCGATCCGAATCCCTTTTCTTCACGACAGATATGTCTTTATGGCACTCCTCTGAGTCCACCTCTATTATAACTGATGCTTGATTTTAGGTAGCTAAGTCTCTCTAGACTCGTCGTCTCTTCCTCGCCCCTTTCGACCCCCTGCTTCAACACATCTATGTTCTCCAAGCAGCTCCCTTTGGTCGATGGAAAGATAGACTGCAACTCCCATGCATGGCCTCTGCCATCGCATTATAGGGTTTGCACCGATTCTGTTCTCCTTAGCTTCCTTGGTAGCAACGTTCGTTTACTCGACCTTGTCCTCTGACTTGCCGGGCTCCCTTAAGCGAATATGGGCTATGGAGCAATCTAACTCTCCAACTGCTTCGATCATACCTCTGCATGATCAAGTCCCTCCCATGGGACTCACCGGTACTTGCATTCAAATTTTTCCCTTAGTGGAACATATCCCCCATATGCTGATGATCAAGGCTTTCATCCGATGCAAAATTCAATGCACCCACGGAAGACCCCCCTCTGCAGTACCATAACCTTCACTCCTTGAATCCATAACCCTTCTTGTCGTCATGTTGTTCACCAAGGCTTCCAGTAGCTCTTGATCATACCTCCGTATGATCTAGTCCCTTATGAGACTATATCGTGTGTATCGCATTGCCACGAACTGTTCCACCATGATCCGCTGCACCATGTCGCCTCCTGGTGACATCTCTATTGCATTCTGATCCTTGTGTGATGAACTCAAATTGTGATCCCTCCATATGACATCTACCAATACATCGCAGGGTCTCTTCCACCTTCGATTTTGTTCGTTTCTTTGGCAATTGACCTTCATCCACCCACTCTTGGGTCACACCTTGATGAAGCACTGCTCTAGGACAGTCTGTTGCCTAGTAGCTCCCGAAGTCCAGCGACTTCGTTGAAAATGGTGCACCATTGTCTGGATCCTAGGCCTCTGCCCCTACCAGCACAATCTCCGTTATGCACAGCTTCCTGCCTAGCAAATTGACTGGCAACACTATGGCATATTCTTCAAGAGTACCCGCATCTGCGTCCTCTTGCCCTGTGCCAAGGCCTTATAAACCCAACTTCGCCTCCGTAAGTTGAGTGGCCTTGGTTGCTCCATCAAATGCTTCTCCGAGATAAGGTGCATGTACCCAGAAGCTTCCTTCGTCTTTGGCACCATGCAAGATGAGTCTGTTCCGTCAGAATGAAGGACCCATGGAACAACATGATCCTGCCTCTTGCCTCTGCAAGAGTTCATGTTCTTGACCTCTATCTAAGGAAAGCACTGTGCCTCCACTCCATGTTCCATCTTCTATGCTGGCTCCCTTCATGCGGCTAGGGTACTTCGCCAAGTTACACCCAAGTTGCTCCGCTCCTCGTTTTTGCATTGAGTTGATGGTGGCCTTCGCGCCCACCATTCTACGGGTCAGCCCTCCCTTGAGTTCGATCTCCATATCGACTCCAAGTGTGCCTTCATTTGTGTTGCTTTGGATCGCTCCCCCACTTGATCTCGCAATGCATCCACCAATACATTCTCTCAAGAGAGATCATGCGACGACTCCTCGCCGCTTGCTCGGTCCATTGAGCTTCGTGGAGTTGTTGTTTGTTGAGGTGCTCCTCAACATGCGAGGTCCGTCCCACATGATTCTCCCTCTAGAGAGCTGGGACTCTATCCCTCCTGGATAACTGTCCCGTTGGAGCAACATCTCTCTTCTTTTTGGAGACCACCATCCCCTTGGATCGATCGATCTGGCGAACAAATTGTGCATTGTTTCGCTTCCTCAGTAAACGATTTGCTAGATTGCGACTCCCACGTCAATACTGCCCCGCCATTACACCACTTCAAGGCCTAGCAACATGTTGAACTCGTTTAGACACCGACCTCCCACGGACGTATCCTTCACATCGCCGAAGAGAATGTTTCAATGCTCCATGGCGTCGAAGTTTTTGGTCGCCTTGGGATGGTTCTAACATTCCATCGTCAAGCATCAACAATGTGTATGTGCAGTAGAAGTCTTTGAGTTAGTAATTTTTATCTCTGGAAGCTTTTTGTCACGACCGGTCCGATGAAGCTAATCGGCCAATAACTCCATTTTTGGTCGCAACCACCGGACCAAAATGCTTAAGAGGGGAGGTAACGTAGTACACCATCAGCCCTTATAAGCTAATCACACATTCCCACTTCCGATGTGGGACTAATGGGATATTACATTATCCCCAACTCAATTAGCTTGACGCCCTCGTCAAGGCCGGACATATATCGGATCAGACCCTAACACGGGCGTGTGAGGTTTAACTTCGGTGGTGGCTCCACGCCGTGATGAGTTCTCGACTCCATCCACGGGTAGCCTTTTCCCTACTCGAGCCCTCTCACCTTGCCCAAATGCTAGGTAGGCTCGATACCAATTGTCACGACCGACGGTCCGATGACTAATCGGCGCGATAACTCCATTTTGGTCCTTGCAACCACGGACCAAAATGCTTAAGCGGGAGGTAACGTAGTACACTCATCAGGCCCATATAAGCTAATCACACACATTCCCCACTTCCGATGTGGGATTAATGGGATATTACAGCTTTGCACAACTTTTTTGGTCGCTGAGCAACTTATTCCACCTTGCATGGTCTCATCCTTTATTAAGCGCCTCACTTGCCTTGAGCACCATCAAGTATAGTTGTCAACGTTGAGCCGTAGCTCAAACTCAGCCATCCCAACCTTTGTGCGCTCCGCATTCTTCCAAGCTTGCCTATTCTCGTGGTGCCTCTTGCGCGAAGGGTTGACCATTCCTCTGAATGCCAATCTCAGATGCTCGCTCCTCCGAGCGACTCATTTTCCCTACATCTCCATGCCCGTTTTCCCCCAAACGGTCGGCGGGTGTCGACTACCCTCAACGTAGCCCCCCCGCTTAGGTCCCCCGTTTGCAGATGCTAAATGTTTTATGAGTGCTTGTCCCGCTCGATACCATCCGTCACGCGGACTTAGTTTGGTTTTTTTTAAGTCGTGTGGCACTCTTCGTTCGTTCAAGAAGGTTGACCTCCCGAAGCCTCCCACGGTCCCTTAAGACCCACAAAAGAGAGAATGGGTTAGAGAAAACGCCTCATTCGGGATCCACAAGCAAATATTCTCGGAAACACTTTATAGATAATGTAAATTATAAACATACTTTATAAGCTCTGAACAGTTGTACAACAAAGGGTCAAAATGGTCCACTACAGACCGAGAATCTCTCACAAGTGTCCATATGACACAACCTTTATTTACAAGTCTAAAGCGGCCACCAACCCAACTAAAATGGGACTATTAAGCCTTCGACCGTCCCTCTACATGCTGTGCAAAGCATGAACATACCAAAAGACACGGACATACATAAACATTACATCAAACATCCTGTTTAGAAGTTTGTCCGTGACATTCAGGCGAATGAGCTCTAGAACAGTCCACTCTCTAGCAACTTCAATCATACCTCCATATGACGAAGTCATCCATAGGACTCTTTGTACTTGCACTTAAAAGATCCACCATTGCAATACATAACCCTCATATGTTGATGTCTAAGGCTTTCATCTGATACAAAATTTGGTGCACTCCTGGAAAACTCACCTTTGTGAGACCATGACATTCATTCCTTTAATTCAAGGCCCTTCTTACTATCGTGTTGCTCACTGAACTGTTCTACCATAATCCGCTGCATCATATCACCTTCTGAGAATGTCTTTATTGCACTTTAATCTTTGTGTGGTGAACTCAAACTACGATATCTCCATGTGTGGCCTTTGTCGACATATCACTGGGCCTTTACCATCTTTGATTGTGTTCCCTCCATTAGCAATTAACCTTTCTTCATCCGCACTTGGGTCACTCACGGCCAAAGCATAGCTCTAGGTCCAGCTGTCACCTACTAACTCTTGAAGTCTATCGACTTAACTGAAAATTAGTGTGTCATTATTTAGATCCTAGGCTTATGCCCTAGTGTAATCTCTATTGCGCACAGCTTCTTTTGTGACAACTTGAATGGTACATTGCGGCATATTCTTTATGAGCATCTGCCTCTACGGTCTCTTGCCTCATACCATTCCAACTTCACCATTGCAAATTGAGTTGGCCTCCTTTAGTCTCTTTGTCAATTTGCCTTGCCAAGATGAAGTGCATGTGCCTCAATTTTCTCTTTAATTTTGGCATCGTACAAGATAAGTCTGCTCCATCAGAATGAGGAACCCAGGGATCAGCATGGTTCCGCTCTTGTCTTTGCAACAATTCATGTCCTTGATCTTTCCAAGGAAAGCTCCACGAAGTTGATACTTCCGCTCTATATTTTGTCTTCTAATTCAACTCTTTTCATACGACTTGAGTACTTCACGAAGTTCACCCAAGTTGCTTTGCTTCTTAGTTTGCATTGAGATGATGGTGTCCCTCGCATCCACCATATCATGGGTTAACCCTTTGTTGAGCCCGATATTCTCCTCATCTACTCTTAGTGTGTCTTCGTTTGGTGTTGCCTTTGGTTTCTCCCCTACTTTGATCATGCAATGTGTCTCTCGATGCATCATCTCATGTGAGATCTTATGATGAATCCTTACTACTTGCTCGTTTGAGCTTTATAAAGCTTCAATCTTGAGGTACCTTTTACAATATATGCAATCCAATGCACATGAATCTCTCACTAGAGAATCGGGACTTAATCCCTGAATACTTATCTCATTGGAGCAACTTCTTTCTTTGTATATTTCTTTCTGGAAGTTTCGGAGATCATCTCTTTTGACTACTTTGCCTTACTGAACAAACTGTGTTGTTGTACCACTGTGAACACACTTGTTAGATCATGACTCTTCATCAATATAGCCCTCTGTTGAGCCCCACCAAGCCTAGCAACATGTTGAACCCATTTCTCAGTTCAGCGTCTTGCAAATGTATGCATCCTTTGTGTTGAAGAAAAAGTTTTCATGCTCCATAGCGTCGAATTTCGATTGCCTAGCGATGGCCATGGATAGTTCATCGTTTGCATACAAGGTATTACATGAGTATCAAATTATTCGAGTCAACAATTTCCCTTATCTTTGCTAGCTTTGTACAAACTCTTTCATTCATTAAGCAACCAATGCCTACTTGCACTATCTCACATTTGCTAAGCGCCCCCGCTTGCATTAAACACCATCAAGTTACGTTGCCAACGTCGAATTGTAGCTCAAAATCAGTTATCTCATCCTTTCTGCGCTATGCATTCTTCCTAGCTCGCTTGTCTACATAATGCTTCTCGCACGAAGGGTTGGTCATTCTTTTAAATGCCAATCTCGGATGTTTGCTCCTCTGAGTGATTCTTTTCACTATGCCTAAATGTCCGTTTCCCTCAAACGATTACGCATGCTAGATGCCCTCCACATAGCCCTGTTTGGTCCCCTATGTTGCATGCCAAGTGTTTCTTAACATGTTTGTCCTGCTCTGATATCATATGTCACATACTTGATTTTGCCTAAGTTATATAGCATCCTTGCATGTCTATCTACAAAGGGTGAGCCTCTTCGTAACCTCGCAAGGCCCCTTAAGGACATGCAAAAAAGAAGATGGGTTAGTGGAAGTACTAAACTAGGGATCCCATAAGAAAACATTTTTAGCAAACATTTGGTAAACAATGCAAAATATAAAGATGGACTTTGTAAGCTCTGAACAATTGTGCAATGAAGTTCCTAAACAATCCATTATGCCCAGAACTCTTGACGAACAAGTACCCATATGACATCGCTACGGAACCAAGGGACAAACCAACCCAAGATACTACCCCAAAAGCTCATTCAGCGATGTGTCTTCTAAGTAGCTCTAAGGTGCTAAGGTGCTGAGATGTTGATGTTTTTATTTATTTTGTGCATATGGAAAACACCCAAAATGGCCAGCTGAAGATTTTTTTTTGGGGGTAGTTTTGCCTCTGCGCGATGACCACACACATGCTGCGTTTACAACCCTGAAATGGCAACAAAACCTAACCAAAATGAGGCTGCCAAGTCTATTGCAAGCCCCTTACATGTTGTTCAAGGCATGAACAAAACAGAAAAGCACAAACATACATAGACATTACATCGATCACCTTCCTTATGAATTGTTCGTGACAACAAAGATTACCGAGAGTAACTTAACCCATGACTGTAAGCATGACCAAGTTAAAAGTAATTTGAGTTGTAGAATTTGCTCATTACTAGGGCAAATTTTGCATGAAGCTATGGTCAATGTTTAGTGATAAATCTCAAGGTTTCTTCAGTTTGCACCTTGATAAGATTGACGTAAGACTGGAAAGTTCTATGATGATACGAAAGAGCAAGATATACAAATCCAACATGTGTTTTTGGCCAAAATTTTGACTATCCAAGTGTTCTAATTTTCCAACTGAAGCAACTCAAATGGTTGCACATACATCTGTATATTCTTTGAGTCCTTAGAGCATTTGTACCAACAAAGTAGTTCTTGATATATATATACTTATACATATGTATGTATATATAACTGTTATTTTTCTTTGTTTAGTTGATATTTTCATTTAAATTACATCTAAAAATAGATTTGGCAATTTTATAACTTAGTATACCATAATTTTAGCAGATTAAGGCAGGTCATGTTTATTCTGTTGTTGAAGGTCTAAATGCCTCAATTTACTCCCAGAGGGATGAAATACTTGAGGTTAGTAGATGTTTCTTGTGAATTTTTCTTTACTATAGATTTTTCTTATTCAAAGAGCAAGCTTTACTGTAGAAATATTGATAAATTAGTCATTATTTTCTTAAAACAGAGCACAAATTCAGAAATGAAGGATAATCCATCTATAAAATTTCTTCAAGCTTTTAACAAAGAGCGGAAGCTTTGTGGTCTCTTTTCTCCTCTTCAAACCATTTATATTTCGGAAGAGCCTCCTATTTTGTTGGGCAGATCTGCATCTATTTTGTCCATATCACAGGTAATTGTTCCTTGATGTTTTATGTCAGAAATTTGTGTAGTTGAATTTTACATAGGACAAGTCATAGTTTCGAACTGGAAGAGAATCATTTCATTTCTTTCTACTGTAAAAAAAATCAAGTCAATTGCTTACTATTAAATGACAAAGCTACTTCATGTGTAATTTCGAAAGCTGTCTCTCTGCCCTGTTTATTTCTTAGAATCTTAGTGTTATGGAGTAAATCTGCTAATGGCACCTGCCATCAATACTATTCAGAGGTGAAGTGATGGATCCGAAGAAAAAAACAATTATGTGGGGAAAAAGGTTGTTCACACTCAAGACATTTGACGAGTATGATGTGGTACTGGCTTTTAACAGCCACTTTTACTTGAACAGGCACTTTAGTGCTGCTATATGTCATAAAAATTAGCTCTAAGCCTTCCTATCAGTAACCCATGACTAAATCTTTGCTGTTTTCTCCAAGGTTGCTTTTGGGGCCTTTATGCCAACCATTGACTCTGGATAGTCCTGAGAGCCTTTTCAAATCAGAAATGAGGCTTAACATGCTTGACATTATTGTTTGAGCATTCTAAAGCACCATGATCTAAAAGTTTTTCTAGAAGTATTGTATTTTTTTTCTATTGTATGAAGCACCTTCCATTGTTTCTTTTTTGTTTTGTTCCACCTTTCAAACATATCAATGGTGGAGTCAATGCTTCATAATCTCAAGCTGGAAATCTCAAGCAATAGTGGTTATTGGATCTTCACACAATAACTGTTTCTCTTTCAAGCCACTTTGTGTAGCAAAGCTAACATTTTAAATTGATTGGTAATGAACTAAATGGGGCCTAATAAACTTCCTTGACTTACTTAGCTTAGCGACGAGTTCTATGCTCTTCTTTATAGTCTTTGCAAACTGAAGATGATTTTAGGTGATTTGCTCCTTTAGTTCATTAGATGAAATTGTAACAACCATAATAAATCTTTCAGCCTGCATACCAGTTAGGTACCATTGCAAGAAACTTTATCATTAATTTTGCTTTAAAAGCTCACTTTCATGAATTACCATGGCATGAAACTCAACCTGTTTCCAAAGGGTGAATTGCAATCAACTACCAGTGATCTAAATGATGCTTTCAATGAAACTTCTCAATTTGCATACTCGGTAGGAATCAACTGCCAGTGATCTTAATAATGCTTTCAAGGAAACTTCTCAATTTGTTGTCCTCATTAGGAACACTGATAATATGATAGCAAAACAAATTAGATGCTGATGATGCTTCATGAGTGGTTAATTAGCTGATGATTATAGAATGGGCATCTAGATTTAATTGCTCTTCCCCTAATGAAGGGCCTACTTCAATAACAGTTATAGTATCAACTTTCTATAAAGGCTTATTTTTATTGGCAGAACTGTTGATTGTGGTTGCTTTTATATGTGTTACATGTTCTGCACTACACATTGTTTTATGCTCTACTTCATTCATGATAAGCATTATGCACTGGTACCTCAGAAAACAATATGCACCATTAATTACAAGTGCAGAACCATGTATTGCTGTTGTGACAACCAACGTGCTTGCATTGACACTGAGCTCCTAGATGCACAAGATTTTTAGAATATCAGGACACGCTAATCTTTTCTGGATAAAGAGGAAGCAAGCATCAGAGTGAAATTCTACAGAAACATGAGGATGCAGAAGAACATTATTATACACATTCTATTAGCTCAGTTATTTCATTAGCATTTTGAGGAAAATGTCTAATGAAAGTTATCCTACGAGGATTGTATAAATCAACATTTGTGTTTGAGCTTTTGTGGTTTTACTATGATCTGTGTATTGCAGTTTGAACATTGTGTCGCAGACTTCTATTCCAATTGTGTATGATAAGTTAAACTAACATAATTTGGAATACTAAGACTAAGAGACCAGTAGCACATTTTTTTTATCTCAGGATATACCTTGAATTGAGGTTGGTATTATCATCTTTCCCTATGTTGATTTGACATTTGGAGGAGACAATTAGATTTAGTTGTATGTCTTCTATTGTCACTTTGCATCCCTTTATTTAACATTATGCACCTACTTTCATTTTGCAGTAAATGATTGAAAAACTTGTAATTTAACAAAGTTGTTAAATGCTTGGTGTAATAACAACCATAGATGGGCTGATTAAGGTGCTTTTCAAATTAGCTGAACCATGAGAATTATCTAGGTTTACAAAGGATTTTAGTGGTATTTATTCTAGGCAAAGAAATCAGCAAAATGTTATCAATTAGCTTGCCTAGAAACTTTAAGAGTTGTGTGCCAAAATGAAGAGTCTTATTTTTTTCTAGGTGTTAACACTGGGACTATACTTCTATATTAAGTGTACCCTTTCCTTCTCAGCTGTGATAAGTTTTTAAAGCTGTTGAAGTCTACTAAGAGACATTTTGGGTTTTTAAAAGACATATAAGTTTCCTAGATTTCAAAGGAGGAAGTCTAAGAGGAAACTTTTGTACTATGGTTCCTAAACCTGTATAAACAGTAGAGCTTGTCAATGGATGAAACTGTGAGGTTTATAAAAACAAAACTAGTAGCGTCCGTTAAGAAGTATTGTCAGCATGTCCAACATAGTCTTGACTCTTGAACCCCTTCAAGAGCTCTCTCATCACTAAATGGGAAGTCATGAAACAAAAACTGAAGGAAAAATAACTGTCAACCTACTTTTGGAGCCAAATGATTGAACAATTATTAAACTATAAGCAGTTGACTTTTAGTATGGCTGAATATTTGGCCCGATTTGAGGAACTTTTGCTTATGTGTAAAATTGAGAAGAACCAAATCATCACTATTCAAAAGTTTGTTAACATATTAAGGTTTAACATCAAACAGAAGTCGGCCTTAGTTTTCCTGACACATGGACTCGTCGAGCCTTTAAGATTGAGAAGTATGTGCATCTTCTCAGTATTTCAAAAATAGAATCATTTCCTTATCTACTCAAGTAATGGCTCTATCAAGCCAAAAATCCCAACTACAAGCAAAACCTTTGCCTAAACCATGAATCATCCATCTCGTTCGGTCACTAATTATTTAACTAGTTCTTCTTCAAATCCAATCTCACTAATACCATAATAGAGATCATATTGTCTCTCATTGTCTTTAACATACCCTTACCTTAAAACAAAAAACTAAGGGATCAAATCGAGGAAGTAAACCAAGTAGTTAAATTCGAAACACACTTAGGTAGTGAAAATGAACTAGAAATTGAAGATGCCCATGTCAATGTTGTCCACATTATTTTCTCTAGTACTAGTGATTTCAATGAATGGAAGTGGACAAATATCTTTTATACTTTTATCCAAAGCAAAGAGAGAACTTGAAGTTGGTTATTGATGGGGCAGCACTAGGAATTTAGTCTCAAAATATGTCATCAAGAGACTAAACCTTAAGATAGAGTTACATCCGAAGTCATTCAAGGTCATTTGGCCACTTTACCCATGATTGAGAGGTGATTGGTACCAATCAAAATAGGTGATTACTAGACTGAAATTTACTACGATGTTCTAACAATGGATGTTGCCCATATTCTTCCAAGTTGGCCTTGACTGTATGACCTCAATTTTGTTATCAATCAAGGGAGGAAAAACAACTGTCTTTTGGTACAAAGTTAAAAACATCATCATGCGACTAGTGAAACCATCGAAAAAGGGCAAATCAAGAACTCCTATGTCCTTTTCACAAGCCCCAACCACCAAGGGGACTCCATTTACTGGATCCTAAGTCTTTAGAAGTAGAGAGCCTAGACAACAATTTTGTGTGGCCATCATCACTAAAGAGATTCCTAGCCCTTGCACTGCTAATAAGGTTAAATCCTTGTTAGATGAATTTTCTATTATCATACCCATTCCACACTCACAATGCAAAATGTGAGTTTAGATTTTGTTCGTGGACTTTCTAAAACAACCTATGGCCATGATTCTATTCTAGTTGTTATTGATCGAATTTTAAAAATGACTCATTTTATCCCTTGTAATAAAACTAATCATACCTCATACATTGCTAAGTTGTTCTTTTGGGAAGTGGTTAAGTTAGACAGTTTGCCTCAACCATGGTGTCTGATAGGGAAGTAAAATTTGTTAACAATTTTTGAAAAACTTTTGGAAACTATTTGACACAACATTGAAGTTCTCTTCAGCCTTTCGCCCTTAGATTGATGGCAACTGAGATTGTTAACTATTCCTTGGGAAATCTTCTTACATATTTAGTTGGGGAGAAATTGAGAAACTGGGACTTAATGATACCCACAGCATAGTTTGCATACAATAACTCAGTCAATCGTTACACTAGAAATAGCTCATTTAAAGTTGTTCTGGTCTTTAGTCTTGACCCACCCATTAATGTTGCACCCTTGCACTTACTATCACACCTCAAAAATTAGCCCACTCCTTCGCCCAACTTATCTAGGATTTGCATACTAAGATTCAACATAAAATTACCCAAGGTAATGAAAGCTACAAACTTGCTGTCAATGCATATAATAGGAGGCAAGAGTTTCAAGTTAGTGATTTTGTGTTGGTTGGTATTCACCCTGAGAGATTCCCCAAAAACTTATTCAAAAAGTTGCATGCTCGAGCTATTGGTCCTATCCCCATTATCCAAGAATTTAAATCTAATACATATATGTTCGATTTGCCTTCGAATTTAAATATGTCTAGTTTTCAATATGGAGTATTTAACTCCATATCATGGTATTTTTAAACCTCCTCCGTCTATCAGTGTTCTTGCAAGTGAGAATCCTCTCAAAGCATCGACTCTTCCACAATATAGGGATGATGTAGAGGCTATTCTTGATGATCGTCTTGTTACGTTTGCTACTAGCATCACTCAACACTTTCTTATGAAATATCGTGATTGTGCAACTTCTAATATGCCACTTGGATTACTTAATAGAATTTTATGATTTTGCACTAGACTTATTGGACTAATACTTTATAGACCACTCTTTGGGATCGAGTTAATTTCCATCAGGGAGAATGATGGAGAACCATTTAGGTTTATAAAAGATTTTAGAAGAGTTTATTCTACACAGAATTCAACAAAAAGTCATTAATTAGTTACCCTAGTAATTCTATGAGTTGTGGGAAGATAAAGAGTCTTTTAATCTTTCTAGATGTTAACCTTGGGACTACTTTTGTAATAAGTGCAATCTTTTTCTTCTCAACTACAATAAGTTTTTAAAGTTGTTTAGGTTTCCTAGGAGCCTGCATTTTGGGTTTCTAAAAGACATAAGTCCCTTAGAAGTAAAAGGAGGAAGTCTAGGAGTTTACTCTTGGGAATCATTGCCCACATTTATTCTACTAAAGCTCCTAAAACCCTATAAATAGTCGAGCTTGTCAATGGATGAAATAGCTCAGATTTGAGTGAAAAAATTTGCATCTTCTCTCTTCTAGTCTCTTATTCTCCTCTCTAAGCTCACTCCTCTCTTACTCTCTTTGTCTCTACTTCTCTTGCTGGTCTACATCACCTATAGTATTTTTATAAGGTGACAACAATTGTTTTTTATGTATACAGGAGACATGCTCATTAAAAGATGTAGACATGTAGATTCTAAATTGAGTTCTTTTAACATTTTTTTTTATTTATGCTTCTATTTTGTCACACCATAGATTCGTTTTTTTAAACACTCTTGCCTGATTTGTCTTAAAAACTCTAAAGTACTTTGCCTAAGCATAGGGTATATTAATATATATTTTGGTATATATTTGAAATTGCTCCTAGACTTGTATAATTGCAAAATGTGCTTTGTTCAAGTCATCTTATTTAAGGCTACTTGTGCCTCTTCTCTGACTCGATTGATGGGGACAATGTCTTTTTTTCATATCTACCATATGGACTGGCTAACATGAATTTGTTTTGGGGTAATGGAGAATATACCAGTATCTCACACCTTATCAAGCCAGATTTTTTTCATTTATAAACCATTTGTTTTATAACATGAATTTGCTTTTTGTGTGAATGTGTTCAATGGAAACCACAATGTGAGGTTGAGTTTTTCGAATAGCTTATTCCTGAAAATTTATGCTCTGCAAAATACTAACAGAGAAAAGAAGATCCTAGGTTTACTTGGTTCTGTTCTTAATTTAATGTTTATTTTTATTTTCCATGCAGCTGCCACATTATGTACTCGATTCTCACTTGGGCACTTTGACCAGTAAAACAAAGAAATCCATAATTGACTTTTCTCCTGTTGTAAGTCCCTCTATATTTTTTCTTGTCAATTGACCTAGTTATAGGGTATATTCATTAAAAGAATGGATAGATTCTGCTACAGTTATAGGAGCTTCTTGTTTCTGTTTCTGAATTTGTTAAATATAGTATATATTGAAATCATAATGTTTCCAATTTATGATAGTATATATTGAGTTGATTTCTGTTTTAGGCCATTGGACTTGGAACATTTCTTAAGCAGTTTCATCCTTCTCATATGACCCAATATGTACAGGTAATGTCTTACTACATGGAGTAATCTCCTTAAGTTTGTGTCATATTTTTTCTTAGTTGATTTGTCTTAATGCAGTACATGGGTCAGTATGTAAGAATTATGGCAGAAATAGCATATGGAGGGGTCTATGATCCTCAGATATTGTCTGGTGACCCGGCATCGGAGGTATTTACTCGTATTCATTATCCAATAATCATCTCATTATCTTTTTAAAATCATGTAGTATATGACATTAACTCCTGATTGAATTCTAGGTACAGATTTATGTTAAGAATTCTTGCATGCTTTGGCAATTATTGGACACCTCATATTGTGGCCTTTTTTCTATGGCATGAAGTTTTTTTCTCCATTTGTTATTCTTCCATGTCATCATTATCATTCTTTGCATTCTTTGCCTTGGCCATTGCCCATAACAATAATATTCTTGTTGAATTTCTTGTTCATTGCTTACCACCTGCCTCTTTGTTGTCTTCAATTTTTTCAGGTTCTGAAGCCAGCATTCTGGTTGATGTATTTCTGTAGACATATGAGCATCTCAAAGAATTTAGCAGACTCGTGTCTACCGCTGTCTCTTGTTGCCATGCTACAGATGTGATCAAGTCAAGCTCCCGCTGAGGAGATACCTGGAGCTGCATTGTGTCAGGCCACCAAGAACGATATCTGGGAAAGCTTAATGTACATGTCATCACCTAATAACAATAATGTTGATGTCTTGGGAAGAATTTTGCCTTCAGTCATCTGAGCACACGTGATGGAACAGAGTGATGCATAACCAATCATCAATGACGGTAGTGATTTGATGCATGATCGATGTGCAAGGACAAAGAACCATATAAAGGAAAAAGTCGTTTATGATGATGAATTGTTCTTATGATTCATATTCAGTCTGACTCGATTGATAATTTATTGATTGAACCACTTCTGAGGGTCAAAATACAGAGATTTTATTAGAAAGTATTGATCATTTGGTAGATATCATGTTGATTTTGGCATTCTTTCTAGTTACTGATAATGTTCATAAGGAGGTAGACATACATTGGTATTATTAATTACTCTATTCCTTGGTTTTCCAGTTGAGGCTGAACTTTTTATAGTAGTAGTGACCAAGAATGCCCTTTTGACAAAATTATTATTTATATTTCACTCAGTTTGAAGATTTGTTATGATTCACATTCGGAGCAATAAAAAGTATTAAAATATGAATATAAAATTGATAAATGAAAAAGAAATCTATCCTGGTGCCCTTGGTAGAAACATATTATATATGAATATTTTTATTCATTCATACAATTAAAAGTAAAGCGTTAATGGTGCTGAGTAAATGTGCAGATTGATGTTTTAGGTTATTTATTGGAAAATTGGAAAGTCAATGTACGGATAAAAAACCATTCGTTATAAAATCCATTAATATTTTATCAGATATATCCCTTATAATCGTTTCTGTGGGGGGTTTATTCTTTTTTTTTTTCCGAAGTTGTACAAAAATGTTCACTTTGGATTAAATGACATCTTGACCCATGAAGGATTTATGGTTTAGGTAATTTTATTTTTGTTAATTGGTTCGTTTCAATTATTTTTAGTTAAATAATTAAATTTTATTGAAAGGTGCGTTCAAGTAAAATCTACCTAGCTGATTTCTATTAAAGAGGTGAAGAGGTCGGCTAGGGTTAAAGTTTGTTGGGAGGTTGTTTTCGAGAGTAAAAGTCTTATTAGGAGTTGGTTAGAAGTAGGAGTCTTGAGTAGGAGTTGAGGTTTAGAAGCTCTATAAATAGTCATATATTCATCCTCTTTTGACAAGCAATATATGAATCTTCTTAGCGGACTTTGAGCAACAACTTGGAGGAAGGAACACCTATAGAGTTCTAAGGAGATCGATCCCCTAAAGAGATCAACCCCAAGCTTAGAATATGCAAGGGTTCTAACACTTGGTATCAAAACAACGTTATTGGCATCTCGCTACCCTTCCATAGCCATCCATCAGCCCTCCACAATTGCCCATAGCAATTCCCATAATTACTTAAAAGATTGTCGACGAATTTTGCCGTCATCTCCACCATCGCGGATTATCTTTTGATCTCCCCGTGAATTACAACAGGTTTTGGTTTCCTACCTGACTACTATTGCAATTTAGTTATCCTTATTCAAAAATCCAAAAATATCATTCCTATATCGTTGCATAAACTTTTCGTCGTAAAGTTTTTTATTTCTAAGACGAAAGATGCACCGCAGAATTCCAACCGCATAGTACAGATTGTTTGATCTTACTACTATATTTTTTTCTGTCCAAATCTTTATGAAATTTTTAGTTTGTTTGATCTTGCTATTGCGATTTTTCTTTCTAAATCTCTACGAAATTTTTACGATAGCTTTGACACTTCATAACAGCAGATTTTCTTTTAGTTTTGTCAAAAAAATTCTCAATATAAACCACTGATATTTTATGTCCAAATTTCTACACTTTAGACATAAAAATCTATTATAGTACCTTTCCATGATCCTTAATTTTTCTAAACCTTCCACCACCCCATGCCATTAACCCGTCAACAAAAAAAAAAGACAGGGACATCTCTGATCTATAGGCATATGCTATGGCTTCTCAAGATCCAATTGATGCCAAATTTGATGCATTGGAAGCTCGGATTGAATCGCGGCTTGAATCACGCTTGGAGGACAAATTGTGTGCTTTGTTTGCAGAATTTAGAATTGAACAACCGTCGAGTCTAACCAAATTTCAGCAATGAGAGAGTTCAAAGAGGCTTCTAGAGAGGGAGTGATAACTTATTGAATCTCGAATTTTGATTATGAAGTCAATTATCATTTGTTTATCTAATCTATATGTTGAGATAAGTGTGCAAGATTAACTACGATGGCAGTAAAACATGCAGCAGGTGTTGAGCCGGAGTCAAGACCAAGATCACATTAGGAGTTCAAGAGTTCGTCGGAAGTCCGGACGTTCGTCGGAAGTTCTGTGGGAACCATCGAAGAAGTCCTGGAGCTTGCCAAAGAAGCTCGTCGGAACTCGCCAAGAAGATCGTCACGAAGTCCAAGAGCTTGCCGGGAGTCCGCCGGAGCATCGCCGAGGGTTTGTCGGATGTTCGCCGAAAGTTCGCTGGAAGCTTATTGGAAGAAGCGATTGACACATCGAAACATGAATTGTAGTAATGATGTATTAATTGTCATAGTTAGTATGTATATTAAGTTAGGATTGGGAGGTGATCCCACTAACTTAATCAGGGGCCAATTGGGCCCTTAACAGACCCAAATTGGACCGAATGGAATAGCCCATTCGAACCCAGAATTCTTGGCCGGCGGTGGTGCCACCCAGGAGACTCGGTCTCCTAGGAATTCCAAGCGATAGTACCGCCCCTGTCAGGTGGTTGTACCGCTGGTAGTTATTACTGCCAGCGGTGGTACTGCCCCTATCAGGCGATGGTACCGCCTAAGCTCGATCTTCGAGCGCTGTTAGGCGGTAGTACTACCAGAGCCCTAGAAATATAGGAATGGACACTTTTAGGCTCCATTTTCAAACTCATTGGGGTCTATATAAACCCCACCCTTTCCTGCATGAAAGGGCAACGAAAAACTTGCTTTAATCTTGAGTCTTGAGGCCTTCAAAGTACTGTAAAAGCTAGAGTTCTCCTCCTTTTTTTCTAAGTGTTGATCATTCAAGAGAGGAGTGAAAACTTGTAAGGGTTGTCTCCTAAGCCCGTCAAAAAGAGAAAAGTTGTAAATGAGTGATTGGCCTTCGCCTATCGAAGGAAGGCCTCTAATGGACGCCGGTGACTTTGTCGGAAGAGGAAGCCGAAAGTGGATGTAGCTCACGATTGACCGAACCACTCTAAAATCTCGATTTGCATTTACTTTGAGCATCTTTCCTTTATAGCAAACTGCCTCTCTTCCTTATTGTGCTTTAAATACGTCCACATTCGGTTTAACGTAAATATTTTCCAAAATCGATTTTACTTGTATGAAAGCTTTATGAAACTGACATTTTTCAGTTATGTGATTTGCATTGCTGCAAATCACCTTAGTCTTCTCTTGCTCTTTCCCGAAAGGTTTCAAGTTCAAAGTTCTTCCAAAAGGATTAAGTTGAAACCATTCTTGTTAAATCGACTTTAATCATAATAAGTCTTTTAAATCGTAAAAGTTTTCCGCTGTACTAATTCACCCCTCCCTCTTAGTGCGATATTGATCCTAACAATTGGTATCAGAGCAAGGTTCACTCTCAATTGGATTAAAACCCAAGAGAGATGACATTTGACAGAAACCAAGAGGATCACTCAATTATACGTCCACTCATGTTCAATGAGACGGATTACACCTATTGGAAGACTCGAATGAGGATCTTCCTTATTTCCATAGATTTTGAGCTTTGGAATATTATAGAAAATAGATTTCAAAAGTCTTCTATTCCAATGATCGATTGGAATGAATTGAAGAAGAAGACTTTCGCTCTAAATGCAAAAGCTATGAATGCCTTATTTTATGCACTAGATAAAAACGAGTTTAATCGTGTTTCGATTTGTGAAACTGCTTTTGATATTTGACACACACTCGAAGTGACTCACAAAGGCACAAGTAGAGTGAAAGAGTCAAAAATCAACATTTTGGTATATTCTTATGAACTATTTCGAATGAAACCAAGTGAGACCATAGGAGACATGTACACCCATTTTACAGATGTCGTCAATGATCTGAAAGGACTTGGTAAAAGTTTCCAGATTTTGAGCTTGTTAATAAAATTTTAAGATTCCTTCTAAAGAGTTGGAATCCTAAAGTCACGGCCATCCAAGAGGCCAAAGATTTAAACAACTTTCCTTTTGAAGAATTAATTTAGTCACTAATGACCTACGAAATGACTTGCAAAGCTCATGAAGAGCATGAGGACACCCTTTCAAAGAACAGGAAGGATATGACCCTTAGAACTAAAGAAGATCACTTGAGAGAAAACTCAAGTGATGAGGACTTGACGATGACTTGATACTTTTAATAAGAAAATTTAAAAAAATTATTAAAAGAAATAAATTTAAAAATGATACTAAAATTAAATTTGAAACCAAGAAAGACCAATTAATTTGCTATGAATGTTAGAAGTCGGGACACTATAAAAGTGAATGTCCCCAAGCCAAGAAGAGAACACCAAAGAAGAAGGCGCTCAAAGCAACATGGGATGACTCAAGCGTATTCGAAGAAAAGGAGCCCAACACCGAGCAAATTGCTCATTATGCACTAATGACCATTAGAGAGGAGGTAACAAATTTAATTGATGCAGATTTATCATTTAATGAATTATTAAATATTTTTTATGATTTATTTGTTGAATGCAAAACAATTAGTAGAAAATATAAATTATTAAAAAAGGAGCATGATACTCTTATTAGTAATTTCAATAAATTAAAAATTGAGAATAATGGTAGTTTAGCTCCATGTATGAAATGTTATGATTTGGAAATACTCCAAAAGGAGAACTTGCTACTCAAGGATACCTTGAAGAAATTTGAGGTTGGTAGTAAGTCCTTGAACATAATCCTTGTTAGGATCAAGAGCACTAAGAGAGGAGACGGGGGAGGAGAGGTGGGTGAATTAGTGTAGCGGATAAAAACGTCAACTTCGTCAAATCTCTCATACGATAAAAACCATTTCCGACGTAAAACCGATTTCGAAAACTAAGCATACGTAAATGTATTGAAGGCAGTAAGCTATTGAAGGGGTTTGCAGTAAGTAAGGTAATAGCAGGAAACAAAATGCAAACCAGAGAAGACGGGAGTTTATAGTGGTTTGGTCAATCGTGACCTACATCCACTCCTTTGATTCCTCTTCCGTTGAGGCCACCGGCATCCACTAACGATCTTCCGTTACTAGGCGAAGATCAACCACTTTCTTACACCCCTCTTCTCCTTTTACCGGGTTTAGGAGACAACCCTTACAAGCGCTCACTCTTCTCTCTAAACAGAATTCTAACACTTAGAATTTAGAGGAGAGAAATTCTAAAAATTATAGCAAAGTTTTCTTTCTTTTAATCTCTCTATGCTTGTGTAAATTAACCAGGGATGAGAGGGGTATTTATAGGCCCCAAACTAGTTTGAATTTGGAGCTCAAAACTATCATCTCCCGGAATTCCGGGGTCTGGCGGTTGCACCGCCTAACTGTTGAATCTCGGATTTTGATGATAAAATCAATTGATGGATTATTTGATCTAATCCATATTATTGAGTTAAGTGTGCAGGATTAACTACGATAAACAGAAAACACAAAGCAAGTATACCGGAGTCGAGTTCGATGAACGTTTAAGAGTCCAAAGAATCGTCGAAGATGCTGCCGGAACCAACCGAGAAGAAATCGGGAACCTGTTGGAAGTTCGCCGAAGAGATCGTCGGAGGTTCACAGAGATCACCGAGAAGTCTCAGCTACTCATTAAAGTCATCACAAGTTCGGGAGCGTGCTTGGACCCCGTCGAAGGAAGTTCGTCGGAAAGCTCGCTGGAACAAGACTTGACGTTCGCGGTTAATAAATTGCTTAGGATGTGTTTTATTATGTAGTTCACTTGTAATTAGGATTAGGATTAAGAAGATAATCCTATATCCTGGTTAGGGGGCAACTGGGGCCAAAGTTAGATTTGGTTTGGGCTAAAAGTAAGCCAAACCAAGTGAACCGGAGGGCCAGGCGGTGGCACCGCCTGGCTGGGCGGTGACACCTCCTGGGCTGGGCGGTGGCACCGCTAGCATCGGGAACCCAAAGAGAATTTGAATTTTGGAGCCCAAATTTGAATCCTCTTGAGGCCTATAAATACCCCTCAAATCTCAGCCGAGAACACAACTTTTTGAGCAGCAAGAGTTTGAGAGAAAGGTCTTAGAAAAGTGTTAGCTTGTCTTCTTTTCAATTTGCTAGTGTTCACCTCATCTCTTCTCGAAAATCTGTAAGAGAGTGAACCGCTTGTAAAGAGTTGTAAGAGGGGTATTTACCCTTCCATTTCAAGAGACTTGCTAGTGGAAGGTGGGAGCCTCATCGAAGAGGGGCCTCGCAAGTGGAGTAGGTCATTTGACCGAACCACTCTAAAATCGGCGTGATCCTTGGTTTGCATTTCATTATTGCTATTTACATTATTGCAAACCTTCTTATATGCTTTAGTTCCTTATTACTTTTTTTTACAAGATATTTAAGAATACGCTTTCAAGATTAAGCTTGTCAAGTTCGCTCTTATCATACGAAAAGATTTTTTTAAAAATCGAAGTTTTAATCCGCTGCACTAATTCACCCCCCCCTCTTAGTGCTGCTCCGATCCTAACAATTGGTATCGAGCGAGGTTATCTCTCACATTTGGTTTTAATACCCAAGAGAGATGGCTTACTCCGCATGCAAGAGGGCCATTCTATCACTCGTCCACCTATGTTTAATGGGGTGGGATTACACGTGATTGGAAGACTAGGATGAGGATCTTCCTCATTTCTATGGATTTCGAGCTTTGGACTATTGTTGAAAACGGATTTCAAAAAATCTTCTCTTCCGATGGTTGAATGGAATGAATCGGAGAAGAAGGTTTTTGCTTTAAATGCAAAGGCTATGAATGCCTTGTTTTGTGCACTAGACAAAAAATGAATTTAATCGTGTTTCAATTTGTGATTAGGCTTTTGATATTTGGAGAACTCTTGAGGTCACTCATGAAGGCACTAGCCGAAAGTGAAAGAGTCCAAAATCAACATTCTTGTGCACTCTTACGAACTTTTTTCGAATGAAACTAAGTGAGTCCATCGGAGACATGTACACCCGGGTTTTGGATGTCATCAATGGACTCAAAGCTCTTGGTAAAGATTTTACTAACTTTGAACTAGTAACTAAAATCTTAAGATCCCTCCCTAAAAGTTGGGATCCAAAAGTTACGGCCATTCAAGAGGCCAAAGATCTTAAAACATTCCCTCTTGAAGAACTCATTGGGTCTCTAATGACCTACGAAATGACATGTCAAGCTCATGACGAGCTCAAGAACCCCCTTCCAAAGAACAGGAAGGATATGGCACTCAAATCACAAGAAGACCACTTGAAAGGAACATCAAGTGATGAGGACAGTGATAATGACATTGCACTTTTGACTCAAAAATTCAAAAAATATTTAAGGAAGAACAAATTTAAAAATAATACAAAAAATAAATTTGAACAAAAGAAGGACCAAGTGATTTTCTATGAATGCAAAAAACCGGGACACTACAAGAACGATTGCCCTCAAGCCAAAAAGAGAACACCAAAGAAGAAGGCGCTCAAGGCAACATGGGATAACTCAAGCATATCCGAAGAAGAGGAGTCCAACACCGAGCAAGTTGCTCACTACGCCCTAATAGCCTTCGAAGAAGAGGTAACGGATTTAATTAATGCAGATTTACCTTATCATGATTTATTAAATGCCTTCCATGAGTTATTTGATGAATGTAAGACAATTAGTAGAAAATACAAATTGTTAAGAAAGGAACATGATAGTCTTACTTGTGCTTTTGATAAATTAAAAACTGAATATCATGATTGTCTAGCTCCATGTGTTAAATGTCATGATTTAGAAACTCTCCAAAATGAGAACTTAGTACTTAAGGACACCTTGAAGAAATTCGAGGTCGGTAGCAAGTCCTTAAACATGATCCTTACAAATAAGGGTCACGTTCCTAAAAGGAGTGGAATCGGATTTGTGAGAAGTACTCACCAAAATCCAACCACCTTCGTTAAAGGTCCTATCTTACATGTTCAACATCAAAGCAATTGCAACTTTTGTTGCAAATATGGACATATAACTTACCAATGTCCATTCAAGAAAATTAGTCCGAACAAATTGATTTGGGTTCCTAAAGGAACCATGATCAAGTCTATGCAACATGATAAACAAGTTAGATTAGTTTTTGAGGCACCCAAAAGTAAATGGGTACCTAAAAATAATTCTTTCTTGTAGAAACATATACCATCACATGCTAGGAGCAAGAGATGGTATCTTGATAGTGGATGCTCAAGGCATATGACCGGAGATCCATCCCAATTCACCAAGCTCACTAGCATAGACGAAGGCTATGTCACCTTCGGAGACAACAACAAAGGCAAAATCATTGGCAAGGGAACCATAGGTAACAAATCAAGTTTTTCCATTGATGATGTGTTACTAGTTGATGGATTAAAACATAATCTATTGAGCATTAGTCAATTATGCGATAAAGGTTATATCGTTAGATTTGAATCAAATATGTGCATTATTGAAAAACCAAATCATAACATGACTATGATTGCTTTAAAACAAAATAATGTCTATACCATCAATCTTGATGAACTAAGTAATGAAATGTATTTCTCCGCCATAAATGATGATGCTTGGCTTTGGCATAGGAGATTTGGCCATGCAAGCATGAAAACAATATCTAAAATCTCATCTCAAGAATTAGTACGAGGGATTCCGAATATGAAGTTTATTAAAGATAAGGTATGCGATGCATGTCAACTAGGGAAACAAATAAAAACAAGCTTCAAACCAAAAAATCAAATTAGCACCACTAGACCATTACAATTGATCCATTTGGACTTATTTGTACCAATTGATACAACAAGTCTAGGTGGAAGCAAATATGCTTTTGTGATTGTGGATGACTACTTTAGATACACTTGGACCTATTTCTTAGCTCACAAAAGTGATTGTTTCAAGTGTTTCTCTAAATTTTGTAAACTCACTCAAAACGAAAAAGGGTTCATGATTTCATCAATTCGGAGTGATCATGGTGACGAATTTCAAAACCATAACTTTCAAAATTTTTGTGAAGTTAATGGATACAACCATAACTTCTCCACTCCGAGAAATCCCCAACAAAATGGAGTAGTTGAAAGAAAAAATAGAAACCTACAAGAAATGGCAAGAACTATGTTAAATGAACACAGTTTACCTAAGTATTTTTGGGCCGAAGCCGTAAATACGGCTTGCTACATCATGAATAGAGTCCTAATAAGACCTTCCTTATCAAAAACTCCCTATGAATTATGGAATAACAAAAAACCAAATATTTCCTATTTTAAAGTTTTTGGTTGTAAATGCTTTATTTTAAATGAAAGAGATGCCTTAGGAAAATTTGATGCAAAATCCGATGAAGGCATCTTTCTTGGTTACTCTTCCGTTTCGAAAGCTTTTCGGGTTTTTAATAAAAGAACCTTAGTAATTGAAGAGTGTAGTTTTTAATGAAGTCTCAAATTTTAAGAAAAATAATTTTGATGATGATCTTGGTTTTGATAATTTGAATTTAAATGAACCCCCTCCTCAAAATAGCAACTTGGATGCACCTTCTTCCGAAATTTCCTTACCTAAGGAATGGAAGTATATAGATGCTCATCCAAAGGAGCTAATTATAGGGGATACATCTAAAGGGGTTCAAACTCGTTCCTCTTTCAAGAATTTTTGCGCTAATGCCGCCTTCCTCTCTCAAATCGAATCTAAGTGCATTGATGATGCCATAAAAGATGATTTTTGGATATTGCATTGCAAGAGGAACTGAATCAATTTGAGAGAAACAAGGTGTGGGAGCTTATTCCTAGACCTAGTGACCATTTAGTCATTGGTACTAAGTGGGTCTTTAGAAACAAGCAAGACGAAAATGGTATCGTGGTTAGAAACAAGGCTAGATTAGTGGCCAAAGGTTTCAACCAAGAAGAAGGTATCTGTTAGGATCGAGAGCACTAAGAGGGGGGGGGGTGAATTAGTGCAGCGGAAAACTTTCTGCGATTAAAACCGAAAGCTGCGTTTGAACGATAAGGACAACTCTGTATGAGAGTTGATACTAAGCAAGGTTACAGTCTATCTATACAGGCAGTTTGCAGCAATGATGAAAACCAGAATATCGGCGCAAACTGAAATCCGACGTTCGTACGAAGAAACAGATTTACGTCTAAGTGTCGATTAGTAAATCACTTGTTTAGATAACACGCAGTTCAAGCAGAAGTATAAAGACAGTGTGCTGCTATTGTACAGCTCAAAAAGTAATTTGCAAAGAGCAGATTTATGTCTAAACGTAGATTTACGTCTAAACGCAGATTTATGTCTAAACACAGATTTACGTCTAAACTTTGAAACTCGTTTGTAAAATCGCAGAAGGCAGTATGCAGTTGAAATCAAGATGTAAATGTAAACTGAAATCTGATGATTGTACGAGGAAAGCCGATTTACGTCTAAATGCAGTTTTACGTCTTAACGCAGTTTTGCGTCTAAACGCAGTTTTACGTCTAAACACAGTTTTGTGTCTAAACGCAATTTTACGTCTAAACGCAGTTTTATGTCTAAACGCAGTTTTACGTCTAAACGCAGTTTTACGTCTAAACGCTATTTTACGTCTAAACGCAGTTTTACGTCAAAGCGTAATTTTATGTCTAAACGCAATTTTGAACTTTGAAAAGCGTTTTATGAATACGCAGAAAGCAATTTGCAGTTATAAATGGAATCAAAACGTAAGCGTAAACTGCAGCGTAAAGATCGTACGAAGACACCGATTTGCGTCTGAATGCTAATTCGGAAAGATCAGAATTTAGAGACTCATTCGTAAAAGCGCAGAGGGCAGTAGCTATGTAGGAGGTTTTCAGTAATGATAAAGTGCTCAAAGTAAAAGCAAACCAGAGATTTAGAGTGGTTCGGTCAGTCTTGACCTACTCCACTTTTGGCTTCCTCCTCCGACGAGGTCACCGACGTCAACTAGCTGCCTTCCTTCAATGGGCGAAGGCCAACTTCCCTTTTACAGTTTCTCTCCTTTTGACGGGCTCGGGGAGACAACCCCTTACAGATCTTTCTCTCCTCTCTTTACAACTCAAGACTTGAAAAAAAGAAAAGAGGAGACTTAAAGGCTTTACAACAATTTTTGAGCTCAAGGATCACAGAGAAGATCAAGATTTCGGTGTAGGTCTCTTGCTCTATCTGTGCTGAATGGGTGGGGTATTTATAGGCCCCAACCCAGTTCAAATTTGGAGCTCAAAAAACGATCAAATCCCGAATTCCGGGATCGCGGTTACACCTCTCGACCGGAGAGGTTGCACCGCCTGGCGAGTTTCGAGATCGAGCCCAGCGGTTGCACCCTCTCTGTGGGCGGTTGCACCGCCTGAGTCTGGCTCGAGATCGAGCCCCAGGCGATACCACCTCGACCGAGGGCGGTTGCACCTCCGCCCGAGTTCAAGATCGAGCTCAGCGATGCTACCTCTTGGGGAGGTTGCACCGCCAGAGCCTAGCTCAAGATCGCTGAGCTCGGGCGGTTGCACATCTTGGCTGGGGCGGTTGCACGCCCATTCTCGCTGGGAGACATAGCCACGGCGGTTGCACCTCCCGGCCTAGGCGGTTGCACCGCCTGGGCAATCGTGGTCCGAATGGTTAGCTCCATTCGCCCAATTTCAATCTTTGGGGGCCCCATTGCCCCAAGATTAAGTTAATGGGATCACCTCCCATTTACCAACTTAATCAATGTGCTAACTACGATTAAATCTAAGACAATTTCTGCAGCTTTGCTCCGATGTGTCAATCGCTTCTTCTGGCGAAGTTTCCGCGAACTTCCGTCGATCATCCATGAACCCTCGATGATTCTTCTCGGACTTCCAGCATACTCCTGGACTTTCGCGACGATCCACTTGGCGAAGTTCGACGAGCTTCGCTTGGCAAGCAAGCTTCGGACTTTCGGATCTGTTCTCGCAGAACCTCCGACGACCATCCGAACTTCCGTCGAACTCTCGAACTCCCAACGTGATCATGATCTTGACTCCGGCGCAACTCCTGCTGCTTGTCTAACTTTCATCGTAGTTAATCCTGCACAACAAAACAAAACTTCGATCGAGACAATTAATCCTAAGCAATTAACCAAGTTGTCCGGCATGTCATTGGTCCCTCGACGCTTCGTCCGATTCTTCGGCGTATCGTCCTCTCCAGACCTATTGCCCAATCGGCCGATTGACTCTGCAACTCGATATCCTTGGCGCAATACCGCTCTTCTTGGCCCGATGCCCGAGTCCCACGCCCCAAGCCTTCTATCGATACGTCGTCGACCGATCCACCGCCCGTCGTCAATCTTCTGACATGTTCCTTCGGCACAATATGATTTTCCTGCTTTAATTGTCTCATCCTGATCGAAGCATCCTGCGTCACTCAAAACGCAGATTAAATCATAAACATATATCAAGTAGTTTCATCATCAAAATACGAGATTCAACAATCTCCCCCTTTTTGATGATGACAACCACTTAATGACGGAGTTAAACTTAACCCCTAGAGTTTAAACAAACTCCCCCTATCAATATGCCATATTGATAGAACCTTGAATTCAAACTGAATTCAAGTCATTGCAATATTCATCATGAATACTTGCAACACGTCAACATGAACATATGCATAAACTTATGCATCACATGTCATGTCATCAACATACTTCTCCCCCTTTGTCGTCAACAAAAAGGAGAAGTACCACAATCAAGTGTTTGTGATATAAGTTTAACTTATTACATGAAAATCATAATATCAAGTTTTATCATTATGCAGTTTTGAAGCCAGAAAATTTAGCAAATGTTACCTCATGCTTAGAACATTCAAGCTATCAAGTTTTAGATATGCAAGTTTTACGGCATACAAGATAGCACATGCAAGCTAGCAATGTTACAATATTTTAGAGCTTGCAAGCTAGCAGTTTAGAGATATTCAAGAAGGCAACTCTTGCTTCTTGAAACATGCAAGTTGCAAGCTAGCAAATTTTTGCTTCCTTTGTAGTGTTAGTTTTTGATCGTAACGCAACTATTTCAAGTGTTTATCAATTGTAGCATTTCATCACATGGTAAGATATCAGCTCGTGCAATGCAAATTTTTGTTTGATATCTTGATACAGGGCATATAGCAATGATAGCAATCATATATTACTTGGTGATGCAAGTATGGCCTAATCATAGCATCAGTGATAGCAACCATATCAACATCAGTGATAGCAAACATATCAACATCAGTAATAGCAACCATATCATCATTAGTGATAGCAAGCATATCAACATCAGTAATAGCAACCATATCATCATTAGTGATAGCAAACATATCAGCATTAGTGATAGCAACCATTAGTGATAGCAAACATATCAATTCATATATTTCTCCCCCTTTGTCATCAATAACAAGGAGAACGATATAAACAAATTTTAAATATAAGTGCGATGCCATAAGTTGGTTCATGTCATTTTCCAATAGTGAGTGATAGGATACCAGTAATGCAAACATCTCGAGGAAAACATGACATGGAGATAGCTTTTATTGCTTCTTCCTTTTTATTTGTTATCTTTTTACATGAAGGAGGAAAGCCATATGTGAAGTTCAAATCGATAAGATATTAAAGCACACTTCATTTTTTCAAGGATTAAGATATGTAAGTGAGTCAAATCCTTGTATGTAAAAATATCTTCCTTTGGTAAGAGGGAATCATCAAATATGTTTTTCGAAAAATATTTTTCACATGATAAGTGCATTTGCTAGATGATTCCATATGTCAAAAATCAATGATGTGAATTAAACTTGATATGACATATGCTTGTTAAATTCGGAAGAGGATAATGTATCAAGAAAATCTAATTGTTAGGATCAGGAAAATCCAAAAATGAAATTTGACACTTTCATACATTCGGACAGAGTTTTACTAGAGATATTCAATTACAATCATGAAGGTAAAACATGCTTATTATCATAAAAATTTTGTATTTAAGCACCTAATTTCCAACATGTAATCATGGCAAGTAATTGTGTAAAATCATTATGGCAATCAGGTGATTTGATCATTCAATCAAAAAAGTCCGAAAAAATATTTTTAACACGTTTAATCATTCGGACATATTTTTGCCATAGTTTTTCAAATATAATCATGAAGATAAGGCATGCTCATCATCATGGTGGTATGATAGCAAGTTTACCATATACAGGCTAGCAAAAAATTTCTACATTTTAAGGCCCGCAAGCTAGCAATTTTGAGATGTTCAAGATAGCAATTTCTTCTCTTTTGAGAAGTGCAATTTTTGCTTTCTTCTTGAATTGTGCAAGCTAGCTATCTCTCCTTTTGTCATTGTCAAAAAGAAGGGAAAAACCCTTTACATCAATTTTTAAATCATGACAAAGGTTAGTATCAATCTTATTTGTGCATCATTATATTTTCAAATTAAAACATGCACATTTTCAAAACAAATAAACTCATTATTATATGCATGATTCCAAATCATCATTCATATTATTTCAATCATTGTTTCAATCACCACTTATAGCTTATCATGCACAATATATAAAATCATCTAACATGATACAATCATTTATTTTCAAAATATTTATCACTATTTTAATGTATGATAATGAAGTATTCATGATACTTAGAACATTGAATCAGTATTTATCACTTCATTTTAATCATGATTCCAAACATTTATCATTTAAAGCATTCATGATACACATAAAAAAAAAAAACATGTGCATCATTCCAAATCATAAATATTTTAAATCATCATGATATTAATTTGTCACATTGCATCCTACCATGCATGATCGAAACTTCTCATTTGCATACATCAAAATAAATTCATGAATATCTCGTGCATTCATATCATCACTTGAGGAGTATTGAAAAGGAATAATTGGGTGATGAGATAAATATTTCATGAGTACAAAGAATTGCATAAAAATCATATCATGAATACAAGGAATACAAGTCACAATCATTCAAGAGAAAATTCATTATTCATTTTCAATTCATTCAATTTGATAAATCAAGATCATGATTTTGATAAAACTTATTTCAATTTTAAATTATCAAAATCATTTTTATGACTCACAAAATTTATAAATAGATTCATGATTTCATCGAGAAATAACAATGGAAATTAACATGATACACATTATTACTTCTCAACCACATATAGCATGATTTCATAAGGTATTTTTAATCAAAATCATTTTGTTTATCATAAACATGCAATTTTCATGATTATTTTCAAAATTACTAGAATGATAAGCATGATTCCTAATTGTTTGTATTTTCATTATAAGTTTATTAAACATGCAATTTTCTAAAAAAATGCTTTATGAAAAGCATCATGTAATTTCAAAGTAAATTAAAGGCATTTTGATTACCTCGTTTGAAAAGGTAAAAAGGCGTGGTTTGCCACCCCGCCTTTGTTGATTTTTCTCCTCGTCTTGGAGGAGCCTCGATTCATCCCAATTTTTGTTCTTCTTCTTGCGTTCAAAGCAAGTAGTTCCATTCTTTTTTGCTTTTAATTTTCGTTTCATTTGTAGTTTAAGTTCACCATCACTTGAGCTTATGCTCGAAAGTGGTCTTCAAATGTTCTATGTTCCAAATCCTTCCTGTTCTTTGGAATGTGATTGTGTTCAACATGTTCATCATGTGCATTGTGCACCATTTCATATGTCATCAATGAACCAATTAGTTCTTCAAGTGGAAATTGGTTCAAGTTTTTCGATTCTTGAATAGCGTTATTTTTTTGAATCCCAAGTTTTAGAAAGTGGCATAAAACTTTGTTAACGAAGTTCAAAATCCGAAAAGCTTTTACCAAGTGATTTTAAACCATTGACGACATCCCAAAAAACGGTGTACATGTCAACAATGGTTTCGCTTTGGTTTCATATGAAAAAGCTCGAAATCATGCAGTAAAATATTAACTTTCGAAGTCTTTGACTCTACTAGTTCCCTCGTCGTGATTTCAAGAGTCGCCGGATATCGAAAAGCCGTTTCGCACAAAGAAACCCGATTGAACTCATTTTTGTCCAAAGCGCAAAATAAGGCATTCATAGCCTTTACGTTTAAAGAAAAATACTTCTTCTCTAAATCCGACCATTCGTTCATCGGTTTAGAGGGAAGTTGAAAATTGTTTTCAACGTTATTCTATAAATCCAGATTTAGAGAAATCAAGAAAACTCTCATTCGAGTTTTCCAATAAGTGTAGTCCAATCCGTTGAAGAACGGTGGACGAAAGACTGAAAAGCCCTCTTGAAGAGCCATTTCTCTCAGGTGTAAATCCGAAATGAGAAATACCCCACTCTGATACCAATTGTTAGAATCGAGAGCACTAAGAGGGGTGAATTAGTGCAACGGAAAACTTTCTGCGATTAAAACCGAAAGCTGCGTTTGAACGATAAGGACAACTCTGTATGAGAGTTGATACTAAGCAAGGTTACAGTCTATCTATGCAGGCAGTTTGCAGCAATGATAATAAACCAGAATATCGGCGCAAACTGAAATCCAACGTTCGTACGAAGAAACAGATTTACGTATAAGTGTCGATTAGTAAATCACTTGTTTAGATAACACGCAGTTCAAGCAGAAGTATAAAGACAGTGTGCTGCTATTATACAGCTCAAAAAGTAATCTGCAAAAAGCAGATTTACGTCTAAACGCAGATTTACGTCTAAACGCAGATTTACGTCTAAACACAGATTTACGTCTAAACTTTGAAACTCGTTTGTAAAATCGCAGAAGGCAGTATGCAGTTGAAATTAAGATGTAAACGTAAACTGAAATCTGATGATTATACGAGGAAAGCCGATTTACGTCTAAATGCAGTTTTACGTCTAAACGCAGTTTTGCGTCTAAACGCAGTTTTACATCTAAACGCAGTTTTGCGTCTAAACGCAGTTTTGCGTCTAAACGCAGTTTTACGTCTAAACGCTGTTTTACGTCTAAACGCAGTTTTACGTCAAAGCGTAATTTTATGTCTAAACGCAGTTTTGAACTTTGAAAAGCGTTTTATGAATACACAGAAAGCAATTTGCAGTTATAAATGGAATCAAAACGTAAGCGTAAACTGCAGCGTAAAGATCGTACGAAGACACCGATTTACGTCTGAATGCAAATTCGGAAAGATCAGAATTTAGAGACTCGTTCGTAAAAGCGTAGAGGGCAGTAGCTATGTAGGAGGTTTGCAGTAATGATAAAGTGCTCAAAGTAAAAGCAAACCAGAGATTTAGAGTGGTTGGGTGGGTCTTGACCTACTCCACTTTTGGCTTCCTCCTCCGGCCAGGTCACCGGCGTCAACTAGCTGCCTTCCTTCAATGGGCTTAAGGCCAACTTCCCTTTACAGTTTCTCTCCTTTTGACGGGCTCAGAGACAACCCTTACAGATCCTTTCTCTCCTCTCTTTACAACTCAAGACTTGAAGAACGAAAGAGGAGACTTAAAGGCTTTACAACAATTTTGAGCTCAAGGATTACAGAGAAGATCAAGATTTGGTGTAGGTCTCTTGCTCTATCATGCTGAATGGGTGGGGTATTTATAGGCCCCAACCCAGTTCAAATTTGAGCTCAAAACGATCAAATCCCGAAATTCTGGGATCAGAGCGGTTGCACCTCTCGACGGAGAGGTTACACCTTTGGCGAGCTTCGAGATCGAGCCAAAGCGGTTGCACCTCTCTATCAGGGGCGGTTGCACCGCCCCGAGTCCGTTTCGAGATCGAGCCCAGAAGCGGCCACCACCTCGGCGAAGGCGGTTGCACCTCTGCTGAGCTCGAAGAGCCGAGCTCGGCGGTGCTACCTCTCTGTCGGGAGGTTGTTGCCCGCCTAGCTCAAGACCGAGCTCTGGCGGTTGCACCTCTTGGCTGGGGCGGTTGCATCGCCGGCCTGGGGGGAGACATAGTTCGGCGGTTGCACCGCCTGGTGCAATCAGGGTCCGAATGGTTAGCTCCATTCGGCCCAATTTCAATCTTTTCAGGGGCCCAATTGCCCAAGATTAAGTTAATGGGATCACCTCCCATTTACCAACTTAATCAATGTGCTAACTACGATTAAATCTAAGACAATTTCTACAGCTTTGCTCCGATGTGTCAATCGCTTCTTCCGGCGAGTTTCCGACGAACTTCCGTCGATCATCCGATGAACCCTCGGTGATTCTTCTGCGGACTTCCGGCATACTCCTGGACTTTGCGACGATCCACTTGGCGAGTTCCGATGAGCTTCGCTTGGCAAGCTTCTGGACTTCTCGGATCTATTCTCGCAGAACCTCCGACGACCGTCCGAACTTCCGTCGAACTCTCGAACTCCCAACGTGATCATGATCTTGACTCCGGCGCAACTCCTGCTGCTTGTCTAACTTTCATCGTAGATAATCCTGCACAACAAAACAAAACTTCGATCTAGACAATTAATCCTAAGCAATTAACCAAGTTGTCCGGCATGTCATTGGTCCCTCGACGCTTCGTCCGATTCTTCGGCGCATCGTCCTCTCCTGCAGCCTATTGCCCAATCGGCCAGTTGACTCTGCAACTCCGATATCCTTGGCACAATACCCGCTCTTCTTGGCCCGATGCCCGAGTCCACGGCCCGAAGCCTTCTGTCGATACGTCGACCGATCCACCGGCCCGACGTCCAATCTTCTGACATGTTCCTTCGGCACAATATGATTTTCCTGCTTTAATTGTCTCATCCTGATCGAAGCATCCAGCGTCACTCAAAACGCAGATTAAATCATAAACATATATCAAGTAGTTTCATCATCAAAATACGAGATTCAACAGTATCGATTACGAAGAAACCTTCGCTCCCGTGGCTCGATTAGAAGCCATAAGGATGCTCCTTGCCTATGCTAGTAGTTATAATTTTAAACTATTTCAAATAGATGTCAAAAGTGCCTTCTTGAATGGTTTTATTTCCGAAGAAGTATATGTCGAACAACCTCCCGGATTTGAAAATTCTCTTCTTCCTTATCATGTATTCAAATTGACTAAGGCTCTCTATGGCTTGAAACAAGCTCCTAGAGCTTGGTATGAAAGGCTTAGTTCCTTTCTTATTTTAAATAATTTTACCAAAGGCAAGGTTGATACTACATTGTTTATTAAATATTTTGAAAATAATTTTCTTATTGTGCAAATTTATGTTGACGATATTATTTTTGGCTCTTCGGATGAGTCATTATGTGAATCATTTGCCAAATCTATGAGCCATGAATTTGAAATGAGTTTAATGGGGGAATTAACTTTCCTTTTAGGATTACAAATCAAACAACTTAAGGATGGTATATTTATTAACCAATCTAAATACACATTAGAATTGTTAAAACGATTTAACATGGATAATTCAAAAGCAATAAACACCCCTATGAGTACTGCGACTAAGTTAGATATGGATGAAAATAGTGAAAATTTCGATCAAAAAACATATAGGGGAATGATAGGTAGTCTACTCTACCTTACCGCGACTAGACCGGATATTATGTTTAGTGTAGAACTTTGTGCTAGGTTTCAATCAAATCCTAAATTATCTCATCTTAAAATTGTTAAAAGAATATTTAGGTATCTTAAAGGAACTCCAAATTTAGGATTATGGTATCCAAAATCTGAAAATTTTGATTTAATAGCCTATGCGGATGCTGATTTTGGCGGATGCAGAATAGATAGAAAAAGTACATCCGGAACATGCCAATTTTTAGGACATGCACTTGTTTCTTGGACTTCCAAGAAACAAAATTCAGTTGCACTATCTACGGCGGAAGCCGAATACATTGCTGCAAGTGCATGCTGTGCACAAGTTGTTTAGATGAAAAATACATTAGAAGACTATGGAATTCACTTTAAAAATATTCCCATAAAATGTGATAATACAAGTGCTATATGTCTTACTAAAAATCCAATTCAGTATTCTAGAACTAAGCACATCGACGTTAGGCATCATTTTATACGCGATCATGTCCTTAACAATAATGTTGTTCTAGAATTCATTGACACAAAGCATCAATTAGCATATATATTCACAAAAGCCTTGAATGAAGACCAATTTTAATTCATTAGTGTTAGGATCGGAGCAGCACTAAGAGGGGGGGGGGGGTGAATTAGTGCAGCGGATAAAAACTTCGGTTTTATAAAAAATCTTTCGTATGAAGAGAGCGGAACTTGACAAGTTTAATCTTGAAAGCGTATTCTTAAATATGCGCAGCAAAAGTAATAAGGAACCAGAGCATATAAGAAGATTTGCAATAATATAAATAACAGTAATAAAACGCAAACCACAGATCATGTCGATTTTAGAGTGGTTCGGTCAAATGACCTACTCCACTTGCGAGGCCCCTCTTCGATGAGGCTCCCATCTTCCACTAGCAAGCTTCTTGAAATGGAAGGGTAAATACCCCTCTTACAACTCTTTACAAGCGGTTCACTATCTTACAGATTTTCGAGAAGAGATGAGGTGAACACTAGCAAATTGAAAAGAAAGAAAGCTAACACTTTTCTAAGATTTTTCTCTCAAACTCTTGCTGCTCAAAAGGTTGTAATCTCAGCTGAGATTTGAGGGGTATTTATAGGCCTCAAGAGGATTCAAATTTGGGCTCCAAAATTTGGGCTCCAAAATTCAAATCCTCTTTGGGTTCCGATCTTTGCCGGTGCCACCCATAAGCCAACCACCGCCAGCGTTAGGTCTTTGGGCGGTGCCACCGCCCAGCTTCAGGAGGTGTCATAGCTTGACCAGGCGGTGCCACCGCCTGGCTCTCATTCACTTGGTTTGGCTTTCTTTTAGCCCAAACCAAATCGACTTTTGGCCCCCAGTTGGCCCCTAACCAGGATATAGGCTTATCTTCTTAATCCTAATCCTAATTACAAGTGAACTACATAACAAAACACATCTTAAGCAATTTATTAACCGTGAACGTCAAGTTTTGTTCCGACGAGCTTTCCGGCGAACTTCCTTCGACGGGGTCCAAAGCACGCTCGAACTTGTGATGACTTTAAAGAGTAGCTGAGACTTCTCGGTGATCTCTGCGAACCTCCGACGATCTCTTCGGGCGAACTTCCAACAGGTTCGATTTCTTCTCGATTGGTTCCGGCGGCATCTCCGGACGATTCATCGAACTCTTAAACGTTCATCGAACTCGACTCCGGTATTCTTGCTTTGTATTTTCTGTTTATCGTAGTTAATCCTGCACACTTAACTCAATAATATGGATTAGATTAAATAACCCATCAATTGATTTTATCATCAAAATCCGAGATTCAACAATTAGAAGGGAATTAGGTATGTTAAATTATCCCTAAACAATAAACTTGTTTGATTGGATTTTCCGTAAAGTCTTTCATCTTCTTTCCATCTCTCTCTCGGTGAATCTAATCATTCTCCTTCAAATTCCATATGACATGTTGTGAAATCTCGAAATCGATTTTGATGACTTGATTATGAATTTCAAGTTATCGATTTGATTTAAATAAGTTTTATCTAAATCATAATCTTGATCTTGCAAAATTGGAATCACAAATAATATCTTTTGGCATTCATGAATTGATACTTACAAAAAAGTATTGGCATTCATGACTTGAAAGATTGTATGCTTAAATTAATCATTCTCCTATGTTTCAAAATTCTTTAAATGCCTTATATGATGATTGAAAAGTAATGTTGAGATTTTAATGAATTTAACGATTTGAATGAGTTTGTATTCGAATTATGATCTTGACTTTGTGAAATTACTACTTGAATTTTTTTTTATCCCAATCTCTCTCTTGTACATCTACAATTTCTATTATTTATAGAAAGAAGAGATTAGATAATATGAATGCATGCTGAATTTTCCTCTAAAATGAACTCTGCGTAAATATTTTTGCATACTTAATTTTCAATGATAAAATCGTTGTATGACAAAATATGTGCTTCAAGTCTCATTTCCCTTTTTGTTGATGACAAAGGGGGAGAAAAGTGATGACTTATATCATTCTTAATAGCATGACAAAATATGAATTGCAAAATCTTTAAGAAAAGTGATTGATATGAATGACTTATATGCCTTGCAAAATCCTTGAAAATATCACAAGATTGATTGATCATATTGAAAGCATGCCTTACATCTAAATCATAAAATTTATATTGAAAATCTTTATCTTTTGTCGTAGTAAAATTCGTCCCTTTTCATTTAACTTGTGATTTTCATAGAAGTTTTGTACTCACTATTGTTTAATGAGGATCACGATAAGCTCTACGGTTAGAACTTATCGGGTTATGCTTGAATCCAATGGGATGGAATTCAAGTGTTTTTTATCTTCTCATAATATGGCATATAGATAGGGGGAGTTATGTTTAACTCCGTCATCAATTGATTGTCATCATCAAAAAAGGGGAGATTCTTTGAATCTCGGATTTTGATGATAAAATCAATTGATGGGTTATTTGATCTAATCCATATTATTGAGTTAAGTGTGCAGGATTAACTACGATAAACAGAAAACACAAAGCAAGTATACCGAGTCGAAGTTCGATGAACGTTTAAGAGTCCCAGAAGAATCGTTGGAGATGCTGCGGAACCAACCGAGAAGAAATCGGGAACCTATTGGAAGAAGCCAAGAGATCGCCGGAGGTTCACAGAGATCACCGAGAAGTCTCAGCTACTCATTAAAGTCATCACAAGTTCGAAGCGTGCTTGGACCCGTCGAAGGAAGTTCGTCGGAAAGCTTCGCCGAACAAGACTTGACGTTCATGGGTTAATAAATTGCTTAGGATGTGTTTTGTTATGTAGTTCACTTGTAATTAGGATTAGGATTAAGAAGATAATCCTATATCCAGTTAGGGGTCAATGGGGCCAAAGTCAGATTTGGTTTGGGCTAAAAATAAGCCAAACCAAGTGAATCGGAGGGCAGGGCGGTGTGACACCTCTGGGCTGCACCGCCAAACACCCGACCCACCAAGCTGGGGCACTGGCTATGGCTGGGTGGCACCGCCAAAGATCGGGAACCCAAAGAGAATTTGAATTTTGGAGCCCAAATTTGAATCCTCTTGAGGCCTATAAATACCCCTCAAATCTCAGCTGAGAACACAACTTTTTGAGCAGCAAGAGTTTGAGAGAAAGGTCTTAGAAAAGTGTTAGCTTGTCTTCTTTTCAATTTGCTAGTGTTCACCTCATCTCTTCTCGAAAATCTGTAAGAGAGGAACCGCTTGTAAAGAGTTGTAAGAGAGGTATTTACCCTTCCATTTCAAGAGACTTGCTAGTGGAAGGTGGGAGCCTCATCAAAGAGGGGCCTCGCAAGTGGAGTAGGTCATTTGACCGAACCACTCTAAAATTGGCGTGATCCTTGGTTTGCATTTCATTATTGCTATTTACATTATTGCAAACCTTCTTATATGCTTTAGTTCCTTATTACTTTTGCTGCGCATATTTAAGAATACGCTTTCAAGATTAAGCTTGTCAAGTTCCGCTCTTATCATATAAAAGATTTTTTAAAAACCGAAGTTTTAATCCGCTGCACTAATTCACCCCCCCCTCTTAGTGCTGCTCCGATCCTAACACTAACTGGGGTGGTTGTATCGCCTGGCAGCGCTCGGAGACTGAGCCTCTGGGCGGTGCCACCACCTGACAGGGGCGGTTGCACCGCTTGGCAGAGCTTGGAGACTGAGCCTCTGGGCGGTGCCACCGCCTGACAGGGGCGATTGCACCGCCCAATCTCGCTCGGAGACTAAGCCCAGGCGATGCCACCGCCTGACTAGGGCAGTTGCACCGCTTGGTAGAGCTCGGAGACCGAGCTCAGGCGGTTCCATCGCTTGTCAGGGGCGGTTGCACCGCCTATTCTCACTCGGAGACTAAGCCCAGGCGGTGCCACCGCTTAACTGGGGCAGTTGCACTGCCCAGCTTTCCTGGGAGACCATCTCCTAGGCGGTGCCACCATCGACCCTAGTGGTGCCACCGCTTGGTAGGAATTCTAGTCCGAATGGGTTGATCCATTCGACCCAATTTGGGTTTATCAAGGGCCCAATTGCCCCTAGATTAAGTTATTGGGATCACCTCTCATTCCTAACTTTAATCTACATGCTAACTATGATATTTCTTAAGACATTTACTATAACTTGCTCTGGTGCGTCAATCGCTTCTTCCGGCGAGCTTTCGACGAATTGCCCAATCGGCCAGTTGACTCCGCAACTCCGATATCCTTAGCGCAATACTCGTTCTTCTTGGCCCGATGCCCGAGTCCATAACCCGAAGCCTTGTGTTGTTACGTTGACCAATCCACTGGCTCGATGTCCAATCTTCTGACATGTTCCTCCGATGCAACATGATTTTTCTTGCTTTAATTGTCTCATCCTGATCGAAGCATCCTGCGTCACTCAAAATACAGATTAAATCATAAACATATATCAAGTGGTTTCATCATCAAAATACGAGATTCAACAATCCTTACTAATAAGGGTCACGTTCATAAAAGAAGTGGAATCGGATTTGTCGGAAGCTCTCACCAAAATCCAACCACCTTCATTAAAGGCCCTATCTTGCATATTTCACACCAAAACAAATGCAACTTTTATTACAAATATGGACATAGAGTTTATCATTGTCCATTCAAGGTTAGTCCAAACAAATTGATTTAGGTTCCTAAAGGATCCATAAAGAACTCCATGCAACATGATAAGCAATTTAGATCGGTTTTTGTGGCACCCAAGATCAAATGGGTACCTAAAAATCATCCTCTTTTGTAGAAACGTATACCATCACAAGCTAGGAGCAAGAGATTGTACCTTGATAGTGGATGCTCAAGGAATATGACTGGAGATCCATCTTAATTCTTTAAGCTCACTAGCATAGATGAAGGATATATCACCTTTGGAGACAACAAGGGTAAAATCATTGGCAAAGGAACCATAGGTAACAAATCCAACTTCTTTATTGAAGATGTTTTGTTAGTTGATGGTTTAAAACATAACCTCTTGAGAATTAGTCAATTATGTGATAAAGGATATATTACTAAATTTAAATCTAATGCTTGTATTATTGAAAAACCACACAAAAACACATCTATGATTACATTAAAATAAAATAACGTATACACTATTGACATTAATGACCTTTGTAATAAAATGTGTTTTTTGGTTTTGAATGATAATGCTTGGCTTTGGCATAGGAGATTAGGTCATGCTAGCACGAAATGAATCACACAAATTTCATCTAAAGTACTTGTAAGAGGAATTCCTCATATCAAGTTCGTCAAAGATAATGTATGTGATGCTTGTCAATTAGGAAAACAAATAAAAGGTAGCTTCAAACATAAGAATCAAACAAGAACCTCTAGACCTTTGCAATTGATCCATAAGGACTTATTCCGACCAATTTCTACATCAAGCCTAGGAGGTAGCAAATATGCTTTTGTCATTGTAGATGATAATAGTAGATACACATGGACTTATTTTTTGAAACACAAAAGTGAATGCTTTAGATATTTCACCAAGTATTGTAAACTTGTTCAAAATGAAAAGGGTTTTATGATTTCATCAATTCGAAGTGATCACGGTGGTGAATTTCAAAACCATGATTTTCAAGAATTTTGTAAATCTAATGGATACAACCACAACTTCTCTACTCCAAAAAATCCTCAACAAAATGGAGTAGCAGAAAGAAAGAATAGAAATTTATAAGAAATGGCAAGAACCATGTTGAATGAACATATCCTATCCAAATATTTTTGGGTCGAAACCGTAAATACGGCTTGCTATATCATAAATAGAGTTCTAGTAAGATCCTTACTCACCAAAACTCCTTATTAGTTATAGAACAACAAAAATCCTAATGTTTCATATTTTAATTTTTTTGGGTGTAAGTGTTTTATCTTGAATGAAAAAGGTGCCTTAGGAAAATTTGATGCTAAATCCGATAAAGAAATTTTTTTGGCTATTCTTTTATTTCTAAAGCATTTCGTATCTTCAATAAAAGAACTTTAATTATAGAAGAATCCATTCATGTTGTTTTTAATGAGATTTTTGAAATTAAGAAAAATGATTTTGATGATGATATTAACTTTGATACCTTGAATTTAAATAAAACCCTTTCTCCAACTAGCAACTTGGATGCATCCACTTCCGAAACATCCTACTCAAGGATTAGAAGTAATATATGCTCATCCTAAGGAGCTAATAATAGGAGACACATCTAAGGGAGTTCAAACACGTTCTTCTTTTAAAAATGTTTGTGTCAACACCGTTTTTCTCTCACAAATTGAACCTAAATGTATTGACGAAGCCATGAAAGATGATTCATGAATTATCATAATGCAAGATGAGTTAAATCAATTTAAGAGAAATGAGGTATGGAAGCTTGTTCCTCGGCCAAATAATCATTTAGTTATTGGTACTAAATGGGTCTTTAGAAACAAGCAAGATGAATCTGGTATCGTGGTTAGAAACAAGGCTAGATTAGTGGCCAAAGGTTTCAACGAAGAAGAAGGTATCGATTATGAAGAAACCTTCTCTCCTGTGGCTCGATTAGAAGCCATAAGGATGCTCCTTGCCTATGCTAGTAGTAATAATTTTAAGTTGTTTCAAATGGATGTTAAAAGTGCTTTTCTTAATGGCTTTATTTCCGAAGAAGTTTATGTTGAACAACCTCCCGGATTTGAGAATAATAGTTTCCCTAATCATGTGTTTAAATTAACTAAAGCTCTCTATTGTTTAAAACAAGCCCCAAGGGCTTAGTATGAGAGACTTAGTTCATTTCTTATTGAAAATAATTTCTCTAAAGGCAAGGTCGATACTACATTGTTTATCAAAAATTTTGAAAATAATTTTCTCATTGTTCAAATTTATGTTGATGATATTATTTTTGGTTCCACAAATGAATCTCTTTGTGAATCATTTGCTAAGAGTATGAGTCTTGAATTTGAAATGACTTTGATAGGAGAATTAACCTTTTTTTTGGGTTTACAAATCAAACAACTAAGTAATAGCATCTTTATTAGACAAATAAAATATGATTTAGATTTGCTAAAAAGGTTTAATATGGATAGCTTAAAAGCTATCAACACTCCTATGAGCATCTCCACTAAGTTAGAAATTGATGAAAGTGGAGAAAACTTTGATAAAAAAAACTTATAGGGGAATGATAGAAAGTTTACTTTATCTCACTACAACTAGACCGGATATCATGATTAGTGTAGGACTTTATGTTAGGTTTCAATCTAATCCTAAGATATCTCATCTCAAAGCAGTTAAAAGAATACTTAGATATCTTAAAGGAATCACAAATATAGGATTATGGTATCCAAAATCTGAGAATTTTGAGTTAATTACTTATGCTGATGCGGATTTTGCTGGATGTAGACTAGATAGAAAAAGCACATCAGGAACATGTCAATTTTTAGGACATGCCCTTGTTTCCTGGTTATCCAAGAAATAAAACTCGGTTGCACTATCAACAACCGAAGCTGAGTATATTGCAGCTAGTGTATGCTGTGCACAAGTTGTGTGGATGAAAAACACTTTAGAGGATTATAAAATTCATCTTAAAAATATTCCCATTAAATGTGATTACACAAGTGCAATATGTTTAATAAAGAATCTCACTTAACACTCTAGAACAAAACATATTGACATTAGGCATCACTTTATACGAGATCATGTCACTAACCATGATGTAATCCTAGAGTTTATTGATACAAAATATCAATTGACTAATATTTTTACAAAACCTTTAAGTGAAGAACAATTTGATTTTATTAGAAGAGAATTAGGAATGTTGACTTGTCTGAATGCATGAATTTATTAAATCTCGATTTCGGACTTTCTTGATTCTTTGATCATTCAGTTAAATTCTATATTGAAAATTGTGTGCCTTGATGCTAAAAGTTTCTATGATCATGCAATATCATGTTTATCTTCATGATTGAGATTAAAAGGCTATGACAAAATATTGTCCGAATGCATGATTTTGTTATATTTCTCTTCCGGACCTAATGTTTTCCTTGAATGGAGCCTTCATAAGTCTATGCAATATCAAGTTTATTTCGTATCCATGCTCCATCACTTAATGAGTTTTTGACACATGGAATTAATTAACAAATGCATCTCTTATGGATTTATCTTTTGTGAATTTTATATTAAGAAATGGATTTGATGTAATCATTCTTTCACATAGATTCCTTCTTGATGAAGGAAGATTTTTTGAGATAAACACTTGCATGGATTTAATTTCATATGCATATCTTGATCCTTATGAAAAATGAAGCAAAATTTTATCTTTTCTAATGAAAAATGAAATGAAACTCTCTTATCATTTTTAACTTCATTCAAAGTTGGCTCTCAATGGCTTTTCCTCCTTACCTTCCTCCTTCATGTGATGATAAAGAAAAGGGAAGAAGTAATGAAAGCTATCTCTTTAATGAACTTTTGAATGATACCATGTCATGATTGCTTGAAATATAATTTGTATGAATTTATTTACAATTTGAAACATGACATGAATCTTTACCACACTTATTATTGAATCGCTCTCCTTTTTGTTGATGAAAAAGGGGGAGAAATATATGGTAAATTGATGATAGAATGAATTGCTATATACTTGAAATGTTTACATTAATGATAAGATATCTAGAGCTCAACTTACAATTTTACAAGTTGATATCTTACCATATATGATGAATTGCGATGATTGCTATCCTTCACATTTGAAATATAAGATTTGAAAATGGATGTCATGCCTTGACATCATTTTTAGAATTGCTATATCATGATAGGAATCATGATGAGGGTATTGATAAGTTTAAATGAAATTAACTTATCAATATGTCTCTTGAATTCAAAGGCTTTGAATTCAAGAATGACTTATCTCAAGTATGACATATAGATAGGGGGAGTTAAGGTTAATTCCGTCATCAATTGATTGTCATCATAAAAAATGGAGAGATCGTTGAATCTTAGATTTTGACGATGAAGTCAATTGTTATTTGTTTATCTAATCTATATGTTGAGATAAATGTGCAGGATTAACCACGATGGCAGTAAGACATGCAGCAGGTGTTGAGCCGGAGTCAAGACCAATATCACATTAGGAGTTCGAGAGTTCGTCAGAAGTCTGGACGTTCGTCGGAAGTTCTACGGGAACCATCTGAGAAGTCCTGGAGCTTGCCAAAGAAGCTCGTCGAAACTCGCCAAGAAGATCATTGCGAAGTCTAGGAGCTTGCCGGGAGTCCACCGGAGTATTGCCGAGGGTTCGTCGGATGTTCGTCGGAAGTTCGTCGGAAGCTCGCTGGAAGAAGCGATTGACACACTAGAACACAAATTACAGTAATGAGGCCTTAATTGTCATAATCAGTATATAGATTAAGTTAAGATTGGGAGGTGATCCCACTAACTTAATCAGGGGCCAATTGGACCCTTAACAGACCCAAATTGGGCCGAATGGAATAGCCCATTATGACTCAGAATTCCTGGCTGGCAATGGCACCGCTAAGGAGACTTAGTCTCCCAGGAATTCTAGGTGGTAGTACCGCCCCTATCAAGCAGTGGTACTGTCGACATTTATTACTGCCAGCGGTGGTACCACCCCTGTCAGGCGGTGGTACCGCCTGAGCTCGGTCTTTGAGCGCTGTACGAAAGCTTTACAAAACCGATGTTTTACTTGTACAAAAGCTTTACAAAATTGACGTTTTTCCGTTGTGTGATTTGCATTGCTGTAAATCACCTTTGTCTTCTCTTGCTCTTTCCTAAAAGGTTTCAAGTTCAAAGTTCTTCCAAAAGGATCGAGTTGAAACCATTCTTGTTAAATCAGCATTAATCGCAATAAGTCTTTTAAATCGTAAAAGTTTTCCGCTGAACTAATTCACTCCCCCCCCTCTTATTGCACTCTTGATCCTAACACAGCCCTCGGACATGCTTTAGCCACGCATGAGGGTGGACTTCCTGTGATGGGAAGAAGGAGACCCGGCAAGGTGGATTTCGCATGTCGAATGTTACTTTCACTACTACCGAACGTCGGATGATGTTATGGTGGAAATTCATATTATCCACCTTGAAGGAGATGTTATTCAATGGTACAATTGGCTAGAATACAATTGTGGGGCTCCGACATGGAATTAATTTAAAAATGCACTACTGAATCATTTCGGACCTATGAAATATGAAAATATCGATGGCCAACTTGCAAAGATTCAACAAACCTCTATGATTCAAGAGTACCAAACTAGGTTTGAGAAGCTATCCTACCTTGCTCATGTTTAGACTGACCATCAATTATTAGAAACATTCATCGAAGGACTCAAGCCAAAGATAAAAGGGGAGGTTAAGGCGTGTCTGCGTGACAGCCTTGTACCATGAGAGGTGTGATTTCTTTCACCTGAATACAAGAAGAACGACTCAACCAAGATGCTCGGAGGATGAGAACCTCTCTTAGGCCCACGGCATATAAACCTCCTTCTACTCCCAGCTGTCCTTCACTGCCAAAAAAATTGACAAGAGAAGAACTACATGACCGATCATCAAAGGGTCTTTGTTCGCATTGCGACGAGCCATAGAACCACGATCATTGCTGCAAATGGGGTTGCCTCCTACTGATTGAACCTCTTGAAGACATGTAGGAGTGTTAGAACCCTTGCAGATTCTAAACTTGGGGTTGATCTTTTTAGGGGATCGGCCTCTTTGGAACTCTATAGGGGTTCCTCCCTCCAAGTTGCTGCTCAAAGGCTGCAAAAAAGATTCATCTATTGCTTATGAAAAGAGAAGGAATACATAGCTATTTATAGGGCTTTTAAACCCTAACTCCTAATAGGACTCCTACTAAAGACTCTTACTTATAACCAACTCCTAATACGACTCCTACTTAAGACTTCTATTCCTTTACAACTCCTAATTCTTCTCTAAGAAACAACCTCCTAACCCTAGCCAGCCTCTTCACCTCTTTAATAGAGGTTGGCTTAGATATATTTTACATAAATGTCCCTCTTAATTAGGACTCTCCTAGCTAGAGACCTACAGACCCACTCTCTTCAAATCAGTCTTGTCCTCGAGACTAACGATTCATGAATTCTGAGAATTTGATCTTCAAGTCGTCATAGTTCTCCCAAGTGGCATCTTCTGTTGGTAGGTTTGTCCACTATATTAGCACTTCAGTATTGGGTCGTTGTCATCGAGTTACAATCCATCGATCAATAATGGCACTTGATTGGGTCTGGAGTTATCCTTGAGTAGCCATATTTGGTGGGTGGCTTTAGGTTGTCTCCAAGCACCTATTTACAACTTTCGTCTGGCCGTCGATTTATGGGTGATATGTCGTACTCCTTTTCAATTTAGTACCCTACATATGGAATAACTTTATCCAAAATCTACTCGTGAAGATGCAAGTAGAATTTGTCATAAGCACAATGCGTCCCTTATAGTATAATTCTTTTGAGTCCCAATTATAATGAGCCATGGAGCTTGGTGCTTCCTCCAATTTTTTTTATGATCGTACTAGTCTCCAAATCTTCCTGTCATTCCATCTTAATATCCTCAAGGAAGTCATTGGTCGGAAGTGAAATGATTGAAAATTCAGCTTGCTCGGGTAGCTGCGAAAGCACATCTGCAACAACATTCTCTTTCCCCCTTTTGTAAGTTATTTTATAATCAAATCCAAAAATTTTTGTTACCTATTTTTGCTACTCAAAGGATAATATCTTTTGCTCCAAAAAGTACTTGAGGCTTTTATTGTCGGTTTTAATTTGAAATTGTCGACCGGTCAAGTAGGGTCTCCACCTCATTGCTACGTGCACAATGGCGAGCATCTCATTATCATATGTTGATATATTTTGATGGGAGGGAGACAATGCCTTGCTAGTGTATACGAGTGGTTGACCATCTTGCATGAGAATGACTCCAATTCTGACTCTAGATGCATCGGCCTCAATAATAAAGGGTCGGTTGAAATCTAGTAGAGCTAGCACCGGCGTCGTCGTCATGGCTTCCTTAAGTTTGTCAAATGCAGCGGAGGCTTTGTTCGACCATTGGAAGACATTTTTTTTCAGTAAGGAAGTAAGTGGTGCACTGATCTTTCCATAGTTTTTCACGAACTTGCAGTAGTAGCCTATTAAACACAGAAAGCCATGTAGCAATTTTATGTTCCTTGGGGTCGGCCAGTTCTGAATTGCTTCTATTTTGGTGGGGTCCACCATCACACCTTCCTCTGATATGATATGCCCAAGATATTCCGCCTTTTGTTGAAGAAAGCAAAAATTTGTAATGGCCATTGTGTGTTCGAAAGGCAGTTTTCGGTATGTCTTTTTCGCATACTCGTATTTGATGATACCCGGATCAAAGGTCCAACTTTGTGAAGATTTATGCTCCCTTTCATCGAGCAATTCATCTACTACTGGAATAGGGTATTTATCCTTACTGATTATGCCATTGAGAGCTCGGTAATCAATGCATATTCGCTATGTTCCGTCCTTTTTGCGTACAAGTAGCACTAGTGAAGAGTAGAGGCTGCAACTTGGCTGAATAACTCCTGTTTCGAGCATCTCTTTTACAATTCTTTCTATTTCATCCTTCTGGAGATATAGATATTGATATGGCCGAGTATTTGCTAGAGGTTTTCCTGGAAGAATTGTTATATAATGATCATGCCAATGGGTAAGAGGCAGGTTGTGCGGTTTGTCAAATATATCTGAAAATTCAGCAAGCAAAGGAAGTAGGTTTGGATCTTCAAAATTTTATTGGCTCTCCCTTAGTTTGCTGCTCAAGTTGTACTAAAAAGCCTCTGCATGCTTTATGCAAAACCTTCTCCATTTGTTGTGTGCAAATCATCGTTACATCACCCCCATGTTTCCCGTGCAGTATCACTTGTTTCCCCTTACTGCAAAATTTCATAATAAGTTTCATAAAATTTTAGGAAACATCACCTAATTTCGTCAACGTTTTAATTCTAAGCATAGCCTCACGATCATCAAGAGGGAGGAGGAAGAAATATACAATTATCTCTTGGTCCTACAGCAATAGTTTCACGCACGAGTGCCTATGATCATACTTCAAAATCCATCAGTCAGCGACCTTAACGTCAAACTAGCTGCAATTCTCGATAGGTAAGGCCATCTGGACAGTAGCCTTACTATTTAGGAAGTTATTAGTGCTGTCCGTGTCGATGAGAATAGGGATCGGTTGTTGTTTGAGAATGGCTTCAACTTTCATCGTTTGCGGGTTTGAGTAGCCGGCTAGTGCATGTACCGTAACTTCGGTCGGTTGTGGCTTTTCTTTTGTATCTTCTTTTTCATATTTAAGGCTCTCTTTTGGATGTTCATTGACCTCTTCTTCTACTAGTTTAATCATAAGAAGTCTCCCTTTACTACAGCGATGCTCATGGCTCGACGGCTCGTCGCAATACCAACATAACCCCTTCGAAGTTCGCACCCGAAGTTCTCTTGTCAAACTTTTTGGTGTAGGGACTCGGTTGACAGTAGGTGGGGGCTAAGGGCTTTGGTATTACTAGTTAGGGAGCAACCCTAGTCCTCCGGGCTTCATGGTTCAATCACTCCTCTTGAAATCGTGCGAAAGAGATGGCTGCCATAAGCGTGTACGGTTGTCACACTTTAACTTCTCCCCAGATCTCCGGCTTTAAGCCCTCAATGAAGGTCCCCAGTAGCTATTTTTGAGACCAATCATGAGTTTGATTAGATAAATATTCAAACCTGGTTTGGTACTCTTGAATGGTGGAGGTTTGTCAGATCTTTACTAGTTGTCCGTCAATGTTCTCGTAATCGGTTGGTCCGTAGCGGATCAATAGTCCTTCTTTGAATTGACACCATGAGAGGACTCCATGAGTATATTCAAACAAGTCAAACCACTGTATGACATCCCCTTCAAGATGTATAGCGATAATTTTCACCATAGATGCATCCGTAGTTTTGTGGTACCGAAAATATCGCTCCGCGCGCGAGATCCAACCAATCGAGTCTCGTTCTTCCCATCTAGGGAAGTCCACCCTCATGCTGGATAGTTGGGGATGGTCATAGAGCCTCCTCACTCTTGGAAGTCATCTCTTCAGGCTTGGTACGATTGGTTTGAGCTCTCTCCTTGATGTGATTTCTTCGGGCTTGGTGGTCGGCCCAAACTGAGTTCGGTAAGGAGAGTCCGAATCTTATTCTCCATTCGGGCCTCAAAGACTTTGAATTTAGCATTGATTGCCTCCTCAGATGTCATAGTATATACCTCCAAATCTGTGATGTTAAGATCTCTCTTTTGTTGTCGGGTTAAAGGCAAGTATAGGTTGAGAGAAATGATAGTCAAAAGGGTTGGTGGATTAGTGGATGTAGGCTACGGTTTAGGCTTATTTTGTGACTGTTTTGGGTGTAGTTTGAGGGTGTGGTTTAGTAAAGTTTTAGGGCTGTGGATGAAAGTTTTGGATCTATGGTAGATGGCAGCAAAGGTTTGATAGAAATCAGTGGAAGTTGCTGCAAATATGTGTTGTCTTGTAAGAGCAGAATTGTCATCCAAGAAACAACGGTTTCTCGATAAAATTTCCACCAAAAACTTGAGAGATTTGAGGAGAGAATTGATAACAAAATCACAGTTTATACGACAGCAAGAATGTCCAATTTAATCAAGAAAATTTCAGTAGTATAACAGCAAGGAAATTGGTGCAAGTTGCGATAGCAGAATTCTCGTCGAAAAATTTCAGTGGTTTGTGACGAAAGTTTGCAGCAACACAAAATTGTTTTTAGAGATGAATTCCGCAATAGATCAATAGTAGATAGAAGCCAAGATGATCTATGAAATATATAAGAAATTTCATTCAAAAATGATTGTAAATAGATCGGTTAAGGCAACAATATGTGGCTGAAATTTTCTACAGATTTTCAAGTATAGCAGATTGGACGTAAAAGATTAGTAGTTTATATTAAAATTTTTTTGATGAAATGAAAGGAAAATCCACTGTTAGGAAGTGTCAAAGCTATCATAAAAATTTTATAGAGATTTGGATAGAAAAAATGTAGTAGCAAGATCAAACAAACTATGTTATGCGGTTGGAATTTTACAATGCAGATTTTCAAGTATAGCAGTTTAGATGTAAAAGATCAATGGTTTATATTGAGAATTTTTTGACAAAACCAAAGGAAAATCTGCTGTTAGGAAGTGTCAAAGCTGTCATAAAAATTTTAGAGATTTGGATAGAAAAAACGCAGTAGCAAGATAAAAAAGACTGTGTTATGCGGCTGGAATTCTGCAATGTATCTTTCGTCGTAGAGATGAAAACTTTGCGACGAATAATTTATGCAGAAATTTTGGAACAATATTTTTTTTAGATTTTCGAATAAGGATAACTAAATTGTAGTAGCAGTAAGGTAGGAAACCAGAACCTATTGCAATTCACGGGGAGATCAAAGGATGATCTGCGGTGGTGGAGATGATGTCAGAATTTGACGATGATCTTTTAAGCAATTGTGGGAATTGCTTTGGACGGTTGTGGAGGGTTGATGGATGGTTATGGAAGGGTAGCGAGATGCCAAGAATGCTGCTCTGATACCAGGTGTTAGAACCCTTACAGATTCTAAACTTAGAGTTGATATATTTCGAGGATCGGCCTTCTTAGAACTCTATAGGGGTTCCTCCCTCCAAGTTGCTGCTCAAAGGCTACAGAAAAGATTCATCTATTGCTTATGAAAAGAGGAGGAATACATGGCTATTTATAGGGCTTCTAAACCCTAACTCCTAATAGGACTCCTACTAAAGACTTCTACTTCTAACCAACTCTTAATAGGACTCCTGATTTAGACTCATATTCCTTTACAACTCCTAATTCTTTTCTAAGAAACTGTTAGGATCAAGAGTACTAAGAGGGGGGGGGTGAATTAGTGTAGTAGAAAACTTTCGACAATTAAAGCGACGTTCGTATGATAAAAGTGATTTTGATGAAAAACCCTTTCAGAAAGTTCTTCAACTTAAGATCAAGTGAAAGTATAGTTGGAGTAAAGCAACGAAGGCAATTTTCAGTTAAGATAGAGAGCATAATGTAAATGCAAACCGAGATTTAGAGTGGTTCAGTCAATCTTGACCTACATCCACTTTTGGCTTCCTCCTTCGATGAGGTCACCGACGTCCACTAGAGGCCTTTCTTCAATATATAAAGGCCAACCACCCTTTTACAACTTTACTCCTTTTGACGGGCTTAGGAGACAACCCTTACATATTTTCACTCCTCTCTTGAATGATTAAAACTTAGAAGAAAAGAGAGAGAAGAACTTCTAGCCTTTTACAACACTTTTAAGCTCTCAAATTCTCAAAATAAGTGCAAGCTTTCGGTGCCCTTTCATGCAGGAAAGGGTGGGGTTTATATAGGCGCCAACTGGTTTGAATTTGTAGCTCAAAAGTGTAATCTTCCGGATTTCTGGGGTCCTGGCAGTACTACCGCTTGGCATCTGACACTGGGTGGTACTACCGCTCAGTCTGGGCGGTACCACCGCTTGGCAGAGCTCGGAGACCAAGCTCTGGCAGTACCACTACCTAATTGGGGCGGTACCACCACCTAACATGGGCGGTACTACTGCCTAGAATTCCTGGGAGACCAAGTCTCCTGGGTGGTGCCACCGTCGGCTAGGAATTCTGGGTCTGAATGGGCTGATCCATTCGGCCCAATTTGAGTCTATTCAAGGCCCAATTGGCCCCATATTAAGTTAATGGGATCACCTCCCAATTCTAACTTAATTTACCTGCTAACCATGATACTTAAGACATTAATGCTACAAATCGTGTTCCGGTGCATCAATCACTTCTTCCAACGAGCTTCCGACGAACTTCCGGTGAACATCCGATGAACCATCGGTGATTCTCCGGCAGACTTCCGGCAAACTCCTGGACTTGCGATGATCCTCTTGGCGAGTTCTGACGAGCTTCTTTGGCAAGCTCCTGGACTTCTCAGATTGTTCCTGCAAAACCTCTGATGGTCGTCCGGACTTCCAATGAACTCTCGAACCCCAATGTGATCTTGGTCTTGACTCTGGCTCAACACCTGCTGCATGTCTTACTGTCATCGTAGTTAATCTTGCACACTTATCTCTATATATGGATTAGATAACCAAATGACAATTGACTTCATCATCAAAATATGAGATTCAACAATCTCTCCCTTTTTTATGATGACAATCAATTGATGACGGAGTTAACCTTAACTCCCCCTATCTATATGCCATAGTTGAGATAAGTCATTCTTGAATTCAAAAGACATATTAATAAGTTAAGTTCATTTAAACTTATCAATATCCCCATCATGATTCTTATCATGATGTTTCTCTCTGAAAATGATGTCAAGGCATGACATCTTTTTTCAAGTTTCATATTTCAAAGTGAAAGATAGCAATCATATCAATTCATCATATGGTAAGATATCAACATTGTAAAATTACGATGCAAGCTCTTGATATCTTAACATAATGCAAATATTTCAAATGTAAGCTCTATATATAGCAATTCATTCTATCATAGCAATTCATTATATAGCAAGATATCAATTTGTAAAATTGCGATGCAAGCTCTTGATATCTTAACATAATGTAAATATTTCAAATGTAAGCTCTATGTATAGCAATTCATTCTATCATAGCAATTCATCATACGGCAAGATATCAATTTGTAAAATTACGATGTAAGCTTTTGATATCTTATCATAATGCAAATATGACAATCATAGCAATTATAGCAATTCTATCATCAATTTACCATATATTTCTCTGATATCTTAACGTAATGCAAATATGACAATTATATCAATTCTATCTCTCGTCAATTTACTATATATTTCTCCCCCTTTGTCATTAACAAAAGGAGAACAATTTAAGCATATTTCAAGCATAAGTATGGTAATGATTCATGTTATAGAAAGGTTCATATCATTTTTCAATAATAAGTAATAGGATACCAATTATACAAATATTTCAAGGAAATATGACATGGAGATAGCTTTCATTACATCTTCCTTTTTATTTGTCATTATCTATTTGCATGAAGGAGGAAAGCCAATGCAAGCTTACTTAAATGAAGTTAAACAAAATGATAAGAGATTAAATCATGCTTCAGTTTTACACAGATCAAGATATGCATGTGAATTATATCCATGCAAGTGTTAATCTCAAAAGGAAATCTTTCTTCATCAAGAAGGAATTTATATGAAAGAATCATTTCATCAAATCTCTTTCTCGATTAAAAATTCAAGATAAATCTATGAGAGATGCATTTTCATATGTCAAAAATCATAGAGCATTGATATGAAATAAACTTGATGCATTGATATAAAATCATTTAGGCTCATGAAGGCTCCATTAAATCTGGAAGAGAAATACAAAATCATGTATTCAGACAGTATTGTTAGGATCATGAAAGTCCGAAAATGAAATTCATGTATTCAAACATGGTTTTGCTATAGATTTTCAAACACAATCATGAAGGTAGAACATGCTTATCATCATGGAAATTTTGTATCCAAAACATATAATTTCTAACATGTTATTAAGGCATATAATCGTGTAAAATTCTCTTCATAAAAATTAAGTGATTGAATCAAGAAAGTTCGAAAAATGAATTTAATAAGTTCATACATTCGGACAAATCAATATTCCTAATTCTCTTCTAATGAAATCAAAATGTTCTTCACTTAAAGGCTTTGTAAAAATATCAGCTAGTTGATGTTTAGTATCAATGAACTCTATAATTACATCATGATTATGTTGAATCTCGTATTTTGATGAGGAAACTACTTGATATGTGTTTATAATTTAAACTGCATTTTGAGTGATGCAGGTCTACTCGATCAGGATTAGACAGTTGACGCAAGACGAATTGACGTTGCGTCGGAGGAGATCACGTCAGGATATTGGACGGCGGAAGGCTTCGAACGTCGGGCATCGGGCCAAGGAGAGCGGAATTGCGCCAAGGATATCGGGGTTGCGGAGGTCAACCGCCGATTGGGCAACAAGCCGCAAGAGAGGATGATGTGCTAAAGAATCAGACGAAGCGCCAACCAATGACGTGCCGGGCAACAGAATGTCAATTCGCGTTGTAATAACTGTCTAGATCGGAGTAGAGTTTTGGTTTGCCTGTGTAGGATTAACTACGATAACGATGAAGACATAAAGTGAAACAAAGTGTGGAGTCAAGCAAGAAGGATTCGTTGGGAGTTCAAGAGTTCGACGGAAGTCCGAAGGATCGTCGGGAACGCTGTCGGAACTAGCCGAGAATGAGTAGGGAGCTTGCCGAAGGGTTTTTCGGAAGCTCGTCGGAAGGTTCGTGGGAAGTCCGCATAGTTCGCCGAGAAAGATCGAAGCTTGCCGAAGAAGCTCGTTGGAACTCACCAAGATCAAATCGTGAAGTTTAAGAGCTTGCCGGGAGTCCGCAGAATGGTTTCCGAGAGTTTATCGAAAGACCGTCGAAAGTTCGTCGAGAGCTCGCCGGAAGAAGTCTTGACTTATGGACTTTGTAATAGCTTATAAAATGTCTTTAAATTCATAGTTAGTATGTTAATTATGGTTAGGATTAGGTATTAATCTTATAACCCAAGTATGGGCCAATTGGGCCCGAGTTTGGACTAGTTTGGGCCAAGATTGAAGCCCAACTAGTGGGCTGAAAACACTGTAGGCGGTGGCACCGCCTAGCATTGTCAACGCCTGACACTGACAGGCGGTGGCACCGCCAGCATCGGGAACTCCACGAGAATTCAAATTTGGAGCCCAAATTTGAATTCTCTTGAGGCCTATAAATACCCCTCAAATCTCAGCTGAGATTACAACTTTTTCAGCAGCAATTGATTGAGAGAAAAGTCTTAGAAAGTCTTAGCAAGTCTAGTTTTCAATTTGCTAGAAAGTTCTCCTCCTTTCTTGATGAAAATTTGTAAGAGGTTGAACTATTTGTAAAAGGTTGTAAGAGGGGTATTTGCCCTTCCATTTCAAGAGATTTGCTAGTGGAAGGTGGGAGCCTCATCGAAGAGGGGCCTCGCAAGTGGATGTAGGTCATTTGACCGAACCACTCTAAAATTGGCGTGATCTTTGGTTTGCATTTCATTATTGCTATTTACATTACTACAAACCTTCTTACATGTTTTAGTTCCTTATTACCTTTGCTGCGCATATTTAAGAATACGCTTTCAAGTTAAGCTTTTCAAGTTCCGTTCTTATCGTACGAAAGATTTATTAAAATCGAAGTTTTAATCCGCTGCACTAATTCACCCCCCCCTCTTAGTGCCGCTCCGATCCTAACAATTGGTATCAGAGCGAGGTTTTTCTATCTTGGTTTAACACCCAAATAGAAATAGCTCTTTACGGCTTTCAAGAGGGTCACTCTCTCATTTGTCCTCCCTTTTTCAATGGGACGGACTACACTTATTGGAAAACTCGAATGAGAGTTTTCTTACTTTCTTTGGATTTGAATTTATGGCACATAGTTGAAAATGGATTTGAAATGTCTTCTCTTCCAATGAACCAATGGAATGATTTGGAGAAGAAGATGTTTTCTTTAAACGCAAAGGCTATGAATGCCTTATTTTGTGCTTTGGACAAAAAAGAGTTCAATCGGGTTTCTTTATGCGAAACGGCTTTCGACATATGGCACACTCTTGAAACCACACACGAAGGCACTTCTAGAGTTAAAGATTCGAAAATCAACATTTTAATGCATGACTTCGAGCTTTTTCAAATGAAGCCGAGCGAAACCATTGTTGACATGTACACCCGTTTCACGGATGTCGTCAATGGTTTACAAGCTCTTGGCAAATGTTTCTTGAATTTTGAACTTGTTAGTAAAGTTTTACGATCACTTTCTAAAGCTTGGGAATCAAAAGTAACGGCAATACAAGAAACAAAAGATTTAAATATTTTTCCACTTGAAGAATTTATCGGCTCATTAATGACAATAGAAATGGTGCGCAATGCACATGATGAACACAATGAACACTTGAACCACCTTCCAAAGAACAGGAAGGATTTGGAACCTCAGACAAATGAATACCACTTGAGCGATGTCTCAAGTGATGAGGACAATGATGAACTTAAACTTCGAACACCAACTCTTAATAAGTTCATTAAACAAAAATCTAAAATAAACAATGAACTTGAATGGAGGAAGAGGCCAAAGAAAAGGAAGGCACCCAAGGATGAATCAAGAACTTCCAAAGGTGAAACGGCGAATTGGGCTTTGACGGGCTTCGACTACAAGGTAAGTAACTCAACTCTCTTGAATTATTTTGAAATTACTTGAAGTTTTTCATGAGTTCTTAATTTAGATAGTAGGAATAGGAAATAAAAAAAATTATTTTTCAAAAATTATATCATGTTTTTCTTTTTTAGCATCTTTGAAAAAAATTAAAAATTTGATCAATGAAAAGTATATTGCTAAGGTTTCATGCATGTTATGTTTTGAAATGTTGAATGATGTATGCAACATTATGGATTATAGTTATATGATATGTGATAATGCTTAGGATTAATCCATGCATGTGTATTTTGATGATTTTATGTCATGCATGAGTTTTTGAAGTAAATGTTGATTTGATACTCTCATTTTGGATTAACATGTTTTTGGTTTAATCATTTTTATAACGAATTAAGATGACATTCTCATGACATATTAAGATGACATAGTGCATGTACATCTATGTATGAATTTCTTGATAGTCTTTTGATGATAGATGTGATATCATGATGTTTTATTTTTGATGTATTTGGGCTTGACGGCTTTATGACGAAACTTATGTTTTGACTTTAAATGATGATACAATGTTTTCACAAAAAGACTTGAACACTCTCACATGAAATCAATTGTATGAAATGGAAATGAATTTTCTATTCTATTGAGATTAATGAATTTATTTTACCAATCTTATGAATCTCATGAAAATAAACATGATGAATATTTTATAAATGAGTTGTCTTATAAGATTTTGCCTTTACATCTTGAACTTTAATGCTTATATTGATTTGGCATATAAAGACTAAGGCATGCTCGTAAGAAGCAAATCACATGAATAGAAATTTATAAAAATGAAATGTAATCCTTTATCTTATTGATTTCTACCTAAGAGACCAATAAAACTATCTATGCCATTTTGAATCTCTTGAAAGAAATGTTGAGATTTTGATGATTTGGATGATTTGAATTTGAATAAGTTTTATTCAAAATCATGATCTTGATTCCGTGATATTTACAAATTAAGATTTATTATGAATCAAGATTTTTTCATTAATCGATCTCCTAAGATTTTCTTTTGATTATTTATGAGTAGGTTTTTCAAAAAGAAATCATGCCTTTTGGTATTCATATGTTCTAATCCTTCATGATATGATTTTTATACAATTTCTTGTATTCATGAAATGCTTATCGCATCACCCAATTACTTTCTTCTTGATATTCCTTATGTGGTGATTAAAATTATGCAAGAAATACTCTTGATATTATTTTGATGTATACTTTGAAATTATGCATGCAATTGCTTTGTATTGTGATGATATATGCATCATGAATACTTTATTATCATACATGAAAATAGTGATAAACATTTTGAAAATAAATGTTTGTATCATGTTAGATGATTTTACATCATGTGCATGATGAGTTATAGTGATGATTGAAACAATGATTGAAATGCGTTAAATGATGAATGTTTGGTATCATGATCAACATGTTGATAAATGCTTGAAAATTTTAATGTTTGAGTATCATGTATAATATGCTTATTAATGATGATTGATTTATTTTTCGGTATCGTGCATGAAAAATAAGGTTATTGAAATTGTGTATGTTTTAATTTGAATATATAATGATGCACAAATAAGAATGATACTTACCTTTGTCATAATATGAAAATTGATGTAAGGGTCTTCCCTTCTTTTTGACAATGACAAAGGGGGAGCAAGAATTTCTAGCATGGACATCATGAAAAGAGGCAAACTAACTAGCTTGCACAATTCAAGATGAAAGCAAAAAATTGCACTTCTCAAAAGAGAAGATGCAAATGTAACATTTGTCAAATTGTTTGCTTGCCTCATGTAAAATATTATCTCTTGCTAGTTTGGCATTTTTGCTAGCTTGTATGGTGCAAAACTTGATCACTTTTTCAAACATTTTGCTAGCTTACACTTTGCAAAGAAAGCAAAAATGACACTTCTAGAAGAAAGAGCTTGTTATTTTGAACATCATAAGCTTGCCTATCTTAAGAAACAAAAATTGCAAAAGTGCTATCTTGCCTATCTCAAGAAGCAAAACTTGCAACTTGCACATTGCAATAGGAAGCAAGAATTATGAGCTTACACAAGAAAGCTATTTTACATTTGCTTTCGAAATTTTTGCTAGCTTGTATATTGTGAAACTTACATATCGTAAACATTGCTAGCTTGTAGTCTAAAGAGAAGCAAAAAGTTGCTATCTCAAAAGAAGCAAATGTGCTATCTTGCCTATCTTAAGAGGCAAAAATGCTAACTTGCACATCTAGCAAAACTTGACAAATTTGCATATTTCAAGAAGCAAGAGTTGCTTTCTTGAACATCTCAATATTGCTAGCTTGCATGATGTAGAACTTACTATCTTGAACATTACCAAAAGTGCTATCTTGTATGCTGTAAAACTTGCATATCTAAAACTTGATAGCTTGAATGTCCTAAGCATGATGCATTACTTGCTAAATTTTCTAGCTTCAAAACTGCATGATGATAAAATATAATATTATGTTTTTCATGCAATGAGTTGAACTTATATTACCAACACAAAGAATAGTTGTACTTCTCCTTTTTGTTGATGACAAAGGGGGAGAAGTATGTTGATGACATGATATGCATAAGTTTATGCACATATTCATGATGATGTGTTGCAAGTATTCATGATGAATATTGCAATGACTTGAATTCTGCTTGAATTCAAGATTCTATCAATATGGCATATTGATAGGGGGAGTTTCTTTAAACTCCAGGAGTTAAGGTTAACTCCGTCATCAAGTGGTTGTCATCATCAAAAAGGGGGAGATTGTTGAATCTCGTATTTTGATGATGAAACCACTTGATATGTGTTTATAATTTAAACTGCATTTTGAGTGATGCAAGTCTACTCGATCAGGATTAGACAGTTGACGCAAGAGGAATTGACGTTGCGCCGGAGGAGATCACGTCAGGATATTGGACGGTAGAAGGCTTCGAACGTCGGGCATCGGGCCAAGGAGAGCGGAATTGCACCAAGGATATTAGGGTTGCGGAGGTCAACCGCCGATTGGGCAACAAGCCGCAAGAGAGGATGATGTGCTAAAGAATCAGGCGAAGCACCAACCAATGACGTGCTGGGCAACAGAATGTCAATTCGCGTTGTAATAACTGTCTAGATCAGAGTAGAGTTTTGGTTTGTATGTGCAGGATTAACTACGATAACGATGAAGACATAAAGTGAAACAAAGTGTGGAGTCAAGCACGAAGGATTCGTTGGGAGTTCAAGAGTTCGACGGAAGTCCGAAGGATCATCGGGAACGCTGCCGGAACTAGCCGAGAATGAGTAGGGAGCTTGTCAAAGGGTTTTTCGGAAGCTCGCCCGGAGGTTCGTGGGAAGTCCGCAGAGTTCGCCGAGAAAGATCGGAGCTTGCCGAAGAAGCTCGTTGGAACTCACCAAGATCAAATCGTGAAGTTTAAGAGCTTGCCGGGAGTCCGCAGAATGGTTTCCGAGAGTTTATCGGAAGACCGCCGAAAGTTCGCCGAGAGCTCGCCGGAAGAAGTCTTGACTTATGGACTTTGTAATAGCTTATAAAATGTCTTTAAATTTATAGTTAGTATGTTAATTAGGGTTAGTATTAGGTATTAATCCTATAACCCAAGTAGGGGCCAATTGGGCCCGAGTTCAGACTAGTTTGGGCCAAGATTGAAGCCCAACTAGTGGGCTGAAAACACTGTCGGCGGTGGCACCGCCTAGCACTGTCAGCGCCTGACACTGACAGGCGGTGGCACTGCCACTGACAGGCGGTGGCACCGCCAGCATCGGGAACTCCACGAGAATTCAAATTTGGAGCCCAAATTTGAATTCTCTTGAGGCCTATAAATACCCCTCAAATCTCAGCTGAGATTACAACTTTTTCAGCAGCAATTGATTGAGAGAAAAGTCTTAGAAAGTCTTAGCAAGTCTAGTTTTTAATTTTCTAGAAAGTTCTCCTCCTTTCTTGCTGAAAATTTATAAGAGGTTGAACTATTTGTAAAAGGTTGTAAGAGGGGTATTTGCCCTTCCATTTCAAGAGATTTGCTAGTGGAAGGTGGGAGCCTCATCGAAGAGGGGCCTCGCAAGTGGATGTAGGTCATTTGACCGAACCACTCTAAAATTGGCATGATCTTTGGTTTGCATTTCATTATTGCTATTTACATTACTGCAAACCTTCTTACATGTTTTAGTTCCTTATTACCTTTGCTATGTATATTTAAGAATACGCTTTCAAGTTAAGCTTTTCAAGTTCCATTCTTATCGTACGAAAGATTTATTAAAACCGAAGTTTTAATCCGCTGCACTAATTCACCCCCCCTCTTAGTGCCGCTCCGATCCTAACAGATTAGTGACATGAACTCGTATAAAGTGATGTTTTATCTATATGTTCTTATAATCATAGTGTGTTGCAATAGTCAATATAATTTGGATGGATTTTAGTATAGCTATGGGTGAGAAGGTTTCGTCATAGTCAACATCTTGCCTTTAATGATACCCCTTAGCCACTAGCCTCTCTTTATAGGTCTCTACCTTTTTATCTACTCCGATCTTTTTCTTGAAGATCCACTTACAACCAATAGGGTATGATACCCTCAAGTGCATCAACTATATTCTAAACCTTATTAGAGTATATGAAATCCATCTCAGAATTCATGGCTCCTTACCACTTCCCAGAGACTATACTCATAATCACCTCTTCGTAAGTATGAGGATCAATATCCTCAATATTCTCTCCATTGATATATCCCACATATCTCTCAAGAGGAAGGGGTATTCTGTTGGACCTATGTAAAAACTTGTGTGCTAGGTATCTGAATAGACTCAGGCTGTGGAATAGTGCTTGAGATAGGTTCTTTAATCTCGCTCAACTCTATCATGCTCCCACTATCTCCACCAAGAATATGTTCATTCTCAAGGAAGGTACCTGAACAGACTCGGGCTATGGAATGGTGCTTGAGCTAGGTTCTTTAACCTCGCTCAACTCTATCATGCTCCCACTATCTCCATCAAGAATATGTTCCTTCTCAAGGAATACTTGTTAGGAAAGCAATCAACACTAAGAGGGGGGGTGAATTAGTGCAGTAGATGAAAACGTCGGTTTCAGAAAATCTTTCGTACGATAAAACCTGAACTTGGAAATGCTTAACTTGAAACATGTGTTCATAAATGTATTGAAGGCAATAAGCTATTAAAGAGGTTTGCAGTAAAGATTAATTGCTCAAAGTAAAATGCAAACCAGATTTTTAGAGTGGTTCGGTCAACATGACCTACATCCACTTCGTCGATTCCTCCTCCATCGAGGCCACCAGCATCCATTATTGATCTTCCTTTAATAGGCAAAGATCAACCTCTTTCTTACAGCCCTCTTCTCCTTTTACCAGGTTTAGGAGATAGCCCTTACAAGCACTCATAGTCCTCTCTTATAGAATTCTAAACTTAAAGTGGAGGAGGGAATTTCTAAAGAGATTACAACAATGTTTCTTCACTTTTAAACTCTTTGTGCTTGTATGCTTTAACCAGCGATGAGAGGGAAATTTATGGGTTTCCAGTTGATTCAAACTTGGAGCCTAAAAATATCTCATCCCAGGTTTCCCAAGCACGGACGGTACCACCGCTTACGCTGGGCGGTACCACCGCCTTGGAGGCTGTGCTGGGTGGTACCACTACCCAGACTAGCGGTGCCATCGCCTGGCACCTTGCCAGGGATGGTACAACTGCCCAGAGTGGTGGTACCATCGCCTGACATAATCTCGAAGACTGTGCCATGACTATAAGACTTCCTGGGGCACTGTTTAGGCCTCTTATTGGGCTCAACATAGTCCTTACATGGGCCTAGCTAGCCCCTAATTGGGTTGGCCCAAATCCAAACCTAATTACGTGCTAACTACAAAATCTAAGACATTTGCTAAGCTAAACAAGTCCCTATGTCTTGGTTTCTTCCGGCGAGCTTCCAGCGAACTTCCGACGATCTCACGACAATGTTTCGGTGGACTCCCGGCAAGCTCTTGGACTTCATAACGATCTTCTTAGCGAGTTCCGATGAGCTTCTCTAGCAAGCTCTGAGACTTCTCAGCTGGTTCCGCCAGAACTTCCGACGAATGTTCGGACCTCCGACGAACTCTCGAACTCTCAACGAAATCGCATCTTTGACTCCGGGAATTCATTTTGCTTCATGCCTTGCTATCATAGTTAATCCTACACATGTAAAACACACTTCAATCTAGAATATTAATACTAAGCATTAATCATGTTATCCAACATGTCATTGGTCCCTCGACGCTTCATCCGATTCTTCGGCGCATCGTCCTCTCTTGCAGCCTATTGCCCAATCGGCCAGTTGACTCTACAACTATGATATCCTTAGCGCAATATTCACTCTTCTTGGCTCGATGCCCGAATCCATGGCCCGAAGCCTTCTGTCCATATGTCGACCGATCCTTCGGCCCGACGTCCAATCTTCTAACATGTTCCTCCGACGCAACATGATTCTTCCTGCTTTAATTGTCTTATCCTGATCGAAGCATCTTGCATCACTCAAATCGTAGATTAAATCATAAACAATTATCAATTGGTTTTATCATCAAAATATGAGATTCAACAATCTCCCCCTTTTTTATGATGACAACTAATCGACGATGGAGTTAATCTTAACTCCCGGAGTTTAAACTATTAGGATCAAGATCACTAAGGGGGGGGGGGGTGAATTAGTGCAGCGGAAAACTTTCGACGATTAAAACTGCATTCGTATGATAATAGCAATTTTGGTAGAAAAGCTGATTCGTAAATCACTTTAACTTGTGATCAAGCAAGATGCAGTTAAAGCGAATCTATAAGGGCAATTTGTAATTATGATGGAAATCAGAATGTAAGCGCAAACTAAAATATGATGTTCATAAGATAAAACTAATTTACATCTAAACACCGATTCGAAAAATACCGAACTTTGAAACACAATCATAAATTCGTAGAAGGCAGTAAGCTATTGAGGAGGTTTGCAGTAAAGATAATATGCTCAAAGTAAATGCAAACCAGAGAGCACTGCGATATTAGAGTAGTTCGGTCAATCTTGACCTACATCCACTTTTGGCTTCCTCCACCGACGAGGTCACCGACGTCCACTAGAGGCCTTCCTTTAATAGGCGAAGGCCAACCACCCTTTTATAGTTTCACTCCTTTTGACGGGCTTAGGAGACAACCCTTACAGAATTTTCTCTCCTCTCTTGAAAGATCAAAACTTGGAAGAAAAGAGGGAGAAGAACTTTTAACTCATACAACACTTTTGAGCTCTAAAAATCATATAGTAAGATCAGGATTTCGTTTGTTTTTAGTTGCTCTTTCATTGCTGAAAGAGTGGGGTATTTATAGGCCCCAAACCAGTTTGAATTTCGAGCTCAAAACTGTCAATTCCCGGAATTTCGGGGTCTAGCGGTTGCACCGCCTGATTGGAGCGGTTACACCACCTGGCAGAGCTCGAAGACTGAGCCTCTGGGCGGTGCCACCACTTTTCAGGGGCGGTTGCACCTCCTACCAAAGCTCGGACACCGAGCTCAGGCGGTGCCACCGCCTGACTAGGGCAGTTGTACCGCCCAACCAGAGCTCGGAGACCGAGCTCAAGTGGTTACACCTCTGTTAGAGGTGGTTGCACCGCCTAGCCATAGCTCAGAGACTGAGCCCTGGGCGGTGCCACCACCAACCTAGGCGATGCCACCTCTAGCCAAGAAATCTGGGTCCGAATGGGCAGATCCATTCTGCCCAATTTGGGTCTGTCAAGGGCCCAATTGCCCCAAAATTAAGTTAATGGAATTACCTCCCATTTCTAACTTAATCATCATACTAACTACGAATTTCTTAAGACATTTACTACAGCTTACTTCCGGTGCATCAATCGCTTCTTCCGGTGAGCTTCCGGCGAACATCCAGTGAACCTCCGGCGATGCTCCGACGGACTTCCGGCAAACTCCTTGACTTGCAACGATCCACTTGGTGAGTTCCGACGAGCTTCTTTTGGCAAGCTCATGGACTTCTCGGATTTGTTCCCGCAGAACCTCCGACGACCGTCCGGACTTCCGTCGAGCTCTCGAACTCCCAACGTGATCATAGTCTTTACTCCGGCATAACTCCTGCTGCATGTTTTACTTTCATCATAGTTAATCCTACACACATATCTCAACATATGGATTAGATAACAAATGACAATTGACGTCATCATCAAAATCCGAGATTCAATAATCTCTCCCTTTTTGATGATGATAATCAATTGATAACGGAGTTAACCTTAACTCCCCCTATCTATGTGCCATAATTGAGATAAGTCATTCTTGAATTCAAAACCTTTGAATTCAAGAGACATATTGATAAGTTAAAATCATTTAACCTTATCAATACTCCCATCATGATTCTCTTCATGATGTATCTCTCTGAAAATGATGTCAAAGCTTGACGTCCATTTTCAAATTTCAAAAGTGAATGATGGTAATGGTAGCAATTCATCATATGGTAAGATATCAACATGTAAAATTTTGAAGTAAGATTTTGATATCTTAACATGATGCACACATTTCAAGTGTTTTAGCAATCATAGCATTTCATCACATGGTAAGATATCAACACGTAAAATTATGATGCAAGTTCTTGATATCTTAACATGATGCAAATATGGCAATCATAGCAAACATGGCATAATGCAAATATGGCAATCATAGTTATTATCAATTCATATATTTTTGATGATGTAGTCATAGCATAATCATATCATCAATACTCATATATCTGCTTCTTTTAACATAATATAGCATTTATAGCATCAATTCATATACTTCTCTTCCTTTGTCATCAACAAAAAGGAGAACGATATAATCAACTTTTAAATATACATGCGATGCCATAAGTAGGTTCATGTCATTTATAGGATACAAACATCTTAAGAAAAACATGACATGGAGATTATTTACATAGAGTGAAAACTTCTTTCTTTTTATTTGTTATTATCTTTTTTGCATGGAGGAAAGCCATTTGTGTAGTTCAAATCGATAGGATATTAAGGCATGCTTTACAAAGATTAGGATATTTATGTGAATCAAATCCTTGCACAAAAAAATATCTTCCTTTTAGAAGAAGGAATCATCAAATCTATTTCTCAAAGGGAATATTTTTCACATGATAAGTCTAAAATATATGCATTTGCTATATGATTCTATTTGTCAAAAATCAATGATGTGAATCAAAGTCCGAAAGAGAATAATGTGTTCATGAAATCCGATTAGAACTGAAAATTTAATTTAACACTTTCATGCAATCGGACAAGACTATACAATCATGAAGACATGCTCATTGTTATGGAAATTTTGGTATTAATTTCCAATATGTTATTTTAGGCATATAATGATAATTAAGTGATTTGATCATTCAATCAATAAAGTCCGAATAATTTTAACAAGTTTATGCATTTGGACACATCAACATCATGGCAATACATCAACATCACGGTAATATTATGTCACATTAACATCATGGAAATGACACATCAATTTCATGGCTATATTACTTTCACATTTACCATGGAAACCAAGATACAAAGTTTTCAAAGTTGGCATTATAGAAATATTTAATTTCAACATGAAATCTAACAATGAGTAATGAGATTGAGCAACGTAACCCTGCATATTCTCACCAATTAATACATCATGTAACCATATCAAAGATTAGTAGTCATCAAGGCATTGTGATCAAGGTAAGTAATAAAAAGAGTTTACACTAACGTAATTGTTATAACAAGAGGTTATTGTGTCCATATATATAAGCTTATTCACGAGGTGGAAAATTAAAGTGCCTAAATAAAGAGTCAAATTATCGATGAATTTGCTACAGTTCAAATAGGATTTAATCTTGCCGGTGTTCAAGCCGATCTTATCTTTGTTCAAATCGGTCCATTTGAATCCCAATGTCTTCGATAGATGATGCAGGAGCTTGCTCAAATGGATGTGTTTCTTCAAAGGGACAGATCGGAGGAGATTGAGTACCCCTAAAGACTGGTGTTTCAGGTTCTGGTTCAGGTTAAGGGTGATCGGTTCTTCTAGGCATTCTAACCCAATTACCGTTTCTATAAACACATCTCAATCGGTGAAGTAGATTTTTGTTTATTATGCTAAACCTATCTACTTTCATCACTTCTTCATCGGGTGGGATTGAAATATCATAGGCTTTAAGTATTCTAGTGATTATACCACCATATGGAAGCATCATGTCTCTCTTAGATAGTTCTATCATGTTTTGTTGGATAAGGTATCCAAAACATATGTTATGTCCTTTTATGATTCAATACGTGGTTCCTAATTCCATTTGACTTACTTCATCATGATGGTATTGTTTAGGGAGAATGATGCTAGTTAGGATATGATAAAGTACTTTAGTGTTTAGTGGTAGTAGATGTTCACAGCTTTTGGGAACTATTACTAAGTTGGGATTACCGAAAATTGTTCCTAAGGCTTCAACATATGTTGTCCCAACTGTTTCATTGTCCCACGATCCTCTAAATTAAAGTCCTCTATTTTTTACGGGAATACCTATCATGTCGTAAATGAATTTATCGGTAATGGAGATGTGTTGTCCTAAGAGATAGGTAGACATTCTTTCTTCTTCATCTACTTGTAGATTGTTGTAAAACAGTCTAACAAGTCTTGGATAGATGGGTTCACTAATTTGTAAAATAGGGAGTAGATCTAGGTTTACAAACTATTGGATTGTCTCTAAGTCTCTTAGTTCATCTAAATCTACATGTTTTCCCTTATTGACACTTCTAAATTTGAAAAGAAAAATTTTTCAGTATGATATTTTGAATCGAAAAGGGTAAGAACAAAGTCTTCCACTAATCTCCTCTTCCCTTTGTCCCTTGAGGATCTTCTAGAGCCCATAACTACTGTTATTTAAGAGGATAGTAATGAGCAAGAGTAAATGAATCAAAAACAGAATTTAGAGGCTTATTAGAGAATACCTTAAGTGAGATCTTCAAGAGAATGAGAGATTTTTGATCTTTTGCTTCGAAATGAGGAGTATTTGGCATGCTAAGAGGGGAGAAATGGAGGTGGAGAAGCTTTGGAAGAGTAAAGAGGGGAAGGGAGTGAGTTGGGGTCAGTTCCACCGCCGGCCCTAGCTTAGTTTAAAAGGGGGCAGGATTGCAGGTGGTTCCACCACTGGCTGGGGTGGTGCAACCGCTTGCAATACGTGATAGTCGGAGGTGCTACCTCCAACTAGGGCGGTGCCACCACCTGCAGGCAGTGAGCACTCGTTTTGACTGTTGTGTGGTCTGATTTAAATGTTTTTGACTTGAGAAGAATTTTTATTTGTGGAGCAGTCAACTTTACTTACGTAATTACGTAAGAATTTTCATTTTAAGATGAGAAATTTTGTACGATCAAGATAGATCTAGTGATGCGCATACTCTACTTCAAATGTCGTACGCATGTTTATGATAGATTATCCAAGTTGGTAAGCTTTGCAAGTCCATGACAAACTTTGTAAGTTCATGATATAGTTGGATTTGAAAGTAACGAACAAGTCAATTTAATGGGTTCGGAAATCCAGAGGATATGTGAAGATAGAATCATGGGTTTCCAATTCTGAGGGATCAAATAGGATTGTATCTGTATTGCTCTTGTAATTTTAATTTTCTAATCCTCATTTTGTTATTTAGGTTAGGGAGCATCGCGTATTCTTTTTGGATCTCGGGTTATGAATATCGAGAATCCAAAGAGCAGGATATTATTTCTTGCTCCCAACTTGGGATGGTTTACGTTTCTACAAGACAGGATAATTTTTAGGTACCCATTTACTTTTGAGTGCCTCAAAAAATGATCTATATTGTTTGTCATGTTGCATAGAGTTTATCATGGTTCCTTTAGGAACCCAAATTAATTTATTCGAACTAATTTTCTTGAATGGACAATAATGTGTTTTGTGTCCATATTTGCAACAAAAGTTGCATTTGCTTTGGTGTCGAACATGTAGGATGGGGCCTTTTATGAAGGTGGTTGGATTTTGGTGAGGATTTCTCACAAATCCGATTCCACTTCTTTTGAGAACGTGACCCTTGTTTGTAAGGATCATGTCCAAAGACTTGCTACCAACCTTGAATTTCTTCAAGGAGTCCTTAAGTAGCAAGTTTTCCTTTTGGATAGTTTTTAGATCATGACATTTTATACAAGAACCTAAACTATCATGATATTCAGTTTTTAACTTATCAAAATTACAAGTAAGACTATCATGCTCCTTTTTTAGCAATTTATATTTTCTACTAATAATCTTGCATTCGTCAAATAAGTCATGGAAGGCATTTAATAACTCATCAAATGATAAATCTGCATCAATTAAATTTGTTACCTCCTCTCCGATAGCCATTAAGGCGTAATGAGCAACTTGCTCGGTGTTTGACTCCTCTTCTTCAGACGTGCTCGAGTCATCCCACGTTGCTTTGAGCGCATTCTTCTTTGATTTTCTCTTCTTGGCTTGGAGACAATCACTTTTGTAGTATCCCAACTTTTTGCACTCATAGCAAATAACTTGGTCCTTTTTGGGTTCAAGTTTATTTTTTGTGTCATTTTAAAACTTGTTTCTCTTAATGATTTTTTTGAATTTCCTTGTTAGAAGTGCCAAGTCATCATCATAGTCCTCATCACTTGAGTTTTCTCTCAAGTGGCCATCTAAAGTTCTAAGTGTCATATCCTTCATGTTCTTTGGAAGGATGTCTTCTTGCTTTTCATGAGCCTTGCGTGTCATTTCATAGGTCATTAATGACCCGATTAGTTCTTCAAGAGGGAAGTTGTTTAAATCTTTAGCCTCTTGAATAGTAGTGACTTTAAGGTCCCAACTCTTAGGAAGAGATCTTAGAATCTTATTTACGAGCTCAAAATCTGAAAAACTTTTGCCGAGTCCTTTTAGACCATTGACAACATCCGTGAAACGGATGTACATGTCGCCAATAGTCTCACTCGGTTTCATTCGAAAAAGTTCGAAAGAGTGTATCAAAAGATTGATTTTTTACTCTTTCACTCTAATTGTGCCTTCATGAGTCACTACGAGTGTATACCAAATATCAAACGTGGTTTCACAAACCGAAACATGATTAAACTCATTTTTATCAAGCACACAAAATAAGGCATTCATAGCCTCTGCATTAAGAGCGAAAGTCTTCTTCTCCAATTCATTCCAATCGATCATTGGAAGAGAAGACTTCGAAAATCCATTTTCGACAAGATTCCAAAGTTCAAAATCTATTAAAATAAGGAAGATCCTCATTCGGGTCTTCCAATAGGTGTAGTCCGTCCCATTGAACATTGGTGGACATGTAATAGAATGGCCCTCTTAGTTTTCGGCGTATGCCATCTCTCTTGGGTTTTAATCCATTTGAGAGTTAACCCTGCTCTGATACCAATTGTTAGGATCAAGAGCACTAAGAGGAGGGGGGGATGAATTAGTGCAGCGAAAAACTTTCGACGATTAAAACTGCGTTCGTACGATAAGAGTGATTTCGGTAGAAAAGCCGATTCGTAAATCACTTTAACTTGTGATCAAGCAAGATGCGGTTAAAGTGAATCTATAAGGGCAGTTTGCAGTTATGATGGAAATCAGAATGTAAGCGCAAACTGAAATATGATGTTCGTACGACAAAACTTATTTACGTCTAAATACCGATTCGGAAAATACTGAACTTTGAAACACAATCATAAATTTACAGAAGGCAGTAAGCTATTGAGGAGGTTTGCAGTAAATATAATATGCTCAAAGTAAATGCAAACTAGAGAGCACCATGATATTAGAGTGGTTCGGTCAATCTTGACCTACATCCACTTCTGGCTTCCTCCACCGACAAGGTCACCGACGTCCACTAGAGGCCTTCCTTCAATAGGCGAAGGCCAACCACCCTTTTACTATTTCACTCCTTTTGACGGGCTTCGGAGACAACCCTTATAGAATTTTCTCTCATCTCTTGAAAGATCAGAACTTGGAAGAAAAGAGGGAGAAGAACTTTTAACTCATACAACACTTTTGAGCTCAAAAAATCACAGAGTAAGATCAGGATTTCAGTGGTTTTTGGTTGCTTTTTCATTGTTGAAAGAGTGGGGTATTTATAGGCCCCAAACCAGTTTGAATTTCGAGCTCAAAACTGTCCATTCCCGAAATTTCGGGGTCTAGCGGTTGCACCGCCTGGCAGAGCTCGGAGACTGAGCCTCTGGGCGGTGGCACCGCTTGTCAGGGGCGGTTGCACCTCCTGCCAGAGCTCGGAGACTGAGCTCAGGCGGTGCCACCGCTTGACTGGGGCGGTTGCACCACCCAGCCAGAGCTTGGAGACTGAGCTCAGGCGGTTGAACCTCTATCAGAGGCGGTTGCACCGCCCTGCCAGAGCTCGAAGACTGAGCCCTGGGCGGTGCCACCACCGACCCAAGCGGTGCCACCTCTAGCCAAGAAATCTGGGTCCGAATGGGTTGATCCATTCAGCCCAATTTGGGTCTGTCAAGGGCTCAATTGACCCAAGATTAAGTTAATGGGATTACCTCCCATTTCTAACTTAATCATCGTGCTAACTACAAATTTCTTAAGACATTTACTACAGCTTGCTTCCGGTGCGTCAATCGCTTCTTCCGGCAAACATCCGACGAACCTCCGGCGATGCTCCGACGGACTTCCGGCAAACTCCTGAACTTGCGATGATCTACTTGGCGAGTTTTGACGAGCTTCTTTTGGCAAGCTCCTGGACTTCTCGGATTTATTCCCGCAGAACCTCCGATGACCGTCCGAACTTCCGTCGAGCTCTCAAACTCCCAACATTATCATAGTCTTGACTCCGGCGCAACTCCTACTGCATGTCTTACTTTCATCGTAGTTAATCATGTACACTTATCTCAATATATGGATTAGATAACAAATAACAATTGACGTCATCATCAAAATCCGAGATTCAACATAAGCAAACTCCCCCTATCAATATGCCATATTTATAGAACCATGAATTCAAGCTGAAATCAATTCCTTACAAATATTTATCGTGAATATTTGCAATACATTATTATGCATAACATTATTATACTTCTCCCTCTTTGTCATTAACAAAAAGGAGAAATACCAACTATCAAATGTTTGGAAATATAAATTCAACTCATTGCATGATAAACATAATCTCCAATTTTATCATCATGCAATTTTGCTATTATCATAGATATGCAAGGTAGTAAGATAGCAAGTTCTACAATATACAAGCTAGCAAATTTTACAACATTTTAGAACATGCAAGCTAGCAGTTTTGAGATGTTCAGGAAGGCAACTCTTGCTTCTTGAAAAATGCAAATTTGTCAATTTTGCTAGATGTGCAAGTTAGCATGTTTTGCTTCTTGAGATAGGCAAGATAGCACTTTTGCTTGAGATTGCAAGATATCATTTTCGCTTTTGTTGCGATAGCCACTTTTTGCTTCTTGAGTTTACAAGCTAGCTAGTTTGCCTCTTTTCGTGATGTGCACGCTAGAAAATCTTTCTCCCCTTTTGTCATTGGCAAAAAGAGGGGAATAACAAAAACAATAGTGCAATTCATCAATTTTCAAATTATGACAAAAATAAAGTATCATTCTTATTGCAATGTCATAATTAAGATAAACCATGAATTTAAATTTAATTCGAGTCAATGCAATTTTAATCATGATTCTCATATATGATATACAATACATCAAATACATTATCATAATAAACTCATAAGTATTGCATGCATCATTCCAAATCATAAATATTTCATATCATGATGGTATCAATTTGTCAAATTTTATCCTACCATGCATGATTGTAACTTTTCCCTCTTTTATCATTTGTATGTATCAAAATAAATTCATGAATATTTCATACATTTATATCATCACATAAAGAATATCAAGAAGAATTAATTGGGTGATGAGATAAATATTTCATGAATACAAGGAATTATACATAAAAATCATATCATGAGAAATAAAATATCAAAGATTGTGAAGATAAATCATGAGTATTGATTCTTTTTTAATACCTTAAATAGCAAAAAGAAAGAATCATAGTAGACAATCTTGATTAATAAAAAGAATTTTCAAGTTAAAATTATGAGAATTCAAGAGAAAGCATGATTCATTTTAACAAATCTCCTCTTTAATAAATAACAAAAAGAATTCTTAGAAGATCATGATATAGATAGAATTCATTCAATCTTGTAGGAGAACGATTAATGAAAAATCTTGATTCATAATAAATCTCAATTTGTAAATATTAAGGAATCAAGATCATGATTTGGATAAAAATTTATTTAAATTTAAATTATTAAAATCATTTTCAAAGTCCAAGAGATTCATAAAAATGATACAAATGGATTCATCAAAATCAATAAGATGGAGAAAAATAGTTTTCAAGAAAAAATGTTTTCCTCTCTTTAGTTGTTTCAATTCATATGATTTTATTTCATTTATGCCAAATAAAAACATGTATCATGTTTAAAACCGAAAGTGCAATATTTATTACGACAAAGATCAATAAGACATAAATCATAAAAACCATCATGCATCATTTTTAAATCTCATGCATAGTATAAAATCACCAAGTATGGTACCAAAAATTTTAATATTTTCATTACATAATTACATCATTATGCAAAATGATTTCATCAAACATAAAGCATTTTCAATCAAGTTTATTTTGTTTGTTGTAATCATGTATTTTTCTTTTTAGGTGAATCTAACTTTTCATGCTTAGTTTCCATACAAAAGCTATGCATCATTTTTAAAATCAAAAAAGCAACTTTTATTATGGTAAAAATCGATAATCCATAAATCACAAGAATCATCATACATAATTTCAAAAGATAATCATTAAGCATTATTATCAAATCATTACTTCAAATCAAATAGGATTTCATTAAGTGTTTTCAGTCATATGAAAATCACTAAGATACACATTATCATTAAAACATCTAGCATGATTTAAGTCTAACATTTTGTTCCTTTATCATAACACATGCAATTTTCATGATTATTTTCAAAATTACTAGATAAGCATGATTCCTAATTTTTTTATATTTTCATTTATTAAACATGCAATTTTTAAGAAAAATATTTTTTTAAAAACTAAATAAAAAATAAAATGCATCATGAAAATCATCATGTAATTTTGAAATAAATTAAAGAAGTTTCGATTACCTCATCGCTGAAAGCTGTTAAGGCGTAGTTTGCCACCTTGCCTTTATTGATTTTCTCTTTGTCTTCGAAGGAGCTCGATACATCCCAATTTGTGCTCTTCTTCTTGCATTCAAAGCAAATAATTACGTTCTTTTTGTTTTTTAATTTTTGTTTCATTAACTTTTTAAATTTCTTTGTGAGTTCAAGTTCACCATCACTTGAGCTTATGCTCGAGTGGTCTTCAATTGTTCTAAGTACTAAATCCTTCATATTCTTTGGAAGGTGATTTTGTTCATCATGTCCATCATGTGCATTGTGCACTATTTCATATGTCATCAATGAACCGATAAGTTCTTCAAGTGGAAAAATACTTAAATCTTTTGTTTCTTGTATTGCCGTTACTTTTTATTTCCATGTTTTAGAAAGTGATCTTAAGATCTTGTTAACGAGTTCAAAATTCAAAAAACTTCTATCAAGTGCTTTTAAACTATTGACGACATCCGTAAAACGGGTGTACATGTCAATAATGGTTTCGCTTAGTTTCATATGAAAAAGTTCAAAATCATACATTAAAAAATTAACTTTAGAATCCTTAACATTACTTGTAACTTCGTGTGTGATTTCAAGAGTGTGCCATATGTCGAAAGCCATTTTGCAAGTAGAAACCCGATTAAACTCGTTTTTATCTACGGCGCAAAATAGAGTGTTCATAGCTCTAGCATTTAAAGAAAACGTCTTCTTCTCCAAATCATTCCAATCTTTCATTGGAAGAGAAGACCTTTTAAAACTAGATTCGACAATGTTCCATAAGTTTAAATCCAAAGAAAGTAATAATACTCTCATTCGAGTTTTCCAAAATGTGTAGTCCATCCCATTGAAAAAGGGAGGACGAATGAGAGAGTGACCCTCTATAAAGTCAAAAAGAGTCATTTCTCTTGGATGTTAAACCAACTGAGAAATCACGAGGCTCCGATACCAATTGTTAGGAAAGCAATCGGCACTAAGAGGGGGTGAATTAGTGCAGTGGATAAAAATGTCGGTTTCAGAAAATCTTTCGTACGATAAAACCCGAACTCGGAAATGCTCAACTTGAAACATGTGTTCGTAAATGTATTAAAGGCAGTAAGCTATTAAAGAGGTTTGTAGTAAAGATAAATTTCTCAAAGTAAAATGCAAACCAGATTTTTAGAGTGGTTCGGTCAATGTGACCTACATCCACTTCGCTGATTCCTCCTCTGTCGAGGCAACCGGCATCCACTATTGATCTTCCTTTAATAGGCAAAGATCAATCCCCTTCTTATAGCCCTCTTCTTCTTTTACCAGGTTTAGGAGACAACTCTTACAAGCACTCACACTCCTCTCTTACAGAATTCTAAACTTAGAGTGGAGGAGGGAATTTCTAAAGATATTACAATAGCGTTTCTTCACTTTTAAACTCTTTATGCTTGTATGCTTTAATAAGGGATGAGAGGGGTATTTATAGGCTTCAAGTTGATTCAAACTTGGAGTCAAAAAAATCTCATCTCGGGTTTCCCAGGCAAGGGCAGTACCACCGCCCAATCTAGCGGTACCACTGCCTAGTCTAACGGTATCACCGCTTAGGAGGCTGTGCTAGGCGGTACCACCACCCAGACTGGCGGTGCCACCACTTGGCACCTTGCCAGGGGTGGTACAATCACCTAAACTGGTGGTACCATCGCCTAGGATAGTCTCGAGGACTATGCCACGATAGTAAGACTTCTTAGGGCACTGTTTAGGCCTCTTATTGGGCTTAACACAGTCCTTACATGGGCCTAGTTGGCCCCTAATTGGGTTGGCCTAAATACAAACCCAATTATGTGCTAACTACAATTCCTAAGACATTTGCTAAGCCTAAACAAGTTCTTATGTCTTGGTTTCTTCCGGCGAGCTATCGACAATCTTCCGGCGAGCTATCGACAATCTTCCGGCGAACTTCAAACGATCTCTCGGCAATGTTCCGGTGAACTCCCAGCAAGTTCTAGACTTCACGATGATCTTCTTAGTGAGTTTTGATGAGCTTCTCTAGCGAGCACCGAGACTTCTCGGCTAGTTCCGCCAGAACTTCCGACGAACGTCCGAACTTCTAACGAACTCTCAAACTCCCAACGTGATCGCGTCCTTAACTCTGGGACTTCATTTTGCTTCATGTCTTGCTATCGTAGTTAATCTTGCACATGTAAAACACACTTCAATCTAGACAATTAATACTAAGCATTAATCATGTTGTCCGGCATGTCATTGGTCCCTCGACGCTTCATCTGATTCTTTGGCGCATCGTTCTCTCTTGTGGCCTATTGCCCAATCGGCTAGCTGACTCCGCAACTCCGATATCCTTGATGCAATTTTTGCTCTTCTTAGCCCGATGCCCGAATCCATGGCCCAAAGCCTTCTGTCGATATGTTGACCGATCCTTCGGCCCGACGTCCAATCTTTTGACATGTTCCTCCGGCCCAACATGATTCTTCCTGCTTTAATTATCTCATCCTGATCGAAGCATCCTACATCACTCAAAATACAAATTAAATTATAAATAATTATCAATTATTTTCATCATTAAAATACGAGATTCAATAATACTTCCCTCATGGCTACAAAGACCTTTTGGTCCTCGGAGTGATAGAAATAATACCTACAAGTTTCCTTGGGGTATCCCACGAACTTGCATTGCTTCTTCCTAGATTCCAACTTGTCGGGGTTATGTCTCTGGGCAGGGAAGCCCTGAATCTTAACAACTTTAAGATTAGGCTTCTTTTCTTTTCATATTTTATATGGTGTAGACACTACCAACTTAGTTAGTGCTAGTCATAGGTGCCCAGCAAGCCAATCACGTGAGTGATGGCACGTGTGACTTGATACAGAATCTTTTTGCTTATTATATTTTGGCGTATATCACTTTATAACTATTGCATAAATGCATATATATATTGTGATGTCCTTGGATTTGTGCAATGGGAATCGGATCGTGATGAGATCACGATAATGAGATCGATTCACCTTTAAACACATATCCTAAATAATCCCGGTCATAGGTTACTCGAGAGGGACATCGTGATAACCGGATAGACTGGTGTGTCTGATATCCGTCCATATAATGGATGCAGCTGGTCTCATAGCTGCTCGTGTAGGGACACTAGGGATACAAGACATGTGCTCATTGGAGAATGAGTTCATCGATTGATCCGCTTTACGGAATCTTTGGATGGTTGATGATGCCTTATTGTCGACAAATGGCCGATTCCGTAATCCTAGTGGTGTATCGGTCCTTAGACTTGAGACACCAAGGATGTCCTGTATGAGTGCTCCACTCTTTGATACCGCACTTATAGGTTTGGCTGTCCTGCATCTAGTACAACCTGGTCATTGGGAGTGGTAGTCGACCTTACGAGGGCTATTGAGTGTCGATAGAGGATCATCCACTCTCGGCCATGAGAGGAATATCCCATGTGTTCTTGCTCAGACAAATCCCCGGCCAGGGTCATTCGGGTTGAGAGAGAAAGAGTTCAGGGAGAATCCGATTAGAGCGAGACTCGAAGTAGAAACCGTATGGGTCCCGACAACACCATGCTCGATATACGGCCCGGGATATTAGATGGATGAGGGACTATAGGTACATGGTAATTGAGGACAGACAGGTCCAATGGATTGGATTCCCCTCAGATCGTCGGGGACTACTGCAGTAGTGGGCCTAGTACGTTCAGTAGTCGATGAGTCGAGTGAATTATTACAGAGATAATAATTCACTGAAGTTAGAAGGAGTTCGGATGTGTATGACTCACCACCAGCCGACATTGGGCCTAGAGGGTCACACACACATATGGTAGGCATTCATGATGAGTAGAGGTTCTGGATATGAGATATCCGACGGAGCCCTTGTCTTATTGGATGCAGATCCAATACCCACTAGGGAAGGACCCATTAGGGTTTGACACGGGATCTCTATAAATAGGAGGGATTCACAGCCTCATAGGCTAGAGTCTTTGCTTGCCTTTCCTATTCTCCTCTCCCTCTCCACCTCAGAGGCCTGGAGTTTTGAGGAGGGTCGTCGCAACCCTGCTGTGTGGATCACCGCTAGAGAGGAGGACGCTTGACCTCCTTCACCCTCTCCTAAGGATCTACAAGGAAACAGGGATATACGATCTCCCTAGGTAACACAATCTCTATACGTAGTTTTGTGTTTTGCGGATTTTTTGCGCACCAATCTTCACACGACGACGAACATCTTTTTGGGAATTGGGGATTTTTGTTTTCTTGTTCTTCCGCTGCGCATATGATGTCGCCCCCCTTGATTTCCCTACAGTTAGAACTCTATTCATAAGGTAAGCTATGGACTCTACGACGTATCCTTAGAATGAGATGGGTAGGTCGGTGAAGCTCATCATGGACTACACCATGTCTAATAGAGTACGATTCCTTATTTCAGGTACACCATTGAGCTAAGGTGTATAAGGTGTCCATTGGGATAGAATCCTATGGTCCTTGAGGAATTAGGTGAACTCTGTATTCAAGTACTCACCTCCTCGATCTAATCGAAAAGTTTTGATACTCTTTCCAGTTTTGTTCTCTACCTTATTCTTATGTTCCCTAAATTTCTCAAATACCTTAGACTTATACTTCATCAAGTATATATATCCATACATAGAGAAATCGCTAGTGAAAGTAATGAAGTAGGAGTAACCACCTATAGCATAAGTTGACATGGGACAACATACATCACTATGTATGAGTTCCAGCAACTTAGTGGCTCTTTCTTCAGTTCTACTAAATGAAAAGTTGGTCAAATTTCCACGAAGGCAAGGCTCGTAAGTTGCATATGACTCATAGTCGAATAGATCTAGGTATCTATCCTTCAGCAACTTTTGAATCATTCCTTCATGGATATGATATAGCCTACAATGTCATATGTATGCACTGTTCTCCTCATCTCATTTCCTCTTGGACACACTTATATTCATGATATGTAGAGCAGTATCTAGCATAAACAAACCATTATGTAATATTCCTCTCGTAATGATCTTATCATCTAATAATATTGAACAACTATTATTCTCAAATAATTTATATCCACTAATTATAAAATATAAAATAGAAATAATGATTTTGATAATAAAAGGAACAAAAGAGTATGCTTCTAATATAATAGTATCTCCACCATGCAGATGTAGGGTGACCTCGCTAATAGCCGCTGTAGCAACTTTTGCTTCATTGCCTATCTTGAGATCCATCTCACCTCTTGCCAATCTTCTAAGTCTTGCTAGAACCTATAACGAATTACAAATATGATAAATACTACCGGTATCTAATAACCATGTGTTATCTTAAGAATATGACAAATGGAGACTAATCATAAATGTACCTAACGCTTCTCCAATCTTTTGTACCGCCTTTTCTGTAAGGTACTCTTTGTAGTTCCTGATCTAGTGCCCATCTTTGCCGTAGTAGAAGCACTGGCCTTTGTCCTTTGCTGGGACCATTTTAGCAACCTTTGTTTTACCTAGTCTGCCCTTTCCCTTGCCCTTCTTAAGAGATTTTTTTTTCTTCCATTTTTTTATAATCTCACTAGCATAGAGAACTGGCTTCTTTTCCTTGATTTTGCTCTGAGCCTCCCTCAACATATTGAGGAGCTCAAGGAGAGTCACCTCAAGTGTGTTCATATTAAAATTCATGATGAATTGAGAAAATGTATCTGGTATAGACTAAAGCACAAGATCCATATAGGTTATCTTCTAGGATCATTCCTAGACTTGTGAGTTTCTCTATCCACTCATTCATTTTTAGGACAGTTTTGAACTGGTGTCCCCTCAATCATCCTAGTGTGGAAAAGATTCCTGAATATCACATATCACCGAGCCCTTCCCTATTTCTCAAACAATTTACGGACATGTAAGAGAATGAATCTGACATCCATCTTTTCATATTGTCTCTATAACTCAGGAGTCACAGAGCCCAACAAATAACATTGAGTAAGTGTGGAGTCATTTATGTACTTTATGTAGCAAGGGATTATTAAATCTCGGATTTTGATGATAAAATCAATTGATGAGTTTATGATCTAATCTACGTTTTGAGTGATGCAGGACTATCTTCGATCAAAAAAGATAAATCGATTAAAGTAGAAAGAATCAGACGTTAGGCTAGAGTGAATATGTTAGAAAATTGGACATCAGTCGGAGGATCGATCGATGTGCCGGCAGAAGGACTTCGTGCCATGAGTTCGGGCATCGGGCCGAAGGATTAGACATTATGCCAAGGAGATCGGAAGTTGCGAGAAGTCAACATGCCGATTGGGCAATACGCCGAAGGAGAGGACAATGCGCTGAAGGATCAGACGAAGTGTCGGATGAACCAATGACATGCTGGAAAACATAAATTATAGTCTTGTAATCGGTTATCTTAATTAGTCACAGTTAGGTCGTAATTGGGTTGGTTTCTGGTGCAACCATGCCAACTCAATTAGAGGCCCATTGGGCCTAAGTTGGGATTGTTTTGGTATAAGTGGAAGGCCCATTCGGTCACCCAAGATTAGGTGGAACCACCTATGAGCTGGAAAAGTCAAGGGCATATTTTTCCAAGGTGTCAGATGGTGGTACCGGTAGTCTGGGCGGTGGTACTACATAGATATAGTCTCCCAAACCATGTCAGGCGATGGTACCACCCAATGTCAGTGTATCAGGCAATGGTACTACTAGATTGAGTGATGGTACTACCAATGTGAAACTGACCAACGATGGTACCACCTAGTGCTAGTGGTGGTACTGCCCATGGCACTAGTACTGCCCATGGCACTAGTACCGTCAGTACCTCGAAAACTCGGAGATTTAAATTTTGGTTGTAATTTTTTAAGTCATTTAGGATCTATAAATACCCTACAAATTCCTGCTTAGGCAGAAAAAGAAAGTAGAACAAAACTCTGTGATTCTAAAGTTGTAAACTCTTGTAAAGTGTAGAGTCCCTCCTCCTAAAGTTTAGATATTATTCTAAGGGAGAGTGTGAGGAAAACTTTATAAAAAAATGATGTAAAGGTTCTCTCCTAAGTCTATCAAAAGGAGCAAAGAGTTGTAAGATGGTAGTTGGTCTTCACCCGAAAGACCGTTAGTAGATGCTGGTAGCCTCAATGGAGGAGGAATCAGGAGTGGACCTAGGTCACGACGACCGAACCACTATAAATCTGGTGTGCTATTTTCTTTCGTTATTTACCTTTATTGTTTATTGATTTTATTGCTCGTTACATTCTATTTTTCAAGTTAAGCATCTTTTCAATATAGGGTTTATCGAATGAGGTTTTTCTAAATTGTTATTTTTATAAAAGCAATAATTCACTCCCCGCCCCTTTCATAGTGTCGATTTGAGCCAAGGTTTTTCTCATTTGGTTTAGCACTCTAGAGAAATGACTTTTATCGGCAATCAAGAAAGTTTTTCTATCATTCATCCTCCTATGTTCAATGGGATGGAATACACATATTGGAAAACTTACATGCTGATTTTTTGTTTTCGATAAACTTTGATTTATGGAATATCATTGAAAATGGTTTTAAAAAGTCTTCCAAACCAATGAATGAATAGAATGATTTGGAGAAAAAGACTTTCTCTTTAAACATTAAAACGATGAACTCTTTGTTTTGCACTATTGATAAAAATGAATTTAATCGGGTTTCTATATGTGAAATTATACATAAGATTTGGCACATACTCAAATCACACACAAAGGCATAAGTAGGTTTAAAGAGTCGAAAATTAATTTTTTCGTTCATAGCTATAAGTGTTAGGATTGAGTTGGCACTAAAAGGGGGGGTGAATTAGTGCAATAGTAAAAATGTCGATTTTGAAAACTCGTTCGATGAAATCCAATATCCGACAAAGCCCATATAGGTAATATGTTTAACTTGAAAGCGTATAGAAGCATAGTGAAAGTAAAGTAGTTTGCAATAAAGGTAAATTGCATAAAAGAAATGCAAACAAGATTTTTATAGTTGTTCGATCGTCGTGACCTACATCCACTCCCGATTCCTCTTTACTCGAGGCCACCGGCTTCCACTACCGATCTTCTTTCAATGGGCGAAAATTAACTACCCTTCTACACCCTTCTTCTCCTTTTAATAGGCTCACGAGAGAACCTTTATGCCCCCACTACCTCCTCTCTTAAACTTTATTAACACTTAGAGTTTGAGAGGAGTTCTCACAAGATTACAATAGCATTTTCTTCCTTTTTTGCTCTCAATTCTTATGTGTGTTAACCAGGGATGAGAGTAATATTTATAGGCCTCAAGTGGATTCAAACTTGGAGAGCCTAAAAGTGTCACATCCCTGGTTTTTAGGGTCCTAGCGGTACCACTGCTTGTAGCACTAACACTGGGTGGTTCCACTGCTTGATAGTCTCTCAGAGATTGAGTCTGGATGGTACTGTTGAATCTCGGATTTTGATGATAAAATCAATTGATGGGTTATTTGATCTAATCCATATTATTGAGTTAAGTGTGCAGGATTAACTACGATAAACAGAAAACACAAAGCAAGTATACCGGAGTCAAGTTCGATGAACGTTTAAGAGTCCGAACAATCGTCGGAGATGCTGCCGGAACCAACCGAGAAGAAATCGGGAACCTGTTGGAAGTTCGCCGAAGAGATCGTCGGAGGTTCGCAGAGATCACCGAGAAGTCTCAGCTACTCATTAAAGTCATCACAAGTTCGGGAGCGTGCTTGGACCCCGTCGAAGGAAGTTCGTCGGAAAGCTCGCCAGAACAAGACTTGACGTTCGCGGTTAATAAATTGCTTAGGATGTGTTTTGTTATGTAGTTCACTTGTAATTAGGATTAGGATTAAGAAGATAATCCTATATCCTGGTTAGGGGCCAACTGGGGCCAAAGTCAGATTTGGTTTGGGCTAAAAGTAAGCCAAACCAAGTGAACCGGAGGGCCAAGCGGTGGCACCGCCTGGCTGGGCGGTGACACCTCCTTGGCTGGGCGGTTGCACCGTCCAGCACCCGAGCGCTGGGCGGTGGCACCGCCTGGCTAGGCGGTGGCACCGCCAGCATCGGGAACCCAAAGGGAATTTGAATTTTGGAGCCCAAATTTTGGAGCCAAAATTTGAATCCTCTTGAGGCCTATAAATACCCCTCAAATCTCAGTTGAAGATCACAACCTTTTAAGCAGCAAGACTTTGAGAGAAAGATCTTAGAAAAGTGTTAGCTTGCTTTCTTTTCAATTTGCTAGTGTTCACCTCATCTCTTCTCGAAAATCTGTAAGAGAGTGAACCGCTTGTAAAGAGTTGTAAGAGGGGTATTTACCCTTCCATTTCAAGAGACTTGCTAGTGGAAGGTGGGAGCCTCATCGAAGAGGGGCCTTGCAAGTGGAGTAGGTCATTTGACCGAACCACTCTAAAATCAGCGTGATCCTTGGTTTGCGTTTCATTATTGTTATTTATACTATTGCAAACCTTCTTATATGCTTTAGTTCCTTATTACTTTTTTGCAAGATATTTAAGAATACTTTCAAGATTAAGCTTGTCAAGTTCGCTCTCTTCATACTTAAAGATTTTTTTAGAAAACCGAAGTTTTAATCCATTGCACTAATTCACCCCTCTTAGTGCTGTCTCGATCCTAACAATTGGTATCGAGCAAGGTTATCTCTCATATTTGGTTTAATACCCAAGAGAGATGGCTTACTCAGTGCATGCAAGAGGGCCATTCTATCACTCGTCCACCTATGTTTAATGGGTCGGATTACACGATTAGAAGACTCCGGATGAGGATCTTCCTCATTTCTATGGATTTCGAGCTTTGGACTATTGTTGAAAACGGATTTCAAAAAATCTTCTTCCGATGAGTTTTAATGGAATGAATGGAGAAGAAGGTTTTTGCTTTAAATGCAAAGGCTATGAATGCCTTGTTTTGTGCACTAGACAAAAACGAATTTAATAGTGTTTCAATTTGTGATTCGGCTTTTGATATTTGGAGAACTCTTGAGGTCACTCATGAAGGCACTAGCCGAAAGTGAAAGAGTCCAAAATCAACATTCTTGTGCACTCTTACTTAACTTTTTCCGAATGAAACCAAGTGAGTCCATCGGAGACATGTACACCGGGTTTACGGATGTCATCAATGGACTCAAAGCTCTTGGTAAAGATTTTACTAATTTTGAACTACTAACTAAAATCTTAAGATCCCTCCCTAAAAGTTGGGATCCAAAAGTTACTGGCCATTCAAGAGGCCAAAGACCTTAAAACATTCCCTCTTGAAGAACTCATTGGGTCTCTAATGACCTACTTGAAATGACATGTCAAGCTCATGATGAGCTCGAGAACCCCCTTCCAAAGAACAGGAAGGATATGGCACTCAAATCACAAGAAGACCACTTGAAAGGAACATCAAGTGATGAGGACAGTGACAATGACATTGCACTTTTGACTCAAAAAATTCAAAAAATATTTAAGGAAGAACAAATTAAAAAATAATACAAAAAATAAATTTGAACAAAAGAAGGACCAAGTGATTTGCTATGAATGCAAAAAAAACTGGGACACTACAAGAACGACATTGCCCTCAAGCCAAAAAAAAAAGAGAACACCAAAGAAGAAGGCTCAAGGCAACATGGGATGACTCAAGCACATCCAAGAAGAGGAGTCCAACACCGAGCAAGTTGCTCACTACACCCTAATGGCCTTGAAGAAGAGGTAACGGATTTAATTAATGCAGATTTACCTTATCATGATTTATTAAATGCCTTCCATGAGTTATTTGATGAATGTAAGACAATTAGTAGAAAATATAAATTGCTAAGAAAGGAGCATGATAGTCTTACGGTGCTTTTGATAAATTAAAAACTGAATATCATGATTGTCTAGCTCCATGTGTTAAATGCCATGATTTAAAAACTCTCCAAAATGAGAACTTAGTACTTAAGGACACCTTGAAGAAATTGAGGTCGGTAGCAAGTCCTTAAACATGATCCTTACAAATAAGGGTCACGTTCCTAAAAGGAGTGGAATCGGATTTGTGAGAAGTACTCACCAAAAATCCAACCACCTTCGTTAAAGGTCCTATCTTACATGTTCAACATCAAAGCAATTGCAACTTTTGTTGCAAATATGGACATATAACTTACCAATGTCCATTCAAGAAAATTAGTCCGAACAAATTGATTTGGGTTCCTAAAGGAACCATGATCAAGTCTATGCAACATGATAAACAAGTTAGAGGCACCCAAAAGTAAATGGGTACCTAAAAATAATTCCTTCTTGTAGAAACATACACCATCACATGCTAGGAGCAAGAGATGGTATCTTGATAGTGGATGCTCAAGGCATATGACCGGAGATCCATCCCAATTCACCAAGCTCACTAGCATGGACTAAGGCTATGTCACCTTCGGAGACAACAACAAAGGCAAAATCATTGGCAAGGGAACCATAGGTAACAAATCAAGTTTTTCCATTGATGATGTGTTACTAGTTGATGAATTAATACATAATCTATTGAGCATTAGTCAATTATGCGATAAAGGTTATATCGTTAGATTTGAATCAAATATGTGCATTATTGAAAACCAAATCATAACATGACTATGATTGCTTTTAAAACAAAATAATGTCTACACCATCAATCTTGATGAACTAAGTAATGAAATGTGTTTCTCCGCCATAAATGATGATGCTTGGCTTTTGGCATAGGAGATTAGGCCATGCAAGCATGAAAACAATATCTAAAAAAATCTCATCTCAAGAATTAGTACGAGGGGATTCAATATAAAGTTTATTAAAGATAAGGTATGCGATGCATGTCAATTAGGGAAACAAATAAAAACAAGCTTCAAACCAAAAAATCAAATTAGCACCACTAGACCGTTACAATTGATCCATTTGGACTTATTTGGACCAATTGATACAACAAGTCTAGGTGGAAGCAAATATGCTTTTGTGATTGTGGATGACTACTCTAGATACACTTGGACCTATTTCTTAGCTCACAAAAGTGATTGTTTCAAGTGTTTTTCTAAATTTTGTAAACTCACTCAAAACAAAAAAGGGTTCATGATTTCATCATTTCGGAGTGATCATGGTGGCTGAATTTCAAAACCATAACTTTCAAAAATTTTGTGAAGTTAATGGATACAATCATAACTTCTCCACTCGAGAAATCCCCAACAAAATGGAGTAGTTGAAAGAAAAATAGAAACCTACAAGAATGGCAAGAACTATGTTAAATGAACATAGTTTACCTAAGTATTTTTTAAAGAAGTTTAAATACGACTTGATACATCATGAATAGAGTCCTAATAAGACCTTCCTTATCAAAAACTCCCTATGAATTATGGAATAACAAAAACCAAATATTTCCTATTTTAAAGTTTTCGGGTTGTAAATGCTTTATTTTAAATGAAAGGGATGTCTTAGGAAAATTTGATGCAAAATCCGATGAAGGCATCTTTCTTGGTTACTCTTCCGTTTCAAAGCTTTTCGGTTTTTAATAAAAGAACCTTAGTAATTGAAGAGTCTATTCATGTAGTTTTTAATGAAGTCTCAAATTTTAAGAAAAATGATTTTGATGATGATCTTGGTTTTGATAATTTGAATTTAAATGAACCCCCTCCTCAAAATAGCAACTTGGATGCACCTTCTTCCGAAATTTCCTTACCTAAGGAATGGAAGTATATAGATGCTCATCCAAAGGAGCTAATTATAGGGGATACATCTAAAGGGGTTCAAACTCGTTCGTCTTTCAAGAATTTTTATGCTTAATATCCTTCCTTCTCTCTCAAATTGAACCTAAGTGCATTGACGAGGCCATAAAATATTTTTTGGATTATTGCAATGCAAGAGGAACTGAATCAATTTGAGAGAAACAAGGTGTGGGAGCTTGTTCCTAGACCTAGTGACCATTTAGTCATTGGTACTAAGTGGATCTTTAGAAACAAGCAAGATTTAAAATGGTATCGTGGTTAGAAACAAGGCTAGATTAGTGGCCAAAGATTTCAACCAAGAAGAAGGTATCGACATTTAAGAAACCTTCGCCCCCGTGGGTTCGATTAGAAGCCATAAGGATGCTCCTTGCCTATGCTAGTAGTTATAATTTTAAACTATTTTCAAATGGATGTCAAAAGTGCCTTCTTGAATGGTTTTATTTCGAAGAAGTATATGTCGAACAATCTCCCGGATTTGAAAATTCTCTTCTTCCTAATCATGTATTCAAATTGACTAAGGCTCTCTATATTTTGAAACAAGCTCCTAGAGCTTGGTATGAAAGGCTTAGTTCCTTTTCTTATTTTAAATAATTTTACCAAAGGCAAGGTTGATACTACATTGTTTATTAAACATTTTGAAAATAATTTTCTTATTGTGCAAATTTATGTTGACGATATTATTTTTGGCTCTTCGGATGAGTCATTATGTGAATCATTTGCCAAATCTATGAGCCATGAATTTGAAATGAGTTTAATGGAGGAATTAACTTTCTTTTTAGGATTACAAATCAAACAACTTAAGGATGGTATATTTATTAACCAATCTAAATACACATTAGAATTGTTAAAACAATTTAACATGGATAATTCAAAAGCAATAAACACCCCTATGAGTACTACGACTAAGTTAGATATGGATGAAAATAGTGAAAATTTCGATCAAAAAACATATAGGGGAATGATAGGTAGTCTACTCTACCTTACCGCGACTAGACCGGATATTATGTTTAGTGTAGGACTTTGTGCTAGGTTTCAATCAAATCCTAAATTATCTCATCTTAAAAGTGTTAAAAGAATATTTAGGTATCTTAAAGGAACTCCAAATTTAGGATTATGGTATCCAAAATCTGAAAATTTTGATTTAATAGCCTATGCGGATGCTGATTTTGGCGGATGTAGAATAGATAGAAAAAGTACATCCGGAGCATGCCAATTTTTAGGACATGCACTTGTTTCTTGGACTTCCAAGAAACAAAATTCAGTTGCACTATCTACGGCGGAAGCCGAATACATTGCTGCAAGTGCATGCTGTGCACAAGTTGTTTGGATGAAAAATACATTAGAAGACTATGGAATTCACTTTAAAAATATTCCCATAAAATGTGATAATACAAGTGCTATATGTCTTACTAAAAATCCAATTCAGCATTCTAGAACTAAGCACATCGACGTTAGGCATCATTTCATACGTGATCATGTCCTTAACAATAATGTTGTTCTAGAATTCATTGACACAAAGTATCAATTAGCAGATATATTCACAAAAGCCTTGAATGAAGATCAATTTGAATTCATTAGAAGGGAATTAGGTATGTTAAATTGTCCCTAAACAATAAACTTGTTTGATTGGATTTTCCGTAAAGTCTTTCATCTTCTTTCCATCTCTCGGTGAATCTAATCATTCTCCTTCAAATTCCATATGACATGTTGTGAAATCTCGAAATCGATTTTGATGACTTGATTATGAATTTCAAGTTACCGATTTGATTTAAATAAGTTTTATCTAAATCATAATCTTGATCTTGCAAAATTGGAATCACAAATAATATCTTTTTTTGGCATTCATGAATTGATACTTACAAATATGAAAGTATTGGCATTCATGACTTGAAACATTGTATGCTTAAATTAATCATTCTCTATGTTTCAAAAATTCTTTTAAATGCCTTATATGATGATTGAAAAGTAATGTTGAGATTTTAATGAATTTAACAATTTGAATGAGTTTGTATTCGAATTATGATCTTGACTTTGTGAAATTACTACTTGAATTTTTTTTATCCCAATCTCTCTCTTGTACATCTACAATTTCTATTATTTATAGAAAGAAGAGATTAGATAATATGAATGCATGCTTTGAATTCTCCTCTAAAATGAACTTGCGTAGAATATTTTTTGCATACTTAATTTTCAATGATAAAATTATTGTATGACAAAAAATATGTGCTTCAAGTCTCATTTCCTTTTTTGTTGATGACAAAGGGGGAGAAAAGTGATGACTTATATCATTCTTAATAGCATGACAAAATATGAATTGCAAAATCTTTGAGAAAAGTGATTGATCCTGAATGACTTATATGCCTTGCAAAAATTTTTGAAAATATCACAAGATTGATTGATCATATTGAAAGCATGCCTTACATCTAAATCATATTGAAAATCTTTATCTTCTGTCGTAGTAAAATTCGTCCCTTTTCATTTAACTTATGATTTTCATAGAAGTTTTGTACTCACTATTATTTAATGAGGATCACGATAAGCTCTACGATTAGAACTTATCGGGTTATGCTTGAATCTCATGGGATGGAATTCAAGTGGTTTTATCTTCTCATAATATGGCATATAGATAGGGGGAGTTATGTTTAACTCCGTCATCAATTGATTGTCATCATCAAAAAGGGGGAGATTGTTGAATCTCGGATTTTGATGATAAAATCAATTGATGGGTTATTTGATCTAATCCATATTATTGAGTTAAGTGTGCAGGATTAACTACGATAAACAGAAAACACAAAGCAAGTATACCGGGAGTCAAGTTCGATGACGTTTAAGAGTCCGAACAATCGTCGGAGATGCTGCCGGAACCAACCGAGAAGAAATCGGGAACCTGTTGGAAGTTCGCCAAAGAGATCGTCGGAGGTTCGCAGAGATCACCGAGAAGTCTCGCCTACTCATTAAAGTCATCACAAGTTCGAGCGTGCTTGGACCCCATCAAGGAAGTTCGTCGGAAAGCTCGGCGGAACAAGACTTGACGTCATGGGTTAATAAATTGCTTAGGATGTGTTTTGTTATGTAGTTCACTTGTAATTAGGATTAGGATTAAGAAGATAATCCTATATCCCGGTTAGGGGCCAACCGGGGCCAAAGTCAGATTTGATTTGGGCTAAAAGTAAGCCAAACCAAGTGAACCAGGAGGGGTCAGCGGTGGCACCACCTACCGGGCCGGGTGATGACACCTCCTTGGTCGGGTTGGTCATTCAAAGACTCGAAGCTGAAGGCGGTGGCACCGGCCAAAGATCGGGGAACCCAAAGGGAATTTGAATTTTGGAGCCCAAATTTTGGAGCCAAAATTTGAATCCTCTTGAGGCCTATAAATACCCCTCAAATCTCGGTTGAAGATCACAACCTTTTAAGCAAAGCAAGAGTTTGAGAGAAAGATCTTAGAAAAGTGTTAGCTTGCTTTCTTTTCAATTTGCTAGTGTTCACCTCATCTCTTCTCTAAAAATCTGTAAGAGAGTGAACCGCTTGTAAAGAGTTGTAAGAGGGGTATTTACCCTTCCATTTCAAGAGACTTGCTAGTGGAAGGTGGAAGCCTCATCGAAGAGGGGCCTCGCAAGTGGAGTAGGTCATTTGACCGAACCACTCTAAAATCGGCGTGATCCTTGGTTTGCGTTTCATTATTGTTATTTATATTATTGCAAACCTTCTTATATGCTTTAGTTCCTTATTACTTTTGCTGCGCATATTTAAGAATACGCTTTCAAGATTAAGCTTGTCAAGTTCCGCTCTCTTCATACGAAAGATTTTTTAGAAAACCGAAGTTTTAATCCGCTGCACTAATTCACACCCCCCCCCCTCTTAGTGCTGCTCCGATCCTAACAGGTACAACCACCTGACATAGTCTCGAAGACTGTGCCACCAATGGTTTCACCTATTGGGTCACTTTTTGGGCCTTTTACTTGCCCCAATATAGCCTAAACTTGGGCCCAATTAGCCACTAATTAAGTTGGTCCAATTCCAACCCAATTATGCCTAAAACCTACTTTGATCTAGATAATTATTACAAAGCTTGAATCAAATATTGTTCGGCATGTCATTGGCTCATCGGCGTTTCATCTGAATCTTCAGCACATCATCCTCTCTTGCGGTATATTGCCCAATCGACCAGTTGACCTTTGCAACTCCGATTCCCTTGGCGTAATTCTGCTCTTCTTGGCCCGATGCCCGAACCCATGGTCCGAAGCCTTCTACCGATACATCGACTAATGCTCCGACTCAACGTCTAATTTTTTGACATGTTCCATTCCAACCCAACATGATTCTTCATACTTTAATTGTCTCTCCCTGATCGAAGCTTCCTGCATCACTCAAAAAGCAGATTAGATCATAAACATATTCCATAAATTCAAATCCAACAAAAGCAAAAAACCTCTCATTCGAGTTTTCCAATATGTGTAGTCCGTCCTATTGAACAAGGGAGGACAAATGAGAGAGTGACCCTCTTGAAAGCCGAAAAGAGTCATTTCTCATTGGGTGTTAAACCAAATGAGAAAAACGTAGCTTTGATACCAACTGTTAGGAACGAGTCGGCACTAAGATGGGGTCAATTAATGCAACGGTAAAATTACGTCGGTTCAAAAAATTCTTCATATGATAAAATCGATCTCAGAAAGATATTAAACTTCAAAGCGTTCGTAAGAGTGTAATGAGCAAGTAAGGAGGTTTGCAGTAAGTTAAATTACAAAAAAGATAAGCAAACCAGATTTTTATAGTGGTTCAGTCATCGTGACCTACATCTGCTCACCGATTCCTCTTCCGTCGAGGCCACCGGCATCCACTATCGGTCTTCCTTCAATAGGCGAAGACCAACCACCTTTTATAACTCGATTCTCCTTTTATCGGGTTTATATATATATATATACATATATATATATACATATATACATACATATATACATACATACATATACATATATACATATATATACATATACATATATATACATATATATACATATATATACACATATATATATATATATATATATATATATATATATATATATATATATATATATATATATATATATATATATATATATATATATATATATATATATATATGTGTTGAATCTTGGATTTTGATGATAAAGTCAATTATAATTTATTTTATCTAAACTATATGTTGAGAAAAGTGTGCAGGATTAACTACGATGGTAATAAGCCATGAAGCAAGTGTTGTGCCGGAGTCAAGATCGAGATCACGTTGGAAGTTCGAGAGTTCATCAGAAGTCCGGACGTTCGTCGGAAGTTATGCAGGAACCAACCGAGAAGTCTAGGAGCTTGTCATAGAAGCTCATCGAAACTCACCAAGAAGATCGTCGCAAAGTCCAGGAGCTTGCTGGGAGTCCGCCGGAGCATTACCGAGAGTTCGTCGAATGTTCACCGCAAGTACGCTGGAAGCTCACCGAAAGTGCAATTAATGCATCGAAACATGAATTGCAGTAATCATGTGTTAATTATCGTAGTTAGAGTATAAATTAAGTTGGGATTGAGAGGTAATCCCACTAACTTAATTAGGGGCCAACTAGGCCCTAAGTTGGACTGGTTTGGGCCGGATTCAAGGCCTAACCAAGACCCAGAATTCTCGATCGACGGTGGCATCACCTAGGAGACTCGATCTCCCAGGAATTTTGGGTGATACCGATAGTACCACCCCTGTCAGACGATAGTACCACCAGCAATTATTACTGCCAACGATGGTACCGCCCGCGATGGTAGCTTTCATTAGTCATTATATTTTGCAAGGCATGACGGTCTGATAGCTAGCTGAAATGGTACGGCATAACTATTCATTTGGTCGTTGTACTTTACACAATTTTGCTATTAAATCAACTTGCTACCTATTTTATATTTGTATGATGTTTCCTGACATTGCCTATTTTATCAATCAAGGCACGATAACATTCTCAATAAGATTCAGGTAATGCATGAATCATACACTTCCCGCTGGTACAATAATTCACAAAGTTTTAATAGGCAGTTTCTGAACATGGCCAACATGGAGCTGCACCCTCACGCAATTCTCTCACAGAAGTGCACCGTGCAAAGGAATTGCACTGTCTGCATTCGTTCTAAGATGGATAAAGATTGGTAGAAGAAAACAAGACACCTTTGGGCTCCATCAAAAAGTTGAAACTACAAATGATGCAACAATATACTGATTTGACTACTATGCTTGCTTCTATTAGTAGTACAAATACCATTAATTAGTTGGCATATTCGGTTGCCAGATCATTAGACTTCTTACTCGAGTAATGGATAAGAACAAGTCAATCCCAACATGGAACAAAAACTACTCGTAGCTCAGCAAAATAAGGAAACACTGGTTATTAATTGAAATGCAAGACCATACGAAGATTTATAAACAATATGAAAGAATGCCATTTATAATGTCAGTATCATTATAAGCGTACAAATAAATCTATAAAAAAAAGGAAAACAACGAAATATAAAAAAAAATATAATCAACCAATGTACATATCCGCCAAGAGAAACAACCTCTCAATCCAAACAGGTGTCGAACACCAACCTAGAATAGCCAATGCTTCTTTCTAGGCTTGTGTTGAGTTGGAAGATCTGTAGAATTGGCAAAAGAGAACTGTAATTAAAACAAAGAAGTGATGTAAAATATAATCTCATGCAGAGGTTGAATAGCTGCTAACCGCGGAGTTCATAAATTGAATTATAGTGCACCTCAGACCAGAAACTCAGCCATAGCTCTGGAACAAAAAAGAATGATCGTTATGCACAAAGAACATGACAAGATCATGACACTAATCAGAGCAAGCAAAGACAAAATCAACTTCACAATGTATCAAACTTCAGATAAACTAAATGACTTTAAGTTAGCAATAATTCTTTTATGCCCACTATAGATTTGAATGACTCCCTAAAGAATATGAACTAAAGAGGAATATTCAAGAGTAGGTTCATTAGATCTTTTATTATTGTGAAACTTAGTCGAGCGCCAGTCTTTTATGAGTTCCTGGAAGTTTATCCAAAATTCATGTCCAGTTAAATTGATTATGTCCCAATAACATGTGACCATGAACCTTGGCATCAAGCAATAAACAAATGACGTCTCATTCTTGCGCTGAAGCTTTTAATGCATTTCATCCAAAAGTTGCACATCAATTAAAATAAGTGACAAGAGCAGGAAATTGCATGCCTGCCAGTTCCTTTCTGATTCTAGTACTTCTTGATAGCTTTAGTTAGAAAATGGAAAGAGATACTATCAAAAGGAGCAATATTCAGTTCATACCAAATTTTGTTTGGACTATAGTGGAATATACCTTACTGAACAATGCATCAGATACTGGGAAGTTGAAATCATATTTTACAGAGTTACCTCTTTGAGGAGCCTGATTTTGTGGTACAATCTCCACAAAACAGGTATCTCTAAATGAAGTTAGAAGACATATTTTTGCTTGGAACTGCAAATCAACAAGCAGAAGTTAAAGATACTTGTTTAATCTCCAAAGAATCTTGAGTAGCAGATGAAACATGATAACGATACAATAAAGAAATATTATGAAGGCATTGAGCTAATACCTAAAGCACAGTATGCAAAATTAAAGTTCATTATAACATGGAAACATGTAAAAACAACTTGAGTGGAAAACAGAATATTGTATTACAGTCCAATTTTGTTTTATTAAACCTTAAATAAGTTCTGCATAAAGTAGGTAGCCCAATTATCAGAAGTGGAAAATTTTGTCCACAAGCAGGTTTCATATTCCTTTGAACAAATGTACGGGCATCTTGCATATTTTTATGTTCACAGGGTTTACCTTACATGTCAACAAAGTAGAAAATAGCCTATATATTTAGAGAATATCGATATCCATATTCTTCCTTCTTAGACTGGATTGAAATAAGTTTAAAGAACTTCATTTGTTTAGAGTTAGACATTGCTGAGATTACATTCCACACAAAATCACATGCTTCACACCACAATTACCTGTATTGCATCATTACCAGCACTGTGTAGAGTGCAAAAAAGAAATATAAAATCAATTGAGATATTTTGTAATTTAGCAGAACATTGAATACAGTATAGCAAAAGATTAAATCACAAATATTAATCTCAAAAAAAGGAAATTTTTTGCATATCAATGAAGTGGCAAATTTATGTCACAATCAAAATCTTATGTATGGTCAATTGGAGGAAAAGGACTAACAATTCAGTACAAATGCAAAATGATCGACTGTTCTAAAGAAGGGCTTAAGGAAATGTGACAAGCATTAGTAACACAATGACATAAGCGACATGCCATATTCCTAATAAGAAGTTGATGGTTGTAGTTAAAGAATCATTCCCAAACTTCTTCAGCTAATTATATTTGCTTCTATCTATTAGAGGAATTATGTTGAGTATCCTATGCTACAAGTCAAGGGGAAAAATAAAACTGCTTGAAAAGTTTCTCAGATAATGTATTCCAATTGAAAATCAGGATGAAAAGGCTTTGACAGGTTGAGACTTGTTGTTCACCTAAATCCTCCAAAATTTGAGACATTAGAAAACCATTAGAAATTGGACTGGTGTCCATGGTTCAAATATATCATAAATTCAGCAACTAAAGTCCCCATCCATCTCTGATGGAAGACTGAGAATTGATCTTTCATCATGTGAAGCTCAAAAGTGGTGTTATCTCAGAAACAATGATTTAAAAAGCCTTAGGCATCAAAAGGCACCAAGGTCTCAAAATGCTCGAAGTGCTAGGTGCTCGCCCGAGCAAAGCGAGACACTCTGAAATATTAAAATATTAAAATATATAATATAATTGATAAATATGATTATATAAATTAAAATATAATATTAAATTAAAAAGATCTAAAGTATCGAGTCACATTATTCATTTTCTAATAACAAAAATATTAAAAGATTTAAAACAATAAAGTTTAGCATCAAAGTCAATCATCATCATAATCAACATCGTCATTCTCAAACATATCATCTTTCTCTTTCTCTTTCTCTCGTCCATCTTAATCAAAATATGTTTTCTCTTCAATAGTGACAGGAGATGAGTTGAGGCTTTTGCACTCATTTTTCCCTTCATCATCTGTCTTGTATATATTTGTAATTCTCTACCACCTGAGACTCTTGTCACATCTCCCCATATCAAGCTGTCATCTTCAAAAACAAGGTTATCTTTGACATCTTCCAAGTTATTTCTCCCACTAACCACTCATTTAAATCATCAATGTCTTGTAATGAGATTGGGTCAATGTTATTTCATAAATCATAATGAACCTTCAGTACTTGATTATTCTTTATATAAACAAAATCATGTAATCGTTTGATACTCTAACTAATTACTTCTCTTTTGTGAACTTATCATATCATATCATTTAAAAATATATTAATACATCTATCTAAAAATATTCTATGTTCCTTAAATGTTCAAAGACACTCTAGTTTTGCTTATAACACACAGCACTACATATCAAACTAAGAATTTTGATAACTAATTACTATAAGTTCAAGATAAAATTTCTAAATAAACTCCATTATTCAGTTGCAAATTTTATTTTATTATTAGCAATAACATACTATAAATAAAATTAATTATATCAATTTATTAATACCTGGGAATGTAGTTGTCTTAGATCGAAGTATCATTAGAATTCCAAAAAGACCATTAACATTATTAGATAAAGATAATTCACGTATGACCTTATCTTGCATCTCAAGACTTGGAACCAATTTTGCAATGCACTAATATAATTCATTTATAACTTCTGCATCAAACTCAACGGAGGTGTTCTTATAAAAGAATTATGAGTACAAATAATATCTTGTTGCTTGTAATGAATGATGAAGTTGATAATTCCATCATTCGTCAATGATCACAAATATTTTCTTATACTTTTCTTTATTTTTATTAAAAGACTTTTGAATCATCTCCTTTGCTCTATCTATAGCCTCGTAAATATGTCTCATTGCAGGCTTCTTTTCATTATCTGTCAACTGAAGGACCCGAACAAAAGGGCTCATTACCTTTAATATATATAAACTATAAGATTTTAAAAGGATGACATTAAAATGATATCATTGGCTCTCTTGCCTTTCACTTCTTTTATCCATTTGCTTGTCATCCATTTCTTCGAGATAAACATGTTCGTCGGGTTATGTTTTTGACAATGCACGCACTGTAATATCAAGAAGAAAGTAACAAATCGAGTAACACCATATCTCACTAATTCTTTATTACCTATGAATTCTCTCATCATATTCAAAGCCACAATAAGATTATAGAGAAATCCAACGACAAAAATTGCCTTTTCTAAAGTCTTCTTGATTTCAAGAATCTTTCTAATATCCTCCAACATTAAATCAATGCAATATGCTGTACATAGAGTCCAATATAAGTGTTATCTTTTTGTTAAGTAATTTACCTAAGACAAAGGATAACGAAACTAATAATACTTAGGAGTCACATAGTTCTTCCATTCAAATTGGAGATAGAGTAATTAAAAGATTAAAAAATTTAAAGATAAATCTTACCAGCTAACACATAGTTTCTTCCATTATCGGTTATAACTTGGATGATATTTTGTTCATCACTTTATTCCACAAACTTATCAAGCAAATCATGTATCTTTTCTTCAAATTTTATAAAAAATTATGCATAACTTCACAAATATGATTCCTAAAGAACAGTTGACCATAAAATTAATTATATTCCTATGTCTCATATTGGTCCAAGCATCTAACATAATAGAGCAACCATGCATTACTCATGATTCTTTGTGGCCTTTTAATAAGTCATCTGTATAATCTAACTCTTTTTTCAGTAATGAAACTTATATCTCATAATAACTTGAAGGTCTTAATCCACTATCATATCTTCCAATAGCTTCAATCATCTCCTTAAAACTGTCTAAACGACAAATACTAAGAGGAAGGCTAGCTTGATAGAAGAAGCGAGCAATGTGTTAAATTATTCTTCTTCTTATTTCCTTATCATAAGCATCACATATATTTGTTTGTCTTAATTTTACTCCTACTTGCCCTTATTGCTTCTATGATTCTTGATACATATATAAATTCATCTATCCCTTTTTACCTTTCTTAACAACCATGGCTTCTTTTTCTTTTCTGTTATATACTCTTATCTCACTTGGATTAACACTTTCAAAATAATCTTCTTCATCATCTCTAATATGTTCAATATTATCCTCTCATAAAATCTTATAAGATTCATTCCTTTGTATTTTGTTTTCAATCATATAAGCCAATGGCTCTTCTTTTATATCAGGTGGACATTTCTTGCAAGCTGATGCATTCTTAAAATTTCCTACTAGATACTACCTTGCACGAAAAATACCACCTCTAGTAGTCTTATCACAAAAGATGCAAGTAACTACATTAGGATCTTTAGGATCCTTAGATAATTATATTTCCAAGCAAAATCCTTTCTTGAATTTTTTTAAGAATCTTTTGAATTGCTTTTGTACATTAATCTTGAAACCCTAATAATTATTTTAAATAAATAAAGATTAGTAGTATAAAAATATAAATAGTATATTATTAATCTAAATAGAGATTACTTTGTATAGTAGTTGATAATCAACTATTAACAATATATTATTTACTATTAACAGTAGTTAGAAGGGCAAAAAAAATTGTTAATAGTAATTAGAGAGGGAGAAAAGTGTCACCGATAGTGGATAGTTGCGAAGGAGAGGACAATAGTGACGGAGGAACTATCGAATGACAATGGCGGCGAAGGAAGCTACGGACAATAGCAACAGCGGCGGAGGAAGTTGCGGATGATAGTCGCGGTAACGGAGGAAACAGCAGACGGTAGCGATAGCAATGGCAAAAATTGCAAATGGTGACATCGTGGGCGGAGGAAGCTTCAGAGGTGTCCATCGGTGGCAGAGGAAGCTGCTGTCCTCTCCCTCGACGGTGGAAGGAACTGCACATGGAAGTAGCGACAACGGAAGGAACTACACACAAAGGCTAGGCCCTCAAACCCATCCATCAACGATAGAGGAAGCCTCGGTCCTATACGTTGACGACGGAGGCAATGACAAAGGAAGCGTTAGTGGCGAACGCAGAACCTGCGCTAGGGTTAATGGTTAGGGGTCACGTAGGGGTACAAGGGGTGGGTTTTGCGAATACAGTAAAAGAAAGTAGCTAGTTGGTCCAATTAAACCAACTAGCTATTATTCAACCGAACCAGACTTAAAAGTCTGGTTCGGTTGCTTCATTTAAACCGGACACTTGCCCAAGATGCTTGGGTTCAGACGAGCGCACTAACGACGCTTCATTGAAGCGCATCGCCTGGTCGACCCTTGAGGCACTTGGGCCTTACCTCGCCTCACCCGAGCACTTAGGCAAGCGCCCGAGCACCTATTTAAATCGTTGCTCAGAAGGAAAAGATGCATCAAGTTAATGCTAAATTTAGGGAACCTGATGGAAGATGTAAACATGAAGATATAATATTTTTTAAAATCAACAATAGCAGCCAGAATGATCATATGCAGCACATAGTAAGAAACTACATGGGAGTAATAGCATATTCAGTGGTAAACCAAAATCACAGCATACCTTATCAGCTGCAGCTTGTAATGTAATGTGGTCTCCCCATTCGCCGGATCTGTATAACAGTAATTGGTTAATAGTGAATAGAAAGTTGCTTATCCACAGAAACAGGCATTTTTTTATTTTTTTCGTAAAACTCGAGAGCAGCCTAGCCATGAAGCTGCCATCTCCATGAGGCCTAATATGGGCAACTTTTTAACCCCATGTAAGGGGTGGCTTTCTTCATGATTGAAACTAATGGCATGTAGCTTGCATCACAATTTTGCATCAAGACCTTCTCACTAATTCAAATAAAACAATAAATAAAGTTCAGAATTTGAAGTTAGAAAATCATACTTGGCCATTTTCTTATAGTAGCGCTTGTACTTCATGGGGACATATCCTTCATAGAAAGCATGGAATTCCTTAAGCTGCATAACAGAAGATGTAAGAATCACATAAATGTCTCTTTATGCCTTAAGAACATAAATCCTGCAGTTCAGTTTTTAAAAAATGAGAATATTCTGATAGATGAATAATGAGCAAAGGTAACTCAAGTAAACTGGATAATCCAGCAATTCAACAGCCTGCCAACTTTCAGCTCAGCGATGAGAAAAGAATGCTTTTTACTTATATCGATATGAAGTAAATTCTCAGAAAATAATTAAAATGTAAAAGTAGCTTCTCTTCCATGCAGTTAAGAGTAGGAAGGTAAAAGACTATTCAAAAGCTGTAGAAAGTGGAAAAACCTTTCATATAGAAAGGGTTTCAACATAAAAGCGACCACTGTAACGATCAGCCACAAGGAGTCGAAAGATGTAATTTACTGATAACATAATAAGCAAATATAATTGGATAATCTTAGTCAAACCTGCTTTACTATCTCTTTCCGAACATGTTTATGATATTCCGAGGATCTGTATAACTGATCAGATATTGCACGAAACTGCAAAATGAACAACAAAATTACTGGAGTCTCAAATGCATTATCTCTATATCATTATATAAATAGCTAACGTAAATAGCATGGTTATATACAGACCTGACAATTGCCATCCCCAGAGACCTTAACTTCATATAGGCCATAAGCATTTAACCTAGCAGAAAAATTTGCTGACGACTTAAATTCACAACACAAGTAAGGATCAATAATAAATTTGGCATAAAATAAGCACTGATTGTATTTTAAATAATAATTAGCATGAAATGCTCTTTCTATTTCATTGTATTTTAAATGAAATTGTGTTCCAACAGAACAGATAAAGCATTTACATTCCCTAAATACATGTTAACATATGTGATGAATTTAAAGAGTAGGTCTTGAACAGGTGAAAAACAGATGAGCCTCAAGAAAACTGATTGAATGTCAAGGTTAGTTAAAGTAGCATCCTTATGGGAAAAATAAACGAGGTAGGTGAGCCAGAATCCTCTATATAGGCTGATACGCATGTTAATGTCAATTCATTTTATGAGATGTTGAGCGTTCTAGCCTCCCAGTTGTAACCTCCCCTGCATGCTTTTAAACAAGCTCAGCAATAATCCTATAACATCTAAATATATGTTAAATCTACATATCTCATGTCAAAATACTTATGAGGAAACCAGAATCTAAGAAGCACAGATGTGCTTTTGGTGGACGTGCTCAGATGCGTCGACACATTTTCAGGCTTGTCTTTTTTTATTTATTTGCATTTCCATTTGTGGGATATGACAACGCTCCCGCATGCTTCGGAGTCTACATGGAGACAGATTGTTGGCATCACAAGGAAAGAAATATGGAAAGAAATCTAGAGATTGTCACATGAAACCGTATATCAATTATATCTGGATATTGTTAAATATTATTTGATGTCCTCAACCTTTATTTTGGATACTTACATTTAGATAATTTTAATTGTTTCAACCTGTATGATGATATTATTTGTTTACATTTCTAAGTTTATAAAATTGAAGTATATATACTATAAAACTCATGTTAATTGAATATTATATATATATAAAGAAATACATGTGTCCCTGCCGTGTTCGTCCTAATTTTTTTTTTTTAAATGGCATGTCACTGTGTCCGTGCCTCATTGTGTTTGTGATCGCGTTCATATCCATGCTTCTTAGACCAGAATTAAGCTAAATTTAAAGCAAGCATCTAATATCATGGAAAAGAAAACATTTTTCATAAATTTTCAGCGGAGTAAAATATAAGTATTCTCTAACAAAATGCACTATGGTATTAATTTCCAGTCAGGTACAAACTAAAAATCTACATGAATTAGCAACATCAACATTTATATGAAAATTTTTCATGTTCAATGAAGTTTCAATGAAGGTACCTTTGGAGAAGCCGCTGGTGATCTAGAGTGGCATCACTCAAGCTGGGAATAAATGTATTTATCCGCGGAACATGCTACAAGAATTTAATTTTCCAGGAAGTATTAAAAAAAAGCAAAACTACCTCAACAAAAGCAAATATAAAACCCAAAAATTGCATATTAATGATTCAGAAACAATTTGCTTGAATAAACAGAAACACAAATGAAATCCGATCTTTAGATACACAAATTAAGAAGACCAAGGATCTTCAGTTCTTGTCCATAGGTTGGCATTGTTGTACAAACTAGTAATTGTATATAAATGGTAGCTCCTCTAGCTGCTTATACCACAAAATGAATAGAATAGCAGACAGAAAACCTTACAGGAAAAATAAATATAACTTAAAAGAATCAAATGAGTATTAGGTTAGTGTAGTAAACATAACTATAAATGAATAGTTTCAACTAGCAACTGGATAAAGTTTGAAGGAAAAAAGGATTAGTAGATGGAAAATTTATCAGATAGATAAGAGGTCCAAAATTGATTGAAAAACAACTATTACATGTTTATGAAAATCTTTTATAGGACACTCAATACTGCATTTGTAAGATGATTTTGTGTAAACGAATTCTCACAACAACAGGTCAACTACTAATTCCAGGAACAAAGAAAATTTAAAAAAATAGCAATTACATACAGGCACTGAAGCCAGATTAGCAAGGCGTCTAGAAACTGCACCATCTAACTTTTCATATTCTTCTGAGAGAACAAGCGCAATCATCCTATCATCATCAGTGTCATTGCTGTGGCTGCTTAGACCAGTTGCTGTAGATGGGCCAACTTCATTATGAACTATATGTTCCATATGGAAACCTGAAGAGGAGACGGTTCATTTGAGTAAAATATGTAGTAAATGCAGGTTAGTGGAATGAACAATGTGGCATTAAGTGAAAAACATAAACCAAAAACCCTTCATTGGCCAGTCCTCTCACTGGAACAATATATTCAGATTCAGTCAAAGTACTTCATATAATGTGTTCAGTAGTTTTTAAAGCTAATTTAAAAGAAGAAAAAAAAGTCTAGTCCCTTCATTTGGCAGTAAGCATATAACCAATGAAAGATTGGTCCTTGGACAGAGCACTCGCAATATTCTCTTTTGGTGTTAATCATGCGAACAAACTTCCTAGAACCGGATCAGTTGCCACTGATTTTTTATAGAGTATCTTGTAAACCTGCTTAAGGTTAGCTTTCTTGAACATCGTTTTGGAAAAATTATTTTTGACTTGTTCAAATAGATGCTGTAGCAGATATAAACCCTTATGTTAAGAAATTAGGCCAACAAACTATTCATAATGCATCATGAAGCAGTTCTCCATGGCTCTAAAGCTTCCACCACAATCCTTCAGCGACGACCGGCTATACTCTGCAAAAAAAGCAACATAAAACGAAGTAAACTGCTGCTCCCAGTGCCACGCACATTCTTTTATCAGGTTCAAGATCTACTCTGTTGCTACAACTGTCGGGTTTGTGTATCAATATATCCCAGGGAGACTTCAAGTCGAATTCAGCGAGTTAAGCTCGTGTCCTGAAGAAATCCCTAAAGCAGCAAACATATCTGCGTGCAATGTCCTATCAAGAAATTGGTACCTGCACCGACTCGTCCTGCGACTGACATGCTCGACGCACATGATCAAAGCAACCGCCAAATTAATCATCCCTAGATCCCAAAAAATATTCCTCTCCAGAATTCACCAACAATCCAAACCTCCAAAAACAATTGGAATCGAAATTAACCTACAAAAATTGAATCACGTTCCAAAAAGACAAAGAGAAGGAAAAAAGGCACGGAATCGGAGATCGAACAAGAACCAAACGAAAAGGGAAGAACGAATCCCAATAACCAAGAACGAAAAGGAAACAAAGAAAGAATCGGAGAAGGGTAAAGGGAGAAGAAGCATATACTTAAGGAGGATTCTGATCGATCAAACGGCAGCAGAATGTGGTTCGAAAGGTCGCGGTACCAAAGGAGGAACTCGTCGACACGCCTACCTTTCCTTCTCCTCCTCCCTCCTTATATATTACCTGCGCAAACCGCGTGCCACAAATAATTAAATAGATAAGAGAAACAAACCTTCGTACGTAACTTACGACAGAGGCAGATGCCCATGCGGGTCTCGCACAACGACAACAAATTTTGCCAGTAATGGAGCCGGTAGCTTTCCCGGGTACAAATTCTGAAGACGTGTTGCTCATATATCTGTTTGACGTCCGTGAAGTCGGATGAAGAGCGTGCGTATAATTTATGTATGCGGGAGGGAGGAGGGAGGAGGGAGGGGCTCGAACTGTGCATATCTTGTTTTCCTTTTCCTTTATTTTTGGCGATTTTTCGGGGGAACAAATCGGGTTTTTCATATTAACCACAAAGAAGTGAAGAACCATATATTTTTCAAATATTTAAATTTTCATTTTTATAAATAATTAATTGTTATTGAAATCCAGCCAACTGAACCTAATCGGTTTTAGTTCAATAGCAAAAAATACTATCATTTTCCATTATCATTCTTCCACAATAAATAAATACAAATATTGTAAGGTTATTAAAAATATATAAATATAAGCTTAAGAGAAAATATAAAAATAAATTTTTTATCGTTTTTATTTTCTAGGCATGTGAAAATCTTTTTAATTTATATTAAAACCCCTAAAACTCTCATAAAATTTACTTTATAAACCCTTAAAATTTATAGCAAGGTTGATAATTAAGATTTGTGGGATTTAAACTAGTTAGAGCTTGCTTATAGTGTTTTTGAGTACAATTACAATGTTTATGTATATTAATAAAAACGTTATAAATTTATTTTAAAATATTATAACCGTATAAGGTTTTACCCTGGTTTATTCTTCTACAATAAACGAACATGAAGATAGACCTAAATTTAGGGTTCCCAATTATTTTGAATATGGCAAGACCTTCTTAATTTGCATCCAAAACCAAATAAACTCTCATATAAATTATTTTATAAAATATTACAACTTATAATAAGATTGATAATAAATATTAGTAAGAATTTTAACTAATTAAACTCGATCAAAATATTTTTAAATAAAGTTATAGTGTCATGGTATAATAACAAAAAGATAATACAAATATATAACTAGGTAATTATCTCATCCTTTATTGTTATTCTTTATACTGAATAAATATAAATATTATAAGGTTTTTCAGAATATATACCTAAATTTAATATTAAGTGAAAAAAATAAGGATCTATCATCCTTTACTATGAAATATATTAAAATAATCCTATTTTTCATTTAAAACTATTCAAAAACTCTTAAATAAATCATTTTTATAAAATCCTAAGACAGATTTATAATTAAGATTGATAGAGTAACTGAACTCCAGTTATGATTGTTTTTATTATTGAATATGACTCTATTTAAAAATATTGTAATTAATCCAATTCCATTCAACTAGCTAGGGTTGTCGGAGAAATAATTGTTTTTCAATAAATGACATTTTGGTAATTCAAAAATGTAATAGGATGCATTTTGATTATTTATTTTATATACCAATTGCCCCGAAAGGTCAACTCTATCAATCGATCATCCCATAATGAGAAGTACATTGTCATTCCATATATACTATCTAGTTTTTATAACACTGGTCATCATCACAAGTGAAGTGCAGTAGTTCAAGTAGGATTCTCGTTTCACGAGTTTGATACTGGTGAGGGTAAAATACTGAATGAATTTTGAAATACTACTAATAAAATTATTTTTTAGATAGAAAATGTTACGGTAGACAAAGAACGAATTGATATTGGGAGTGATACTGAATGGGGGAGTATAGAATAGATTTCGAAAGAAAACTGACCGCATAGTTTTTTCAGATAGAAAATGAACGAACTCACAAAAAAAAGTCGACAGTACAATCGTATTTACTGGAATGAGTTTTCTAAGCAGAAAAAGGAGCGAACTCATGAAACAACTTTGGTAAAAATGAAAAATAGCTCACCAGCAAATTTAAAATTGCAAAGGGATACAGAAAGATCACCACCCTAAGAATAATAAACAAGGATATAAAACTGAAAGTAAAAGACTCACCACTCAAGAACTCATCTAAGAGATACAGAATTCAAAAAAACACACTCCAAGAGAGTTTCTGTCAATATACTCAGTTTTTAAAGTTCTTTCTAAGTCCTAAACATCAAAATAAATACTAATGCATGAAATAACCCTTCGGAATTTTGAAATTAAGTGTTTACAACCACTAACCAACACCTTTAATGCATTCTTTGGTCACGAAGAAATGTTCACAGCTGCTAACCAACTCCTTTAATGCATTCCTTTGTCATGAAGAAAAACACATTGAAATAACTTTAACTTTATGGAAAGAATGAGCTATCATATTTGAGTGGGTTGAGTTGAAGATTATAAGGCATCATTGTTAGCTGAAAAAAATATAATATCATAATTAAGGTTCATATGATCAGATTATAGTAAATTAGACACTCACATAGTAAATTACACGGAATGATATGCCAAATAGCTTACTTGTTAATGATCGAATCACGTTGTTGCCACTTATACCTTGCAACTATAATAATAATAATAATAATAATAATAATAATAATAATAATAATAATAATAATAATAATAATAATAATAATAATAATAATAACAATAACAATAACAATAATAATAACAATAACAATAACAATAACAATAACAATAACAATAACAATAACAATAACAATAACAATAACAATAACAATAACAACAATAATAATAATGATAATAATAATAATAATAATAATAATAACAATAACAATAATAATAATAATAATACTAATAATAATAATAAAAATAATAATAATGCTAGTATAAATTACAATAATAATAATAATAATAATAATAATAATAATAATAACAATAATAATAATAAGAATAACAATAAGAATAATAACAACAATAACAATAACAATAACAATAACAATAACAATAATAATAATGATAATAATAATAATAACAATAATAATAATAATAATAATAATAATAATAATAATAACAATAATAATAACAATAACAATAACAATAATAATAATAATAATAATAATAATAATAATAATAATAATAATAATACTACTACTACTACTACTAATAATAATAATAATAGTAATAATAATAAGGCTAGTATAAATTAAAGTTGATTATCAAGCGAAAAGAACCAAGACGCTTAGCTTCCATGTGGTTGCCCTTCTTATTGGTTTAGAGTTGATGAATTAAGATAATTTAAGTGGGTACTTAGAAACACAGATAGTATCTTTCTAAATGTCAATGATCGATAAATCATCTTTGCAGAAGAGGGACAACTGCAAGTGTATATGATCCATCGCCACATCGGCTAATGTACACATTAATTACTAATTTAGTCAGTAAAAATTTTGTCGAGCTTCTTTCTGTCTTCAAAGTTTAACCTTTTACTAGAAAAAATATTGATCACTTGTTTTCAAACTATTTATATATGTATGCATATATTATATAGTATGTCTTTTTTGGCTTTAGAAATGCACTATGTATGTCTTTTTTTTCTGTTTTTGAAAGTGTAAGTTTGATGGAGATGGATTTTGATCTCATGACATTATGATAATCTCACAAAGTAGGATACCTAGCACAATCTACATATATAGTATGTCATGTTTACCTACATACCGAATTGGTTTACGAGGAGGCTAATAACAAATAAATTATATCTAACAAAGAGATATCTGTAAAAGTTACTCCAATTGTTGTGTTTTCCTGATCTATCGTTCCTTCGATCCATAGAAGGAGTTTCATTCATTAGGTAGTAGATAATTCTAAAGCTAATCCGTACCTATTATTTGTAAATATTAAATGATTTAGCTATTTTGTTTGTGTATATGTCACATGATTTATGAACTAGTCCTATATTTATGATTTTAAACATCAGTCAAACATTTTCATATGAACACATTGTTGATATTCATATATCGATACTCCTACGTCGATATTTCTAAATCAACAGTCTTACATTTGTTCATTATCTTCATAGTCGCATTGATTTGGATATATCTAATTTAGGCGGAGAAGCACACCTTGACAAGACTGAGCTCATACCTCCTCCACCCATCTTATAATTCGACCTCTGGCGTAAGAACAAACGATGCTAGTTTAACAAATGACATCTAATGAGATTTGCCATCACTTTCCTACTACAGAATCAATATGTTGCTATGACTACTGCAAATCGAAATAATATAATTTGTATTAAACATAGAATATCCTCGTAGTCGCACATGACATAGAGGAACTTCTCCAACGGTGCACCATTTCTCCAAGCATTCCTTCAAAATTATATTTATAAAGATCGTGCTATTTCAATAATAACATTAAAGGACAAGAAGAAAGACTATTCTTCCAGCTAACTCAACCTCTCTTTCTCTTGACAAGGTACAATAAATTCTATCCTATGGCAAAGTATCATCTAACTTCTATGTCGAAAGCCTCAAAGTTTCATCTAACTCCTTATTAGATATTTTATTCTAAAAGAAAAACCTCAAAATTATATTTATTAATTTATCTATTTATTTTAATTATATATATTATTCTTTAATTATTTCTATTTTATGATTTAATTGATATTTTAATTAAATTTATTGACTATGATTATACATAATGTAGTGTCAAGTTCTCGTATATAGTAACACATATAACATGTCAATGGAAGTATAAATAATATATATAAATTATTATTATTAAAAAATATCTTTTATAATATCTATGCTTAAAAAAAATAATATATGATATGCTCATGTTATTTATTTTAAAGTTAAAGTATATTTTTTCAAATATATTATGTATTAAGTTCTTCAAAATACTAGTTGAAGTATATAGAAATATCGACATCTATGTTAAACATATTTTACAATAAAAAGGAATGATCCTTCTTCTTAATAAGCCTAAATATACTAATGGACTTGAGTACGAGGTTAAGTTATTATAATAAATATATTTGTGGTAATTAAAAAAAGACTTATGCAATGTAATAAGTCTTAAAGTGATTTTTAAGACTTCAATAAGTTTAAACATCTTTAAGGTAAAAAAATTTGAGTTTTAAGTATAGTATATATGAAGGATAATAAGTTACTTAAGCAGTAATAAAAAATTAAGTGTAGATAAAATTTAAAGAAAACTATTGCACTAAAAATATTAAGATCCATAGGTGAGATTGAATGATGAATTTATATCGAAACATGTCATTCTTATCAAATTAAATTAGGCTCGAATTAGGTTGATGTAACACTAGAATTATGTTAAAAAAAACTTAGAGATAAGACTCAGTGAGATTGAACTCATGACATCTTAGCTACCTCTTAAGCAACTCTAAGTAAGCACCTCTTTATTTTGGCCTTATCTTCCTCATCGATAACCTACGAAACCTTTACCTCTTCCTTTAGCATATCTCTTAGTCTCTTCATATCTCTTTCACGAAAGCTAAAAGAAAACAGCTCTAAAGAAGATTAATATAAGAAAACCTAAGTCTTCCGCTAGCTATACCTAAGTTTCAATTTTATAAATTGTAGATTGATAATTTTAGATGCTTTTTGAGTAATCTAGACTTTCAATTAATCTTTGATTTTTTTGATATATTTATGATTCTAATACCTCTAATATGATATTGGTCCATAAAGTTATGGGTGCCTTAATCTTAAATACTTAGAATCTTCTATTTTTTTGTGAAATGGAATTAAGATATAATTCAATCTTATTCTTTTGAAATATTTTTAAATGTTCCCTAGTTATATTAAATTTAGAATTGAATGAATACCACTGAGATTTATAAATTCAAATAATCTCAACCTAGTTTTAAATTTATAGAATATGTGATAATAGTTAAAGTAGGAGGGTATTTTAGATTCATAATAATTCTATTTTGAGTTAAAATTTGATATATATTTAATTTTATACGTCTCCTAAGTTCCTACAAAATTGTATTATAATCTAATATGGTTTAGTTAGCCATAACAGTAAAATAAAATGAACTCTTAGAACTATACAATTGTTTGACTAGTAACAATTATGCCATAGATTATAGGTTAAAACGTTAGTAAATTGATGATGAAATTTAGGTGAATTTATAGGTTATTTACAACCTAATTTAAAGAGGATTCTACTAAAGGTTTACTATAAATTATTATTTGCATTGAGAGTTACAAGTGAACTAAGATGTAATGTTTTTAATTTAAGCATATCACGACACTATATTCCATTTGATATGTTTTAAGCTCCCTATTATACCTGATCATTGTGAACCAAGCGCTGAAAATATCATTTTAAGTTGAATCATATCTTAATTACAATCTTAATTAACTGTAAAATAATTGCCATATTTATTATGACATTCATGATATCTCCTTTCAAAGAATATTTTCAATGATAAGATCACCATGAGATTAATACATATTTAGATTGCTATGAGATAACTCTAGGTATATAATATTAATGTATGCATTGCACAAGAAGAGATTTATATAAATTTAATTGAAATTGATTGACATGCATAACTATATACTATAATGTGTGGTATGCTATGCATATATTATTATAAAAAAATCTAGGGGCGATATTAGCGGAAGAACATAAAAATAAAAATAAAAAATTTTCTAAAAAGGTATTCGTCGTTATGTGAAAATTTATGTGCAAAAATTCGTAAAACCAAAAAACTACATGTACAATGGAGATCGTGTTACCAAGGGAGATTATATACCTTTGAAATCCTACAGATCTACGGGAAAAGATGAAGAGGTGTTGTATCTCGGATTTTGATGATGAAGTCAATTGTCATTTGTTATCTAATCCATATATTGAGATAAATGTGCAGGATTAACTACGATGAAAGTAAGACATGCAGCAGGAGGAGTTGAGCCGGAGTTAAAGACTATGATCACGTTGGGAGTTTGAGAGCTCGACGGAAGTCCAGACGGTCGTCGGAAGGTTCTACGGGAACAAATGAGAAGTCCAAGAGCTTGTTAAAAAGAAGCTCGTCGAAACTTCCAAGTGGATCGTCAGAAGTCCAGGAGTTTTAGGAAGTCCGTCGAGCTTCACTTCAGGAGGTCAGCGGAGGAAGTTCATTTGGAAGAAGCGATTGACGACCGAGCAAGCTGTAGTAAATGTCTTAAGAATTATCGTGAATTAGTTAGCATGTAGATTAAGTTAGAAATGGGAGTGATTCTATTAACTTAATCTGGGGGCAATTGGGCCCTTGACAGACCCAAATTGGGTCGAATAGATCCCCATTCGGACCAGAATTCCTACTAGGCGGTGGCACCGCCAGGGTTGGCGGTGGCACCGCCTAAGAGAGGGTCTCCCAAGAAAGTTGGGCGATGCAACTGCCCCAGGCAGGCGGTGGCAACGCATGGGCTCAGTCTCCGAGCGAGACTGGGCGGTGCAACTGCCCTTGACAAGCGGTGGCACCGCTAGGGCTCAGTCTCCGAGCGAGACTGGGCGGTGCAACCGCCCCAGGCAGGCTATGGCACCACCAGGGCTTAGTCTCCAAGCGAGACTGGGTGGTGCAACCGCCCTTGTCAGGCGGTGGCACCGCCCAGAAGCTCAGTCTCCGAGCTGCCAAGCGGTTGTACCGCCCCAGTCAGGAGGTGGTACCGCCAGGACCCCAGAAATCCGGGAAAAGACATTTTTGAGCTCCAAATTCAAACTAGTTTGGGGCCTATATATACCCCACCCTTTCCTGCATGAAAGGGCACAGAAAATCCAATCTTACTTTGTGATTTTTAGAGCTCAAAAGTGTTGTAAAAGCTAGAAGTTCTCCTCCATCTTTTTCCAAGTTTTGATCTTTCAAGAGAGGAGAGAAAAGTTTGTAAGGGTTGTCTCCTAAGCCCATCAAAAGGAGTGAGTGAAACTGTAAAAGAGTGGTTGGCCTTCGCCTTTTGAAGGAAGGCCTCTAGTGGACTTTGGTGACCTCGTTGGTGGAGGAAGCCAAAAGTGGATGTAGGTCAAGATTGACCGAACCACTCTAAATCTCGGTTTGTATTTACTTTGAGCATTTTATCTTTACTGCAAACCTCCTCAATAGCTTACTGCCTTCTGCTCTTTTACGAACTCATTTTCAAGTTAAGTTTCCGAAAACGGTTTTACGTCGGAAATCAGTTTTATCGTACGAACATCATATTTCAGTTTGCACTTACATTCCGATATCTATCTTAACTGCAAACTTCCTGCCTTACTTTACTTCAAATACATTTCTGTAAGCTTTCAAAGTTATTATCTGCACGAAACGACTTTTACGTCGGAATCAGATTTCAACGTATGAACCCAGTTTCAATCGTCGAAAGTTTTCCGCTACACTAATTCACCCCCCCCCCCCTCTTTGTGCTCTTGATCCTAACAATTGGTATCAGAGCGGGGTTAACTCTCAAACAGATTAAACCCAAGAGAGATGACATACGCCAGAAACCAAGAGGGCCACTCTATTACACGTCCACCCATGTTCAATGGGACGGACTACACCTATTGGAAGACCCGAATGAGGATTTTCCTTGTTTCAATGGATTTTGAACTTTAGAATCTTGTTGAAAATGAATTTTTGAAGTCTTCTCTTCCAATGAACGATTGGAATGAATTGGAGAAGAAGACTTTCGCTTTTAATGCAAAGGCTATGAATGCCTTATTTTGTGCGCTTGATAAAAATGAGTTCAATCGTGTTTCGGTTTGTGAAACCGCGTTTGATATTTGGCATACACATGAAGTGACTCACGAAGGCATAAGTAGAGTGAAAGAGTCAAAAATTAATCTTTTGATATATTCTTTTGAACTTTTCTGAATGAAACCGAGCGAGACTATTGGCGACATGTACACTCGTTTCATGGATATCGTCAATGGTCTAAAAGGACTCGACAAATGTTTTTCGGATTTTGAGCTCGTAAATAAGATTCTAAGATCCCTTCCTAAGAGTTGGGACCCTAAAGTCACTGCTATTCAAGAGGCTAAAGATTTAAACAACTTCCCTCTTGAAGAACTAATCGGGTCATTAATGACCTATGAAATGACTTGCAAGGCTCATGAAGAGCAAGAAGATATCCTTCCAAAGAACAGGAAGGATATGACACTTAAAACTTTAGATGACCACTTGAGAGAAAACTTAAGTGATGAGAACTGTGACGATGACTTGGCACTTCTAACAAGGAAATTCAAAAAATTTATTAAGAGAAACAAGTTTAAAAGTGACACAAAAAATAAACTTGAACCCAAAGAGGACCAAGTTATTTGTTACAAATGCAAAAAGCCGGGACACTACAAAAGTGATTGTCCCCAAGCCAAGAAGAAGGCGCTCAAAGCAACGTGGGATGACTCGAGTGCGTCCGAAGAAGAGGAGTCCAACACTGAGCAAGTTGCTCATTACGCCTTAATGGCCATCGGAGAAGAGGTAACAAATTTAATTGATGCAGATTTATCATTTGATGAATTATTAAATGCCTTCCATAACTTATTTGATGAATGCAAAATAATTAATAAAAAATATAAATTGCTGAAAAGTAAGCATGATAGTCTTGTTAGCAATTTTGATAAATTAAAAACTAAATATCACAATAGTTTAGCTCAATGTGAAAAATGCCATGATATAGAAACTCTCCAAAAGGAAAACTTGCTACTTAAGGACACCTTGAAGAAATTCGAGGTTGGTAGCAAGTCTTTGAACATGATCCTTGCAAACAAGGGTCACGTTCCCAAAAGAAGTGGAATCAGATTTGTGAGAAGTCCTCACCAAAATCCAACCACCTTCATAAAAGACACTATCTTATATATTCAACACCAAAGCAAATGCAACTTTTGTTGCAAACATGGGCATAAAACGTATCATTGTCCATTCAAGAAAATTAGTCTGAACAAACTGATTTGGGTTCCTAAAGGAATCATAATAAACAATGTAGATCAGTTTTTGAGGCACCCAAAAGTAATTAGTACCTAAAAATTATCCTTTCTTGTAGAGACATTTACCATCACAAGCTAAGAGCAAGAGATGGTACCTTGATAGTGGATGCTCAAGGTATATGACCGGAGATCCATCTCAATTCTCTAAGCTCACTAGCATAGACGAAGGCTATGTCACCTTCGGAGACAACAACAAGGGTAAAATCATTGGCAAAGGAACTATAGGTAGCAAATCCAACTTCTTTATTGACGATGTTTTGTTAGTTGATGGTTTAAAACATAACCTCTTAAGTATTAGTCAATTATGTGATAAAGGATATATCATCAAATTCGAATCTAATGCTTGCATCATTGAAAAACCATACCAAAACACATCTATGATTGCATTAAAACAGAATAATGTATACACCATTGACATCAATGATCTTTGCAATGAAATGTGTTTCTCGGTTTTGAATGAGGATTCTTGGCTTTGGCATAGGAGATTAGGTCATGCTAGCATAAAACTAATCATTCAAATATCATTCAAAGAACTTATATAAGGAATTTCTCGTATCAAGTTCATCAAAGATAATGTGTGTGATGCTTGTCAATTAGGAAAACAAACTAAGAGTAGTTTCAAATATAAGAATCAAATAAGCACCTCTAGGCCCTTACAATTGATCCATATGGATTTGTTCGGACCAATCTCTACATCAAGCCTAGAAGGTAGCAAATACGCCTTTGTCATTGTAGATGACTATAGTAGATACACATGGACTTACTTCTTGAAACACAAAAATAAATACTTTAAATATTTCATAAAGTTTTGTAAACTTGTTTAAAATGAAAAGGGTTTTATGATTTTATCAATTCGAAGTGATCACGGTGGAGAATTTCAAAACCATGATTTCTAAGAATTTTGTGAATCTAATGGATACAACCACAACTTCTCTACTCCAAGAAATCCTCAACAAAATGGAGTAGTAGAAAGAAAGAATAGAAATTTACAAGAAATGGCAAGAACCATGTTAAATGAACATAGCCTACCCAAATACTTTTGGGCCGAAGCCATAAACATTGCATGCTATATTTTGAATAGAGTTCTTATAAGACCCTTACTCACCAAAACTCCTTATGAGTTGTGAAAAAATAAAAAACCAAATGTTTTATATTTTAAAGTTTTTGGGTGTAAGTGTTTTATCTTAAACGAAAAAGATGCCCTAGGAAAATTTGATGCTAAATCTGATGAATGGAATTTTTCTTGGTTATTCTTTGATTTCTAAATTTTTCTTGGCTATTCTTTGATAAAAGAACTTTAATTATATAAGAATCAATTCATGTTGTTTTCAATGAGACTTCCGAAATCAAAGAAAATGATTTTGATGATGATGTTAATTTTAATTCTTTGAATTTAAATGAAACCCCTTCTCCAACTAGTAACTTGGATGCATCCACTTCCGAAACACCCTTACCCAAGGATTGGAAGTATGTAGATGCTCATCCTAAGGAGCTAATCCTAGGAGATACATCTAAGGGGGTTCAAACACGTTCTTCTCTTAAAAATTTTTGTGCCAACACTACTTTTCTCTCCCAAATTGAACCTAAATATATTGATGAAGCCATGAAAGATGATTCATGGATTATCGCAATGCAAGATGAGTTAAATCAATTTGAGAGAAATGAGGTGTGGAAGCTTGTTCCTATGCCAAATGACCATTTAGTTATTGGTACTAAATGGGTCTTTAGAAACAAGCAAGATGAATCTGGTATCATGGTTAGAAACAAGGCTAAATTAGTGGCCAAAGGTTTCAACCAAGAAGAAGGTATCGATTACGAAGAAACCTTCGCTCTTGTGGCTAGATTAGAAGCCATAAGGATACTCCTTGCCTATGCTAGTAATAACAATTTTAAGTTGTTTCAAATGGATGTTAAAAGCGCTTTTCTTAATGGCTTTATTTATGAAGAAGTTTATGTTGAACAACCTCCTTGATTTAAAAATAAAAGCCTCCCTAATCATGTATTTAAATTAACCAAAGCTCTCTATGGTTTAAAACAAGCCCCAAGGGCTAGGTATATAGATTAAGTACTTTTCTTATTGTAAATAATTTCACAAAAGGCAAGGTCGATACCACATTGTTTATCAAAAATTTTGAAAATAATTTTCTCATTGTTCAGATTTATTTTGATGATATTATCTTTGGTTCTATGAATGAATCTCTTTGTGAATCTTTTGCTGAAACCATGAGTCTCGAATTTGAAATGAGTTTAATGGGAGTATTAACCTTTTTCTTAAGCTTACAAATTAAGCAACTAAGCAATGACATCTTTATTAGTCAAACTAAATATGCCTTAGATTTGCTAAAAGATTTAATATAAATAGCTCAAAAGCTATTAACACTCCTATGACCACCTTAACTAAGTTAGAAGTTGATGAAAGTGGAGAAAGCTTCGATCAAAAAACTTATAGGGGTATGATAGGAAGTTTACTTTACCTCATTTCAACTAGACCAAATATCATGTTCGGTGTAGGACTTTGTGCTAGGTTTCAATCGAACCCTAAGATATCTCATTTTAAAGCGGTTAAAAGAATACTTAGATATCTTATAGGTACCACAAATCTAGGATTATGGTATCCAAAATCTAAGAATTTTGAGTTAATTGCGTATGCTGATGCAAATTTTACTGGGTGTAGATTAGATAGAAAAAGCACATTAGGGTAATGTCAATTTTTGGGACATTCCCTTATTTCCTGGTCATCTAAGAAACAAAACTCGGTTGTACTATCAACAACCAAAGCTGAGTATATTGCAGCTAGTGCATGCTGTGCACAAGTTGTGTGGATGAAAAACACCTTAGAAGATTATAAAGTCCATATTAAAAATATTCCCATTAAATGTGATAACACAAGTGTAATATGTTTAACAAAGAATCCCATTTAACACTCAAGAACAAAATATATTGATATTAGACATCACTTCATACGAGATCATGTCACTAATCATGATGTAATCATAGAGTTCATTGATATTAAGCATCAACTAGCTGATATTTTTACAAAACCTCTAAGCGAAGAACAATTTGATTTCATTAGAAGAGAATTAGGAATGTTAATGTGTCTGAATGCATAAACTTGTTAAAATCATTTTTCGGACTTTATTGATTGAATGATCAAATCACTTGATTGCCATTACATACCTAAAATTACATGTTGGAAATTATGTTTTTTTGATACAAAAATTTCCATAACAATGAGCATGTTTTGTCTTCATGATTGTATTTGAAAATCTATAGTATAGTCTTGTCCAAATGCATGAAAGTGTTAATTTCATTTTCGGATTCTTTTTAACTAGTGGTATCCTAACAATCGGATTTTCTCGATACATTATCTTTTTCCGAACTTAATAAGCATATGTATATCGAGTTTGATTCTTATCATTGATTTTTGACATATGGAATCAACTAGCAAAAACATCTCTCATACACTTATCATGCGAAAAATATTTTTTGAGAAAAGGATTTGATAAAATGATTTCTACGTGTAAATTCCTTTTTGAAATATGGCTGATAGTGTTTTTACTTGCAAGGATTTATTACACATACATATCTTGATCCTTGTAAAAATGGAATATGATTTAATCTCTCATCGATTTTAACTTCATTCAAAGTAAACTCACAAATAGCTAGTATCACAAATAGCCTTCCTTCTTCATGCAAAAAGATAATAACAAATAAAAATGAAGAAGTATTAAAAGCTATCTCCATGTCATGTTTTCCTTGAGATGTTTGCATAATTGGTATCCTATCACTCACTGTTGGAAAATGACATGAACCTAGTTATGGCATGAATAAAACCGCACTTATGCTTAAAAATTATTTATATCATTTTCCTTTTTGTTGATGATAAAGGGGGAGAGATATATGAATTGATGCTATGATTATGCCATGCTTGCATCATCGAAAATATATGAATCGATGATAACTATGATTGCCATATTTGCATTATGTCATGTTTGCATCGTAATTTTACATGTTGATATCTTATGTTAAACTGCTACAATTATTCATATTTGAAATGTAAAACTTGAGAATGGATGTCAAGTCTTGACATCATTTTCAGTAAGATACATCATGATAGGAATCATGATGGGAATAATTGATAAGGTTAAGAGCTCTTAACTTATCAATAAGTCTATTGATTTCAAAGGCCTTGAATTCAAGAATGACTTATCTCAAGTATGGCATATAGATAGGAGGAGTTAAGGTTAACTCCGTTATCAATTGATTGTCATCATCTAAAAAGGGGAGATTGTTGTATCTCGGATTTTGATGATGAAGTCAATTGTCATTTGTTATCTAATCCATATGTTGAGATAAGTGTGCAGGATTAACTACGATGAAAGTAAGACATGTAGCAAGAGTTGAGCCGAAGTCAAAGACTATGATCACGTTGGGAGTTCGAGAGCTCGACGGAAGTCCGGACGGTCGTCGGAAGGTTCTACAGGAACAAATCCGAGAAGTCCAGGAGCTTGCCGAAAGAAGCTCGTTGGAACTCGCCTAAGTGGATCGTCACAAGTATAGGAGTTTGCCGAAAGTCAATCGGAGCATCACCGGAGGTTCGTCGGATGTTCGTCGGAAGCTCACCGGAAGAAGCGATTGATGCACCGGAGCAAGCTGTAGTAAATGTCTTAAGAATTGTCGTAGTTAGCATGTAGATTAAGTTAGGAATGGGAGGTGATCCCATTAACTTAATCTGGGGCAATGGGCCCTTGACAGACTCAAATTGGGCGAATGGATCAACCCATTCGGACCAGAATTCCTACTAGGCGGTGGCTTTGCCTGGGAGAGGGTCTCCCAAAGTTAGGCGGTCAGCCGCCTAGGCAAGCTGTGGCACCGCTTTGGGCTTAGTCTCCAAAGCGAGACTAGGCGGTGCAACCACCCCAGGCGGCGGGCACCACCAAGGCTCAATCTCCGAGTGAGACTAGGCGGTGCAACCACCTCGTCAGCGGTGTGGCAGCCGAAGCTTTAGTCTTTGAGCTGCCCGTGCGGTTGTACCGCCCTAGTCGAGGTGGTATCAGCTTGAAAAAAATTCGGGAAAAGATATTTTTGAGCTCCAAATTCAAACTAGTTTGGGGCCTATATATACCCCACCTTTTCCTGCATGAAAGGGCACCGAAAATCCAATCTTACTCTGTGATTTTTAGAGCTCAAAAGTGTTGTAAAGGCTAGAAGTTCTCATCCCTCTTTTTCCAAGTTTTGATCTTTCAAGAGAGGAGAGAAAAGTTTGTAAGGGTTGTCTCCTAAGCCCATCAAAAGGAGTGAAACTGTAAAAGGGTGGATGGCCTTCGCCTATTGAAGGAAGGCCTCTAGTGGACGTCAGTGACCTCGTTGGTGGAGGAAGCCAAAAGTGGATGTAGGTCAAGATTGACCGAACCACTCTAAATCTCGGTTTGCATTTATATTGAGAATTTTATCTTTACTGCAAACCTCCTCAATAGCTTATTGCCTTCTGCTCTTTTATTAACTCACTTTCAAGTTAAGTTTTTGAAAATGATTTTACGTCGGAAATCGGTTTTATCGTGATGAAACATCATATTTCAGTTTTATGCTTACATACATTCGATATCTATCTTAACTGCAAACTTCCGCCTTACTTTACTTCAAATACATTTCTGTAAGCTTTCAAAGTTATTATCTACACTAATTGATTTTACATTGGAATCGATTTCAATGTACTAACACAGTTTCAATTGTTAAAAGTTTTTGGCAACACTAATTCCCCCCTCTTAGTGCTCTTGATCCTAACAGAGGCCAAGTGTCATCATCTTTTTAGATGATCCACGGGGGGGCTATGAAGACGTTCCTCAATTGCTACCCAAATCTCTATACCTATTGGTTAAGGTGGAGAATAATAGACGAGAATAGGAGGTGGTATGCCAAGAAGGCCCAACCTATGGCTTTATGGTTTCCTCCTATTTATAGAGGCCCCATATCAACTTAACTCTAATGGATCACCCTATTGGATATTGGATCTCCATTCAATTACCCAAGCCTCTTAGATTAGTATATCTCTATCCAATAATCTCTCATTGGCTCTTATTATATCTCATCCATAGGATCCAATAATTTAAGGGTTTATTGGATATTTAATAAGATAGGGGCTCTAACGGATATCTCATATCTGAACCTCTACTCGTCGCAACACCTACCATATGTGTATGACTCTCTAGGCCCAATATCGAGCTAGCCGTGAGTCATGCCTGTCATAACTCCTTTTGGCTCAGTGAATTATTATCTCCATAATAATTCACTCGACTCATCGACAATGGTCGTACTAGGCCACTACGCCATAGGTCCCAAAATGATATAGGAGAATCCAATTCATTGGACCTATTTATCCTCAATTACTATATATCTATAGTCCCTCATCCATTTAATATCCCAAAGACCATATAGTGGGCATGGTGTTGTTAGGCCCATATGGTTCCTACTCGAGTTTCACTTTAATCAGATTCTCTCGGAGAACTCTTTCTCTCTCAATCCGAATGACCCTGGCTAGGAATTTGTCTGAGCAAGTATACGTGAGATATTCCTCTTGTGACACCGAGAGCGGATGATCCTTTATCAACACTCAATATCTCTCGTAAGGTTGGCTACCCCGATGACCGATTGTGTTAGATCTGGAATTTTTAGACCTATAAGGCTAGTATTAAAAAATAAAGTACTCATATAGGATATCCTTAGTGTCTCAAGTCCAAGGACCAAATACACCACTAGGACGACAGAATTACTATCTAATAATAAAGCATCATCAACCATCCAGCATTCCATGAGCGGATCAATTAGTGAACTCATTCTCTAATGAGCACTTGTACTGTATCCCTAGTGTCCTCACATGAGCAGCTATGAGACCAACTGCCTCAATTATATAGATGAATATATAGTACACTATGTTGAATCTCGGATTTTGATGATAAAATCAATTGATGGGTTAATTGATCTAATCCATATTATTGAGTTAAGTGTGTAGGATTAACTATGATAACCAGAAAACACAAAGCAAGGATATCGGAGTCGAGTTCGATGGACGTTTAAGAGTCCGAAGAATCGTCGGAGATGCTGCCGGAACCAACCGAGAAGAAATCGAACCCGCTCGAATTTTTGGAAGTTCAAGAGATCGGTCGGAGGTTCACAGAGATCACCGAGAAGGCCCGCTACTCATTATAGTCATCACAAGTTGGGACCTTGCCGGAGCCCGCCGGAAGAAGTTCACGAAGCTCTTGGAACAATACTCGATGTTAAGAGTTGAAAACTTGCTTAGGATGTGTTTTGTTATGTAGTTCACTTTGTAATTAGGATTAGGATTAAGAGATAATCCTATATCTCTGGTTAGGGGCCAACTGGGCCCAAAATTAGACTTGGTTTGGGCTAAATTTGAAGCCCAACAAGTGAACCAAGGGTCCGGCGATGGCACTGGGATTGGCGGTGGCACCACCCAACACGGCTGGGCGATAGCACCGCTGGGCTGGGCAGTGGCACTGCCAGCACTGTCGCTGTCCGACATCGACAGCGGTGGCACCTGCCATCGACGAGCGATGGCACCCCATCGACAAAGCATGGCAATCACAAGATCGGAACTCAAAGAGAATTCAAATTTTGGAGCCCAAATTTGAATTCTCTTGAGGCCTATAAATACCCTCAAATCTCAGCTAAGATAACAACTTTTTGAGCAACAAGTGTTTGAGAGAAAGGCCTTAGAAAAAGTCTTAGCTAGCCTTGTTTTCAATTTGCTAGTGTTCACCTCCTACTTTTTGCCGAAAAATCTGTAAGAGAGTGAACTACTTAAAAAAAGTTGTAAGAGGGGTATTCATCCTTCCCTTTCAAGAGATTTGCTAGTGGAAGGTGGGAGCCCTCATCAAGAGGGGGCCCCGCAAATGGATGTAGGTCATTTGACTGAACCATCTGTAAAATCGGCGTGATCTCTGGTTTGCATTTACTTATTGTCATTTACATTACTGCAAAACCATTTGCACTTTAATGCTATACTGCTTTGTCTCCGTCTTACTTATCCCTTCAAGTTAAATGCAATCGAACGCGATTTTAAAAAAAAACGTTGCTTTTTATCGTCTGAGAAGTTTTAAAAGTGTTTAAATCGTGAAAAGTTATCGACTTACGTGCACTAATTCCCTCCCCCCTCTTAGTGCCGCCCAATCCTAACAATTGGTATCGTGAGCAAGGCTAACTCTCATATTTGGTTTAATACCCAAGAGAGATTTTTACTCCGGCATGCATGAGGGACACTCTATCACACACCACCTATGTTTAATGGGTGGGATTACACGTGGAAGACCTTCGGATGAGGATCTTCCTCATTTCCATGGATTTCAAGCTTTGGACTATTGTTGAAAATGGATTTAAAAAATTCTCTTCCATGAGAGAATGGAATGAAGGAGGAGAAGAAGGTTTTTGCTTTTAAATAAAAGGCTATGAATGCCTTGTTTTGTGCACTAGACAAAATGAATTTAATCGTGTTTCAATTTATGATTCGCTTTTGATATTTGGAGAACTCTTGAGGTCACTCATGAGAGCACTAGCTGAGTGAAAGAGTCCAAAATCAACATCCTTATGCACTCTTACGAACTTTTTCGAAATGAAACCAAGTGAGTCGAGAGACATATACACCCGGTTCTTGGATGTCATCAATGGACTCAAAGTTTTGGTAAAGATTTTACTAACTTTGAACTAGTAACTAAAATCTTAAGATCCTCCCTAAAAGTTGGGATCCAAAAGTTATGGCAATTCAAGAGGCCAAAGACCTTAAAACATTCCCTCTTGAAGAACTTATTGGGTCTCTAATAACCTATAAAATGACATGTCAAGCTCATGATGAGCTCAAAGAACCCCTTCCAAAGAACAGGAAGGATATGACACTCACATCACAAGAAGACCACTTGAAAGGAACATCAAGTGATGAGGATAGTGACAATGACATTGCACTTTTGACTCAAAAATTTAAAAAATATTTAAGAAAAAGAACAAATTTAAAAATAATACAAAAAATAAGTTCGAACACAAGAAGGACCAAGTGATTTGCTATGAATGCAAAAAACTGGGACACTACAAGAACAATTGCCCTCAAGCCAAAAAGAGAACATCAAAGAAGATGGCGCTCAAGGCAACGTGGAATGATTCAAGCGCGTCTGAAGAAGAGGAGTCCAACACCGAGCAAGTTGCTTATTACGCCCTAATGGCCATCGGAGAAGAGGTAATAGATTTAATTGATGCAGATTTACCTTATCATGAATTATTAAATGCTTTCCATGAGTTATTTGATGAATGTAAGACAATTAGTAGAAAATACAAATTGCTAAAAAAGGAACATGATTGTCTCACTTGTGATATCCATAAATTAAAAACTAAATATCATGATAGTTTAGCTCCATGTATAAAATGTTATGATCTAGAATCTCTCCAAAAGGGAGAAGAACTTTTAGGGACACCTTGAAGAAATTTGAGGTTGGTAGCAAAATCTTTGAATCTGATCCTTACAAATAAGGGTCACGTTCCTAAAAAGAAGTGGAATCGATTTGTGAGAAGTCCCTCACCAAAATCCAACCACCTTCATTAAATGCCTGGCCTTACATGTTGACACAAAAGCAATTGCAACTTTTTTGTTGCAAATATGGACATAAAACTTATAAATGTCCATTTAAGAAAATTAGTCCGAACAAGTTAATTTGGGTTCCTAAAGGAACCATGATCAAATCTATGCAATATGATGAGCAAGTTAAATCAGTTTTTAAGGCACCCAAAAAGAAAATGGGTACCTAAAAATAATCCCTTCTTGTAGAAACATACACTATCACAAGCTAAGAGCAAGAGATGGTATCTAGATAGTGGATGCTCAAGACATATATTTGGAGATCCATCTCATTTTCTCTATGCTCACTAGCAAAGAAGAAGGGCATCACCTTCGGAGACAACAACCAAGGGAAAATCATTGGCAAGGAACCATAGGTAACAAATTAAAATTTTCTATTGATGATGTCTTACTAGTTGATGGATTGAAACATAACCTCTTGAGTGTTAGTCAATTATCGATAAAGGTTATATCGTTAGATTTGAATCAAATGTATGCATTATTGAAAAACCAAACCATAACATGACTATGATTGCATTAAAAACAAAATAATGTCTACACCATCAACCTTGATGAACTAAGTAATGAAATGTGCTTCTTTTGTTTTAAATGATGATGCTTGGCTTTGGCATGGGAGACTAGGCCATGCAAGCATGAAACTAATATCTAAGATCTCTCATCTAGAGAATTAGTGCGAGGAATTCCAAATATAAAGTTTATTAAGGACAAAGTATCGATGCATGTCAACTAGGTAAACAAATAAAAACTAGTTTCAAATCAAAAACTCAAATTAGCACCACTAGACCATTTACAATTGATTCATTTGGACTTATTTGGACCAATTGATCGACAAGTCTAGGAGGAAGCAAATATGCATTTGTAATTATGGATGACTATACTAGATACACTTGGACCTATTTCTTAGATCACAAAAGTGATTGTTTCAAGTGTTTCTCTAAATTTTGTAAACTCACTCAAAACGAAAAGGTTTCATGATTTCATCAATTGAATTGATCATGGCGAATTTCAAAACGGTGACTTTCAAAATTTTTTGTGAAGTTAATGGATAATCACAACTTCTCCCTGAGAAATCCCCAACAAAATGGAGTAGTTGAAAGAAAAAATAGAAACCTACAAGAAATGGCAAGAACTATGTTAAATGAACATAGTTTACCTAAGTATTTTTTTGTAGAATAAGTAAATATGGCTTGCTACATCATGAATAGGGTCCTAATAAGACCATCCCTATCAAAAACTCCCTATGAATTATGGAATAACAAAAAACCAAATATTTCCTATTTTAAAGTTTTTGGTTGTAAAAATGCTTTATTTTGAATGAAATGGATGCCTTAGGAAAATTTGATGCTAAACCGATGAAGGCATATTTTTGATTACTCTTGGTTTTTAAGGCTTTTCGAAGGTTTTAACAAAAGAACCTTAGTAATAGAAGAGTCTATTCATGTAGTTTTTTAATGAAGTTTCAAATTTAAAGAAAAAAATGATTTTGATGATGATCTTGGTTTTGATAATTTGAATTTAAATGAACCCTCCCTCAAAATAGCAACTTGGATGCACTTCTTCCTAAATTTCCTTACCCAAGGAATGGAAGTATATAGATGCTCATCCAAAGGAGCTAATTATAGGAGATACATCAAAAGGGGTTCAAACTCGTTCCTCTTTCAAGAATTTTTGTGCTAATAATGCCTTCCTTTCTAAATCGAACCTAAGTGCATTGACGAGGCCATAAAGATGATTTTTTGGGTTATTGCAATGTAAGAGAATTGAATCAATTTGAGAGAAAATAAGGTGTGGAAGCTTGTTCCTAGACCTAGTGACCATTTAGTCATTGGTACTAAATGGGTCTTTAGAAACAAGCAAGACGAAAATGGTATCGTGTGGTTAGAAACAAGGCTAGATTAGTGGCCAAAGGTTTCAACCAAGAAGAAGGTATCGACACTAAAGAAACTTTCGGGACTCAATTAGAAGCCATAAGGATGCTCCTTGCCCATGCTAGTAGTAATAATTTTAAACTATTTCAAATGGATGTTAAAAAGTGCCTTCTTGAATGGTTTTATTTCCGAAGAAGAAGTATATGTCGAACAACCTCCCGGATTTGAAAATTCTCTTCTTCCTAATCATGTATTCAAATTGACTAAGGCTCTCTATGGTTTGAAACAAGCTCCTAGAGCTTGGTATGAAAGGCTTAGTTCCTTTCTTATTTTAAAATAATTTTACCAAAGGCAAGGTTGATACTACATTGTTTATTAAACATTTGAAAAATAATTTTCTTATTGTGCAAATTTATGTTGACGATATTATTTTTGGCTCTTTGGATAAATCACTATGTGAATCATTTTGCCAAATGTATGAGTCATGAATTTGAAATGAGTTTAATGGGTGAATTAACTTTCTTTTAGGATTACAAATCAAACAATTTTAGTGATGGTATATTTCTTAACCAATCTAAATATACATTAGAATTGTTAAAACGATTTAACATGGATAATTCAAAGCAACAAACACCCCATAGTCTTTCGACTAAGTTAGATATGGATGAAAATAGTGAAAATTTTGATCAAAAAAAAACATATAGGGGAATGATAGGTAGTCTACTCTACCTTATGGATGAACTAGACAGGATATTATGTTTAGTGTAGGACTTTGTGCTAGGTTTCAATCAAATCCTAAATTATCTCATCTTAAAAGTGTTAAAAGAATATATAGGTATATTAAAGGAACTCCAAATCTAGGTTTATGGTATCCAAAATCTGAAAAAATTTGATTTAATAGCTTATGAAGATGTCGATTTTGGCGGGGATGCAAGATAGATAGAAAAGTACATCCGGAACATGCCAATTTTTAGGGGATACTTGTTTCTTGGACTTCCAAGAAACAAAATTCAGTTGCACTATCTAACGGTGGAAGCCGAATACATTGCTGCAGGGCATGCTGTGCACAAGTTGTTTGGATGAAAAATACATAATAGAGGACTACATGAATTCACTTTAAAAACATTCCCATAAAATGTGATAATACTAGTGCCATATGTCTTACTAAAAATCCAATTCAAGACTTAGAACTAAGCACATCAATAAATAAATACAAATATTGTAAGGTTATTAAAATATATAAATATAAGCTTAAGAGAAAATATAAAAATAAATTTTTTTTATCGTTTTTTATTTTCTAGAGCATGTGAAAATCTTTTAATTTATTAAAACCCTAAAACTCTCATAAAATTTACTTTATAAACCCTTAAAATTTATAGCAAGGTTGATAATTAAAAGATTTGTGGGATTTAAACTAGTTAGAGGAACTTGCTTATAGTGTTTTTTGGTACAATTACAATGTTTATATATATTAAAAAATGTTATAAATTTATTTTAAAATATTATATAACCCATGAGGTTTTACCTGGTTTATTCTTCTACAATAAACGAACATGAAGATAGACCTAAATTTAGGGTTCCCACCATTTTGAATATGGCAAGACCTTCTTAATTTGCATCCAAAACCAAATAAACTCTCATATAAATTATTTTATAAAATATTACAACTTATAATAAGATTGATAATAAATATTGGTAAGAATTTTTAACTAATTAAACTTCGATCAAAATATTTTTTTAAATAAAGTTATAGTGTCATGGTATAATAACAAAAGATAATACAAAATATATAACTAGGTAATTATCTCATCCCTTTATTGTTATTCTTTATACTGAATAAATATAAATATTATAAGGTTTTTCCAGAATATATACCTAAATTTAATATTAAGTGAAAAAAATAAGGATCTATCATCCTTTACTATGAAATATATTAAAATAATCCTATTTTTCATTTTTAAAACTATTCAAAAACTCTTAAATAAATCATTTTTATAAAATCCTAAGACAGATTTATAATTAAGATTGATAGAGTAACTGAACTCCAGTTATGATTGTTTTTTATTATTGAATATGACTCTATTTAAAAATATTGTAATTAATCCAATTCCATTCAACTAGCTAGGGTTGTCGGAGAAATAATTGTTTTTCAATAAAATGACATTTTGGTAATTCAAAATGTAATAGGATGCATTTTGATTATTTATTTTTTATATACCAATTGCCGTTCGAAAGGTCAACTCTATCAATCGATCATCCCATAATGAGTAGAAGTACATTGTCATTCCATATATACTATCTAGTTTTTTATAACACTGGTCATCATCTACAAGTGAAGTGCAGTAGTTCAAGTAGGATTCTCGTTTCACGAGTTTGATATCGTGAGGGTAAAATACTGAATGAATTTTGAAATACTACTAATAAAAATTATTTTTTAGATAGAAAATGTTACGGTAGACAAAAAACGAATTGATATTGGGAGTGATCTTGAATGGGGGAGTATAGAATAGATTTGAAAGAAAACCGGCCGTGATAGTTTTTCAGATAGAAAATGAACGAACTCACAAAAAAAAAAGTCGACAAGATAATCAGATTTCTTTGAATGAGTTTTCTAGCAGAAAAAGGAGCTAACTCATGAAACAACTTTGGTAAAAAATGAAAAATAGCTTCACCAACAAATTTAAAATTGCAAAGGGATACGTAGAAAGATCACCACCCCTAAGAATAATAAACAAGGATATAAAACTGAAAGTAAAAGACTCACCACTCAAGAACTCATCTAAGAGATACAGACCAAAAAACACACTCCAAGAGAGTTTCATTCAATATACTCGAGTTTTTAAAGTTCTTTTCTAAGTCCTAAATAATAATAATAATAATAATAATAATAATAATAATAGTAACAACAACAACAACAAGAATAACAATAACAATAATAATAACAACAACAACAACAACAATAATAATAATAATAACAATAACAATAATAATAACAATAATAATAATAATAATGATAATAATAATAATAATAATAACAACAACAACAACAAGAATAACAATAACAATAATAACAACAACAACAATAATAATAATAATAACAATAACAATAACAATAATAATAATAATAATAATAACAATCACAATAATAATAATAATAATGATCATAATAATAATAATAATAATAATAAATAATAAATAATAATAATAATAACAACAATAATAATAATAATAACAATAATAATAATAATAATAATAATAATAATAATAATAATAATAATAATAATAATAATAATAATAATAATAATAATAATAATAACAATAATAATAATAATAATAATAATAATAATAATAATAATAATAATAATAATAAACTTTTAGCTTCCATGGTTGCCCTTCTTATTGGTTTTAGAGTTGATGAATTAAGATAATTTAAGTGGGTACTTAGAAACACAGATAGTATCTTTCTAAATGTCAATGATCGATAAATCATCTTTGCAGAAGAGGGACAACTGCAAGTGTATATGATCCATCGCCACATCGGCTAATGTACACATTAATTACTAATTTAGTCAGTAAAAAATTTGTCGAGCTTCTTTCTGTCTTCAAAGTTTAACCTTTACTAGAAAAATATTGATCACTTGTTTTCAAACTATTTATATGTATGCATATATTATATAGTATGTCTTTTTGGCTTTAGAAATGCACTATGTATGTCTTTTTTTTCTGTTTTTTTGAAAGTGTAAGTTTGATGGAGATGGATTTTGATCTCATGACATTATGATAATCTCACAAAGTAGGATACCTAGCACAATCTACATATATAGTATGTCATGTTTACCTACATACCGAATTGGTTTTACGAGGAGGCTAATAACAAATAAATTATATCTAACAAAGAGATATCTGTAAAAGTTACTCCAATTGTTGTGTTTTCCTGATCTATCGTTCCTTCGATCCATAGAAGGAGTTTCATTCATTAGGTAGTAGATAATTCTAAAGCTAATCCGTACCTATTATTTGTAAATATTAAATGATTTAGCTATTTTGTTTGTGTATATGTCACATGATTTATGAACTAGTCCTATATTAATGATTTTAAACATCAGTCAAACATTTTTCATATGAACACATTGTTGATATTCATATATCGATACTCCTACGTCGATATTTCTAAATCAACAGTCTTACATTTGTTCATTATCTTCATAGTCGCATTGATTTGGATATATCTAATTTGGGCGGAGAAGCACACCTTGACAAGACTGAGCTCATACCTCCTCCACCCATCTTATAATTCGACCTCTGGCGTAAGAACAAACGATGCTAGTTTAACAAATGACATCTAATGAGATTTGCCATCACTTTCCTACTACAGAATCAATATGTTTGCTATGACTACTGCAAATCGAAATAATATAATTTGTATTAAACATAGAATATCCTCGTAGTCACACATGACATAGAGGAAACTTCTCCAACGGTGCACCATTTCTCCAAGCATTCCTTCAAAATTATATTTATAAAGATCGTGCTATTTCAATAATAACATTAAAGGACAAGAAGAAAGACTATTCTTCCAGCTAACTCAACCTCTCTTTCTCTTGACAAGGTACAATAAATTCTATCCTATGGCAAATCATCATCTAACTTCTATGTCGAAAAGCCTCAAAGTTTCATCTAACTCCTTATTAGATATTTTATTCTAAAAGAAAAACCTCAAAATTATATTTATTAATTTATCTATTTATTTTAATTATATATATTATTCTTTAATTATTTCTATTTTATGATTTAATTGATATTTTTAATTAAATTTATTGACTATGATTATACATAATGTAGTGTCAAGTTCTCCTATATAGTAACACATATAACATGTCAATGGAAGTATAAATAATATATATAAATTATTATTATTAAAAATATCTTTTTTAATATCTATGCTTAAAAAAAATAATATATGATATGCTCATGTTATTTATTTTAAAAGTTAAAAGTATATTTTTCAAATATATTATGTATTAAGTTCTTTCAAAATACTAGTTGAAGTATATAGAAATATCGACATCTATGTTAAAACATATTTTACAATAAAAAGGAATGATCCTTCTTCTTAATAAGCCTAAATATACTAATGGACTTGAGTACGAGGTTAAGTTATTATAATAAATATATTTGTGGTAATTAAAAAAAGACTTTATGCAATGTAATAAGTCTTAAAGTGATTTTTTTAAGACTTCAATAAGTTTAAACATCTTTTAAGGTAAAAAAAAATTGAGTTTTAAGTATAGTATATATGAAGGATAATAAGTTACTTAAGCAGTAATAAAAAATTAAGTGTAGATAAAATTTAAAGAAAACTATTGCACTAAAAATATTAAGATCCATAGGTGAGATTGAATGATGAATTTATATCGAAACATGTCATTCTTATCAAATTAAATTAGGCTCGAATTAGGTTGATGTAACACTAGAATTATGTTAAAAAAAACTTAGAGATAAGACTCAGTGAGATTGAACTCATGACATCTTAGCTACCTCTTAAGCAACTCTAAGTAAGCACCTCTTTATTTTGGCCTTATCTTCCTCATCGATAACCTACGAAACCTTTACCTCTTCCTTTAGCATATCTCTTAGTCTCTTCATATCTCTTTCACGAAAGCTAAAAGAAAACAGCTCTAAAGAAGATTAATATAAGAAAACCTAAGTCTTCCGCTAGCTATACCTAAGTTTCAATTTTATAAATTGTAGATTGATAATTTTAGATGCTTTTGAGTAATCTAGACTTTCAATTAATCTTTGATTTTTTGATATATTTATGATTCTAATACCTCTAATATGATATTGGTCCATAAAGTTATGGGTGCCTTAATCTTAAATACTTAGAATCTTCTATTTTTTTGTGAAATGGAATTAAGATATAATTCAATCTTATTCTTTTGAAATATTTTTAAATGTTCCCTAGTTATATTAAATTTAGAATTGAATGAATACCACTGAGATTTATAAATTCAAATAATCTCAACCTAGTTTTAAATTTATAGAATATGTGATAATAGTTAAAGTAGGAGGGTATTTTAGATTCATAATAATTCTATTTTGAGTTAAAATTTGATATATATTTAATTTTATACGTCTCCTAAGTTCCTACAAAATTGTATTATAATCTAATATGGTTTTTAGTTAGCCATAACAGTAAAAATAAAATGAACTCTTAGAACTATACAATTGTTTGACTAGTAACAATTATGCCATAGATTATAGGTTAAAACGTTAGTAAATTGATGATGAAATTTAGGTGAATTTATAGGTTATTTACAACCTAATTTAAAGAGGATTCTACTAAAGGTTTACTATAAATTATTATTTGCATTGAGAGTTACAAGTGAACTAAGATGTAATGTTTTAATTTAAGCATATCACGACACTATATTCCATTTGATATGTTTTAAGCTCCCTATTATACCTGATCATTGTGAACCAAGCTGAAAATATCATTTTAAGTTGAATCATATCTTAATTACAATCTTAATTAACTGTAAAATAATTGCCATATTTATTATGACATTCATGATATCTCCTTTCAAAAAGAATATTTTCAATGATAAGATCACCATGAGATTAATACATATTTAGATTGCTATGAGATAACTCTAGGTATATAATATTAATGTATGCATTGCACAAGAAGAGATTTATATAAATTTAATTGAAATTGATTGACATGCATAACTATATACTATAATGTGTGGTATGCTATGCATATATTATTATAAAAAAAAAATCTAGGGCTTATATTAGCGGAAGAACATAAAAATAAAATAAAAAAATTTTCTAAAAAAGGTATTCGCCGTTATGTGAAAATTTATGTGCAAAATTCAAAAACCAAAAAAACTACATGTACAATGGAGATCGTGTTACCAAGGGAGATTATATACCTTTGAAATCCTACAGATCTACGGGAAAAGATGAAGAGGTGTTGTATCTCGGATTTTGATGATGAAGTCAATTGTCATTTGTTATCTAATCCATATATTGAGATAAATGTGCAGGATTAACTACGATGAAAGTAAGACATGCAGCAGGAGGAGTTGAGCCGGAGTTAAAGACTATGATCACGTTGGGAGTTTGAGAGCTCGACGGAAGTCCAGACGGTCGTCGGAAGGTTCTACGGGAACAAATCTGAGAAGTCCAAGAGCTTGCCAAAAGAAGCTCGTCGAAACTCGCCAAGTGGATCGTCGCAAGTCCAGGAGTTTGCCGGAAGTCCGTCAGAGCTTCACCGGAGGTTCGCCGGAAGTTCGCTGGAAGAAGCGATTGACGCACCGGAGCAAGCTGTAGTAAATGTCTTAAGAATTATCGTAGTTAGCATGTAGATTAAGTTAGAAATGGGAGTGATTCTATTAACTTAATCTGGGGGCAATTGGGCCCTTGACAGACCCAAATTGGGTCGAATAGATCCCCATTCGGACCAGAATTCCTACTAGGCGGTGGCACCGCCAGGGTTGGCGGTGGCACCGCCTAAGAGAGGGTCTCCCAAGAAAGTTGGGCGATGCAACTGCCTGTGGCAAAAGGTGGCAACGATGGGCTCGGGCCTCCGGCGAGACCCCAGCGGTGTAATCGCTGACAAGCGGGTGGCACCGCTTAGGGCTCGGGCCTCGAAGGATCAGGCTGGGCGGTGCAATCGCCAGTGTGCTGGCTATGGCACCACCAGGGCTTAGTCTCCAAAGCGAGACCGGGTGGTGCAACCGCTTGTCGCGTGGCACCTGGCAGCCCGCTCTCCATCTAGCTGCCAAGCGGTTATCTTGATCGAGGTGGTAATGCCAGGACCCCGTCCGGGAAAAAGACATTTTTGAGCTCCAAATTCAAACTAGTTTGGGGCCATATATACCCCACCCTTTCCTGCATGAAAGGGCACAGAAAATCCAATCTTACTTTGTGATTTTTAGAGCTCAAAAGTGTTGTAAAGCTAGAAGTTCTCCTCCATCTTTTTCAAGTTTTGATCTTTCAAGAGAGGAGAGAAAAGTTTGTAAGGGTTGTCTCCTAAGCCCATCAAAAGGAGTGAGTGAAACTGTAAAAGAGTGGTTGGCCTTAAGCCTTTTGAAGGAAGGCCTCTAGTGGACTTTGGTGACCTCGCTGGTGGAGGAAGCCAAAAGTGGATGTAGGTCAAGATTGACCAACCACTCTAAATCTCGGTTTTGTATTTACTTTGAGCATTTTATCTTTTACTGCAAACCTCCTCAATAGCTTACTGCCTTCTTGCTCTTTTTACTAACTCATTTTCAAGTTAAGTTTCAAAAAACGGTTTTACGTTGGAAATCGTTTTTATCAGATGAACATCATATTTCAGTTTGCACTTACATTCCGATATCTATCTTAACTGCAAACTTCCTGCCTTTACTTTTACTTCAAATACATTTCTGTAAGCTTTCAAAGTTATTATCTGCACGAAAAATTTTTTTTTTACGTCGAATCAGATTTCAACGTATGAACCCGCCCAATCGTCAAAGTTTTCCCGCTACACTAATTCACCCCCCTCTTTGTGCTCTTGATCCTAACAATTGGTATCGAAAGGGGTTAACTCTCAAACAGATTAAACCCAAGAGAGATGACATACGCCGAAAACCAAGAGGGCCACTTATTACACGCCCACCCATGTTCAATGGGACGACTACACCTATTGGAAGACCCCGAATGAGGATTTTCCTTGTTTCAATGGATTTTGAACTTTAGAATCTTGTTGAAAATGAATTTTGAAGTCTTCTTCCAATGAACGATTGGAAATGAATTGGAGAAGAAGACTTTCGCTTTTAATGCAAAGGCTATGAATGCCTTATTTTGTGCGCGCTTGATAAAAAATGAGTTCAATCGTGTTTTTGGCTTTTGGAAACCGCTTTGATATTTGGCATACACATGAAGTGACTCACGAAGGCATAAGTAGAGGAAAGAGTCAAAAAATTAATCTTTGATATATTCTTTTGAACTTTTTTTGAATGAAACCGAAGTAGACTATTGGCTTACATGTACACTCGCTTTCATGGATATCGTCAATGGTCTAAAAGGACTCGACAAATGTTTTTCGGATTTTGAGCTCGTAAATAAGATTCTAAGATCCCTTCCTAAGAGTTGGGACCCTAAAGTCACTGCTATTCAAGAGGCTAAAGATTTAAACAACTTCCCTCTTGAAGAACTAATCGGGTCATTAATGACCTATGAAATGACTTGCAAGGCTCATGAAGAGCAAGAAGATATCCTTCCAAAGAACAGGAAGGATATGACACTTAAAACTTTAGATGACCACTTGAGAGAAAACTTAAGTGATGAGAACTGTGACGATGACTTGGCACTTCTAACAAGGAAATTCAAAAAATTTATTAAGAGAAACAAGTTTAAAAGTGACACAAAAAATAAACTTGAACCCAAAGAGGACCAAGTTATTTGTTACAAATGCAAAAAAGTCGACACTACAAAAGTGATTGTCCCCAAGCCAAGAAGAAGGCCAAAGCAACGGGGATGACTCGAAAAGGTCCAAGAAGAGGAGTCCAACACCGAAAGCAAGTTGCTCATTACGCCTTAATGGCCATCGGAGAAGAGGTAACAAATTTAATTGATGCAGATTTATCATTTGATGAATTATTAAATGCCTTCCATAACTTATTTGATGAATGCAAAATAATTAATAAAAAAATATAAATTGCTGAAAAGTAAGCATGATAGTCTTGTTAGCAATTTTGATAAATTAAAAACTAAATATCACAATAGTTTAGCTCAATGTGAAAAATGCCATGATATAGAAACTCTCCAAAAGGAAAACTTGCTACTTAAGGACACCTTGAAGAAATTCGAGGTTGGTAGCAAGTCTTTGAACATGATCCTTGCAAACAAGGGTCACGTTCCCAAAAGAAGTGGAATCAGATTTGTGAGAAGTCCTCACCAAAATCCAACCACCTTCATAAAAGACACTATCTTATATATTCAACACCAAAGCAAATGCAACTTTTGTTGCAAACATGGGCATAAAACGTATCATTGTCCATTCAAGAAAATTAGTCTGAACAAACTGATTTGGGTTCCTAAAGGAATCATAATAAACAATGTAGATCAGTTTTTGAGGCACCCAAAAGTAATTAGTACCTAAAAATTATCCTTTCTTGTAGAGACATTTACCATCACAAGCTAAGAGCAAGAGATGGTACCTTGATAGTGGATGCTCAAGGTATATGACCGGAGATCCATCTCAATTCTCTAAGCTCACTAGCATAGACGAAGGCTATGTCACCTTCGGAGACAACAACAAGGGTAAAATCATTGGCAAAGGAACTATAGGTAGCAAATCCAACTTCTTTATTGACGATGTTTTGTTAGTTGATGGTTTAAAACATAACCTCTTAAGTATTAGTCAATTATGTGATAAAGGATATATCATCAAATTCGAATCTAATGCTTGCATCATTGAAAAACCATACCAAAACACATCTATGATTGCATTAAAACAGAATAATGTATACACCATTGACATCAATGATCTTTGCAATGAAATGTGTTTCTCGGTTTTGAATGAGGATTCTTGGCTTTGGCATAGGAGATTAGGTCATGCTAGCATAAAACTAATCATTCAAATATCATTCAAAGAACTTATATAAGGAATTTCTCGTATCAAGTTCATCAAAGATAATGTGTGTGATGCTTGTCAATTAGGAAAACAAACTAAGAGTAGTTTCAAATATAAGAATCAAATAAGCACCTCTAGGCCCTTACAATTGATCCATATGGATTTGTTCGGACCAATCTCTACATCAAGCCTAGAAGGTAGCAAATACGCCTTTGTCATTGTAGATGACTATAGTAGATACACATGGACTTACTTCTTGAAACACAAAAAATAAATACTTTTAAATATTTCATAAAGTTTTGTAAACTTGTTTAAAATGAAAAGGGTTTTATGATTTTATCAATTCGAAGTGATCACGGTGGAGAATTTCAAAACCATGATTTCTAAGAATTTTGTGAATCTAATGGATACAACCACAACTTCTCTACTCCAAGAAATCCTCAACAAAATGGAGTAGTAGAAAGAAAGAATAGAAATTTACAAGAAATGGCAAGAACCATGTTAAATGAACATAGCCTACCCAAATACTTTTGGGCCGAAGCCATAAACATTGCATGCTATATTTTGAATAGAGTTCTTATAAGACCCTTACTCACCAAAACTCCTTATGAGTTGTGAAAAAATAAAAAACCAAATGTTTTATATTTTAAAGTTTTTGGGTGTAAGTGTTTTATCTTAAACGAAAAAGATGCCCTAGGAAAATTTGATGCTAAATCTGATGAATGGAATTTTTCTTGGTTATTCTTTGATTTCTAAATTTTTCTTGGCTATTCTTTGATAAAAGAACTTTAATTATATAAGAATCAATTCATGTTGTTTTCAATGAGACTTCCGAAATCAAAGAAAATGATTTTGATGATGATGTTAATTTTAATTCTTTGAATTTAAATGAAACCCCTTCTCCAACTAGTAACTTGGATGCATCCACTTCCGAAACACCCTTACCCAAGGATTGGAAGTATGTAGATGCTCATCCTAAGGAGCTAATCCTAGGAGATACATCTAAGGGGGTTCAAACACGTTCTTCTCTTAAAAATTTTTGTGCCAACACTACTTTTCTCTCCCAAATTGAACCTAAATATATTGATGAAGCCATGAAAGATGATTCATGGATTATCGCAATGCAAGATGAGTTAAATCAATTTGAGAGAAATGAGGTGTGGAAGCTTGTTCCTATGCCAAATGACCATTTAGTTATTGGTACTAAATGGGTCTTTAGAAACAAGCAAGATGAATCTGGTATCATGGTTAGAAACAAGGCTAAATTAGTGGCCAAAGGTTTCAAACCAAGAAGAAGGTATCGACATTTAAGAAACCTTCGCTCTTGTGGCTAGATTAGAAGCCATAAGGATACTCCTTGCCTATGCTAGTAATAACAATTTTAAGTTGTTTCAAATGGATGTTAAAAAAAGCTTTTCTTAATGGCTTTATTTATGAAGAAGTTTATGTTGAACAACCTCCTTGATTTAAAAATAAAAGCCTCCCTAATCATGTATTTAAATTAACCAAAGCTCTCTATGGTTTAAAACAAGCCCCAAGGGCTAGGTATATAGATTAAGTACTTTTCTTATTGTAAATAATTTCACAAAAGGCAAGGTCGATACCACATTGTTTATCAAAAATTTTGAAAATAATTTTCTCATTGTTCAGATTTATTTTGATGATATTATCTTTGGTTCTATGAATGAATCTCTTTGTGAATCTTTTGCTGAAACCATGAGTCTCGAATTTGAAATGAGTTTAATGGGAGTATTAACCTTTTTCTTAAGCTTACAAATTAAGCAACTAAGCAATGACATCTTTATTAGTCAAACTAAATATGCCTTAGATTTGCTAAAAGATTTAATATAAATAGCTCAAAAGCTATTAACACTCCTATGACCACCTTAACTAAGTTAGAAGTTGATGAAAGTGGAGAAAGCTTCGATCAAAAAACTTATAGGGGTATGATAGGAAGTTTACTTTACCTCATTTCAACTAGACCAAATATCATGTTCGGTGTAGGACTTTGTGCTAGGTTTCAATCGAACCCTAAGATATCTCATTTTAAAGCGGTTAAAAGAATACTTAGATATCTTATAGGTACCACAAATCTAGGATTATGGTATCCAAAATCTAAGAATTTTGAGTTAATTGCGTATGCTGATGCAAATTTTACTGGGTGTAGATTAGATAGAAAAAGCACATTAGGGTAATGTCAATTTTTGGGACATTCCCTTATTTCCTGGTCATCTAAGAAACAAAACTCGGTTGTACTATCAACAACCAAAGCTGAGTATATTGCAGCTAGTGCATGCTGTGCACAAGTTGTGTGGATGAAAAACACCTTAGAAGATTATAAAGTCCATATTAAAAATATTCCCATTAAATGTGATAACACAAGTGTAATATGTTTAACAAAGAATCCCATTTAACACTCAAGAACAAAATATATTGATATTAGACATCACTTCATACGAGATCATGTCACTAATCATGATGTAATCATAGAGTTCATTGATATTAAGCATCAACTAGCTGATATTTTTACAAAACCTCTAAGCCAAGAACAATTTGATTTCATTAGAAGAGAATTAGGAATGTTAATGTGTCCAATGCATAAACTTGTTAAAATCATTTTTCGGACTTTATTGATTGAATGATCAAATCACTTGATTGCCATTACATACCTAAAATTACATGTTGAAATTATGTTTTTTTTGATACAAAAATTTCCATAACAATGAGCATGTTTTGTCTTCATGATTGTATTTGAAAATCTATAGTATAGTCTTGTCCAAATGCATGAAAGTGTTAATTTCATTTTCGGATTCTTTTTTAACTAGTGGTATCCTAACAATCGGATTTTTCTCGATACATTATCTTTTTCCTAACTTAATAAGCATATGTATATCGAGTTTGATTCTTATCATTGATTTTTGACATATGGAATCAACTAGCAAAAACATCTCTCATACACTTATCATGCTAAAAATATTTTTTTGAGAAAAGGATTTGATAAAATGATTTCTACGTAAATTCCTTTTTGAAATATGGTCATAGTGTTTTTTTACTTGCAAGGATTTATTACACATACATATCTTGATCCTTGTAAAATGGAATATGATTTAATCTCTCATCGATTTTAACTTCATTCAAAGTAAACTCACAAATAGCTAGTATCACAAATAGCCTTCCTTCTTCATGCAAAAAAGATAATAACAAATAAAAAAAATGAAGAAGTATTAAAAGCTATCTCCATGTCATGTTTTCCTTGAGATGTTTGCATAATTGGTATCCTATCACTCACTGTTGGAAAATGACATGAACCTAGTTATGGCATGAATAAAACCGCACTTATGCTTAAAAATTATTTATATCATTTTCCTTTTTGTTGATGATAAAGGGGGAGAGATATATGAATTGATGCTATGATTATGCCATGCTTGCATCATCGAAAATATATGAATCGATGATAACTATGATTGCCATATTTGCATTATGTCATGTTTGCATCGTAATTTTACATGTTGATATCTTATGTTAAACTGCTACAATTATTCATATTTGAAATGTAAAACTTGAGAATGGATGTCAAGTCTTGACATCATTTTCAGTAAGATACATCATGATAGGAATCATGATGGGAATAATTGATAAGGTTAAGAGCTCTTAACTTATCAATAAGTCTATTGATTTCAAAGGCCTTGAATTCAAGAATGACTTATCTCAAGTATGGCATATAGATAGGAGGAGTTAAGGTTAACTCCGTTATCAATTGATTGTCATCATCTAAAAAGGGGAGATTGTTGTATCTCGGATTTTGATGATGAAGTCAATTGTCATTTGTTATCTAATCCATATGTTGAGATAAGTGCAGGATTAACTACGATGAAAGTAAGACATGTAGCAAGAGTTGAGCCAAGTCAAAGACTATGATCACGCTGGGAGTTCGAGAGCTCGACCGAAGTCCCGACGGTCGCCGGAAGGTTCTACAGAACAACCGAAGTCCAGTGAGCTTGTTTAAAGAAGCTCGTTGGAACTCGCCTAAGTGGATCGTCACAAGTATAGGAGTTTGCCGAAAGTCAATCGGAGCATCACCGGAGGTTCGTCGGATGTTCGTCGGAAGCTCACCGGAAGAAGCGATTGATGCACCGGAGCAAGCTGTAGTAAATGTCTTAAGAATTGTCGTAGTTAGCATGTAGATTAAGTTAGGAATGGGAGGTGATCCCATTAACTTAATCTGGGGGCAATTGGGCCCTTGACAGACTCAAATTGGGCCGAATGGATCAACCCATTCGGACCAGAATTCCTACTAGGCGGTGGCACTGCCTAGGAGAGGGTCTCCCAGGAAAGTTGGGCGGTGTAACCGCCCTAGGCAAGCGGTGGCACCGCTTGGGCTTAGTCTCCAAGCGAGACTAGGCGGTGCAACCACCCCAGGCAGGCGGTGGCACCACCAAGGCTCAATCTCCGAGTGAGACTAGACGGTGCAACCACCTCTGTCAAGCGGTGGCACCGCCCAGAAGCTTAGTCTTTGAGCTGCCAGGCGGTTGTACCGCCCTAGTCAGGAGGTGGTACCGCCAGGACCCCGAAAATTCGGGAAAAGATATTTTTGAGCTCCAAATTCAAACTAGTTTGGGGCCTATATATACCCCACCTTTTCCTGCATGAAAGGGCACCGAAAATCCAATCTTACTCTGTGATTTTTAGAGCTCAAAAGTGTTGTAAAGGCTAGAAGTTCTCATCCCTCTTTTTCCAAGTTTTGATCTTTCAAGAGAGGAGAGAAAAGTTTGTAAGGGTTGTCTCCTAAGCCCATCAAAAGGAGTGAAACTGTAAAAGGGTGGATGGCCTTCGCCTATTGAAGGAAGGCCTCTAGTGGACGTCAGTGACCTCGTTGGTGGAGGAAGCCAAAAGTGGATGTAGGTCAAGATTGACCGAACCACTCTAAATCTCGGTTTGCATTTATATTGAGAATTTTATCTTTACTGCAAACCTCCTCAATAGCTTATTGCCTTCTGCTCTTTTATTAACTCACTTTCAAGTTAAGTTTTTGAAAATGATTTTACGTCGGAAATCGGTTTTATCGTATGAACATCATATTTCAGTTTGCGCTTACATTCTGATATCTATCTTAACTGCAAACTTCCTGCCTTACTTTACTTCAAATACATTTCTGTAAGCTTTCAAAGTTATTATCTACACGAATTGACTTTTACATTGGAATCGGATTTCAATGTACGAACACAGTTTCAATTGTTAAAAGTTTTTCGCTGCACTAATTCACCCCCCCCCCCCTCTTAGTGCTCTTGATCCTAACAGGAGGCCAAGTGTCATCATCTTTAGCGATGATCCACACGGTAGGGGCTATGAAGACGTTCCTCGAATTGCTACCCAAATCTCTATACCTATTGGTTAAGGTGGAGAATAATAGACGAGAATAGGAGGTGGCAGCCAAGAAGGCCCAACCTATGGCTTTATGGTTTCCTCCTATTTATAGAGGCCCCATATCAACTTAACTCTAATGGATCCTGCCCTATTGGATATTGGATCTCCATTCAATTACCCAAGCCTCTTAGATTAGTATATCTCTATCCAATAATCTCTCATTGGCTCTTATTATATCTCATCCATAGGATCCAATAATTTAAGGGTTTATTGGATATTTAATAAGATAGGGGCTCTAACGGATATCTCATATCTGAACCTCTACTCGTCGCAACACCTACCATATGTGTATGACTCTCTAGGCCCAATATCGAGCTAGCCGTGAGTCATGCCTGTCATAACTCCTTTTGGCTCAGTGAATTATTATCTCCATAATAATTCACTCGACTCATCGACAATGGTCGTACTAGGCCACTACGCCATAGGTCCCAAAATGATATAGGAGAATCCAATTCATTGGACCTATTTATCCTCAATTACTATATATCTATAGTCCCTCATCCATTTAATATCCCAAAGACCATATAGTGGGCATGGTGTTGTTAGGCCCATATGGTTCCTACTCGAGTTTCACTTTAATCAGATTCTCTCGGAGAACTCTTTCTCTCTCAATCCGAATGACCCTGGCTAGGAATTTGTCTGAGCAAGTATACGTGAGATATTCCTCTTGTGACACCGAGAGCGGATGATCCTTTATCAACACTCAATATCTCTCGTAAGGTTGGCTACCCCGATGACCGATTGTGTTAGATCTGGAATTTTTAGACCTATAAGGCTAGTATTAAAAAATAAAGTACTCATATAGGATATCCTTAGTGTCTCAAGTCCAAGGACCAAATACACCACTAGGACGACAGAATTACTATCTAATAATAAAGCATCATCAACCATCCAGCATTCCATGAGCGGATCAATTAGTGAACTCATTCTCTAATGAGCACTTGTACTGTATCCCTAGTGTCCTCACATGAGCAGCTATGAGACCAACTGCCTCAATTATATAGATGAATATATAGTACACTATGTTGAATCTCGGATTTTGATGATAAAATCAATTGATGGGTTAATTGATCTAATCCATATTATTGAGTTAAGTGTGTAGGATTAACTATGATAACCAGAAAACACAAAGCAAGGATATCGAGTCGAAGTTCGATGGACGCTTTAAGAGTCCAAGAATCGCCGGAGATGCCGCACGAACCAACCGAAAGAAATCGGAACCCGTCGGAATTTTTGGAAGTTCGGCCAAGAGATCGTCGAGGTTCACGAGATCACCGAGAAGGCTCCTACTACTCATTATAGTCATCACAAGTTCGGGACCTTCTTTGGGAGCCCGCCGGAAGAAGTTCGTCGAAAGCTCATTTAACAATACTTTCGATGTTCGAAGTTGAAAACTTGCTTAGGATGTGTTTTGTTATGTAGTTCACTTGTAATTAGGATTAGGATTAAGAGATAATCCTATATCCTCCGGTTAGGGCCAACTGGGCCCAAAATTAGACTTGGTTTGGGCTAAATTTGAAGCCCAACAAGTGAACCGAAGGGTCTGGCGATGGCACCGTCAGACTGGGCGGTGGCAGCACCCAGCACCCGAGAGCTGGGCGATAGCACCGCCTGGGCTGGGCAGTGGCACTGCCCAGCACTGTCAGTGTCTGACACTGACAGGCGGTGGCACCGCCACTGACAGGCGATGGCACCGCCACTGACAGGCGGTGGCACCGCTAGCATCGGGAACTCAAAGAGAATTCAAATTTTGGAGCCCAAATTTGAATTCTCTTGAGGCCTATAAATACCCCTCAAATCTCAGCTAAGATAACAACTTTTTGAGCAACAAGTGTTTGAGAGAAAGGCCTTAGAAAAGTCTTAGCTAGCCTTGTTTTCAATTTGCTAGTGTTCACCTCCTACTTTTTTGCTGAAAATCTGTAAGAGAGTGAACTACTTGTAAAAAGTTGTAAGAGGGGTATTCATCCTTCCCTTTCAAGAGATTTGCTAGTGGAAGGTGGGAGCCTCATCGAAGAGGGGGCCTCGCAAGTGGATGTAGGTCATTTGACCGAACCACTGTAAAATCGGCGTGATCTCTGGTTTGCATTTACTTATTGTCATTTACATTACTGCAAACCATTTGCACTTTAATGCTATACTGCTTTGTCTCCGTCTTACTTATCCCTTCAAGTTAAAATGCAATCGAAACGATTTTAAACAAAAACGTTGCTTTTATCGTACGAAGTTTTCGAAAAGTGTTTAAATCGTGAAAAGTTATCGCACTTTACCGCTGCACTAATTCACCCCCCCCCCCCTTAGTGCCGCTCCAATCCTAACAATTGGTATCAGAGCAAGGCTAACTCTCATATTTGGTTTAATACCCAAGAGAGATGGCTTACTCCGGCATGCATGAGGGACACTCTATCACACGTCCACCTATGTTTAATGGGTCGGATTACACGTATTGGAAGACCCGTATGAGGATCTTCCTCATTTCCATGGATTTCAAGCTTTGGACTATTGTTGAAAATGGATTTAAAAAATCTTCTCTTCCGATGAGAGAATGGAATGAATCGGAGAAGAAGGTTTTTGCTTTAAACGCAAAGGCTATGAATGCCTTGTTTTGTGCACTAGACAAAAATGAATTTAATCGTGTTTCAATTTATGATTCGGCTTTTGATATTTGGAGAACTCTTGAGGTCACTCATGAGAGCACTAGCTGAGTGAAAGAGTCCAAAATCAACATCCTTATGCACTCTTACGAACTTTTCCGAATGAAACCAAGTGAGTCGAGACATATACACCCGGTTCACGGATGTCATCAATGGACTCAAAGCTCTTGGTAAAGATTTTACTAACTTTGAACTAGTAACTAAAATCTTAAGATCCCTCCCTAAAAGTTGGGATCCAAAAGTTATGGCAATTCAAGAGGCCAAAGACCTTAAAACATTCCCTCTTGAAGAACTTATTGGGTCTCTAATAACCTATAAAATGACATGTCAAGCTCATGATGAGCTCAAGAACCCCCTTCCAAAGAACAGGAAGGATATGACACTCACATCACAAGAAGACCACTTGAAAGGAACATCAAGTGATGAGGATAGTGACAATGACATTGCACTTTTGACTCAAAAATTTAAAAAATATTTAAGAAAGAACAAATTTAAAAATAATACAAAAAATAAGTTCGAACACAAGAAGGACCAAGTGATTTGCTATGAATGCAAAAAACTGGGACACTACAAGAACAATTGCCCTCAAGCCAAAAAGAGAACATCAAAGAAGATGGCGCTCAAGGCAACGTGGAATGATTCAAGCGCGTCTGAAGAAGAGGAGTCCAACACCGAGCAAGTTGCTTATTACGCCCTAATGGCCATCGGAGAAGAGGTAATAGATTTAATTGATGCAGATTTACCTTATCATGAATTATTAAATGCTTTCCATGAGTTATTTGATGAATGTAAGACAATTAGTAGAAAATACAAATTGCTAAAAAAGGAACATGATTGTCTCACTTGTGATATCCATAAATTAAAAACTAAATATCATGATAGTTTAGCTCCATGTATAAAATGTTATGATCTAGAATCTCTCCAAAAGGAGAACTTGCTACTTAAGGACACCTTGAAGAAATTTGAGGTTGGTAGCAAATCTTTGAATCTGATCCTTACAAATAAGGGTCACGTTCCTAAAAGAAGTGGAATCGGATTTGTGAGAAGTCCTCACCAAAATCCAACCACCTTCATTAAATGCCCCGTCTTACATGTTCGACACCAAAGCAATTGCAACTTTTGTTGCAAATATGGACATAAAACTTATAAATGTCCATTTAAGAAAATTAGTCCGAACAAACTAATTTGGGTTCCTAAAGGAACCATGATCAAATCTATGCAATATGATGAGCAAGTTAAATCAGTTTTTAAGGCACCCAAAAGAAAATGGGTACCTAAAAATAATCCCTTCTTGTAGAAACATACACTATCACAAGCTAAGAGCAAGAGATGGTATCTAGATAGTGGATGCTCAAGACATATGACTGGAGATCCATCTCATTTCTCTATGCTCACTAGCAAAGAAGAAGGGTACGTCACCTTCGGAGACAACAACCAAGGGAAAATCATTGGCAAGGGAACCATAGGTAACAAATTAAAATTTTCTATTGATGATGTCTTACTAGTTGATGGATTGAAACATAACCTCTTGAGTGTTAGTCAATTATGCGATAAAGGTTATATCGTTAGATTTGAATCAAATGTATGCATTATTGAAAAACCAAACCATAACATGACTATGATTGCATTAAAACAAAATAATGTCTACACCATCAACCTTGATGAACTAAGTAATGAAATGTGCTTCTTTGCTTTAAATGATGATGCTTGGCTTTGGCATAGGAGACTAGGCCATGCAAGCATGAAACTAATATCTAAGATCTCATCTAGAGAATTAGTGCGAGGAATTCCAAATATAAAGTTTATTAAGGACAAAGTATGCGATGCATGTCAACTAGGTAAACAAATAAAAACTAGTTTCAAATCAAAAACTCAAATTAGCACCACTAGACCATTACAATTGATTCATTTGGACTTATTTGGACCAATTGATACGACAAGTCTAGGAGGAAGCAAATATGCATTTGTAATTATGGATGACTATACTAGATACACTTGGACCTATTTCTTAGATCACAAAAGTGATTGTTTCAAGTGTTTCTCTAAATTTTGTAAACTCACTCAAAACGAAAAAGGTTTCATGATTTCATCAATTCGGAGTGATCACGGTGGCGAATTTCAAAACCGTGACTTTCAAAATTTTTGTGAAGTTAATGGATACAATCACAACTTCTCCACTCCGAGAAATCCCCAACAAAATGGAGTAGTTGAAAGAAAAAATAGAAACCTACAAGAAATGGCAAGAACTATGTTAAATGAACATAGTTTACCTAAGTATTTTTGGGCTGAAGTCGTAAATATGGCTTGCTACATCATGAATAGGGTCCTAATAAGACCATCCCTATCAAAAACTCCCTATGAATTATGGAATAACAAAAAACCAAATATTTCCTATTTTAAAGTTTTTGGTTGTAAATGCTTTATTTTGAATGAAATGGATGCCTTAGGAAAATTTGATGCTAAATCCGATGAAGGCATATTTCTTGATTACTCTTCCGTTTCTAAGGCTTTTCGAGTTTTTAACAAAAGAACCTTAGTAATAGAAGAGTCTATTCATGTAGTTTTTAATGAAATTTCCAATTTAAAGAAAAATGATTTTGATGATGATCTTGGTTTTGATAATTTGAATTTAAATGAACCCCCTCCTCAAAATAGCAACTTGGATGCACTTCTTCCGAAATTTCCTTACCTAAGGAATGGAAGTATATAGATGCTCATCCAAAGGAGCTAATTATAGGAGATACATCAAAAGGGGTTCAAACTCGTTCCTCTTTCAAGAATTTTTGTGCTAATGTCGCCTTCCTTTCGCAAATCGAACCTAAGTGCATTGACGAGGCCATAAAAGATGATTTTTGGGTTATTGCAATGTAAGAGGAATTGAATCAATTTGAGAGGAATAAGGTGTGGAAGCTTGTTCCTAGACCTAGTGACCATTTAGTCATTGGTACTAAATGGGTCTTTAGAAACAAGCAAGACGAAAATGGTATCGTGGTTAGAAACAAGGCTAGATTAGTGGCCAAAGGTTTCAACCAAGAAGAAGGTATCGATTACGAAGAAACCTTCGCTCCCGTGACTCAATTAGAAGCCATAAGGATGCTCCTTGCCTATGCTAGTAGTAATAATTTTAAACTATTTCAAATGGATGTCAAAAGTGCCTTCTTGAATGGTTTTATTTCCGAAGAAGTATATGTCGAACAACCTCCCGGATTTGAAAATTCTCTTCTTCCTAATCATGTATTCAAATTGACTAAGGCTCTCTATGGCTTGAAACAAGCTCCTAGAGCTTGGTATGAAAGGCTTAGTTCCTTTCTTATTTTAAATAATTTTACCAAAGGCAAGGTTGATACTACATTGTTTATTAAACATTTTAAAAATAATCTTCTTATTGTGCAAATTTATGTTGACGATATTATTTTTGGCTCTTTGGATAAATCACTATGTGAATCATTTGCCAAATGTATGAGTCATGAATTTGAAATGAGCTTAATGGGTGAATTAACTTTCTTTTTAGGATTACAAATCAAACAACTTAGTGATGGTATATTTCTTAACCAATCTAAATATACATTAGAATTGTTAAAACGATTTAACATGGATAATTCAAAAGCAACAAACACCCCTATGAGTACTGCGACTAAGTTAGATATGGATGAAAATAGTGAAAATTTCGATCAAAAAACATATAGGGGAATGATAGGTAGTCTACTCTACCGCACCGCGACTAGACCGGATATTATGTTTAGTGTAGGACTTTGCGCTAGGTTTCAATCAAATCCTAAATTATCTCATCTTAAAAGTGTTAAAAGAATATATAGGTATATTAAAGGAACTCCAAATCTAGGACTGTGGTATCCAAAATCTGAAAAATTTGATTTAATAGCTTATGAAGATGTCGATTTTGGCGGATGCAAGATAGATAGAAAAAGTACATCCGGAACATGCCAATTTTTAGGACATGCACTTGTTTCTTGGACTTCCAAGAAACAAAATTCAGTTGCACTATCTACGGCGGAAGCCGAATACATTGCTGCAAGTGCATGCTGTGCACAAGTTGTTTGGATGAAAAATACATTAGAGGACTATGGAATTCACTTTAAAAACATTCCCATAAAATGTGATAATACTAGTGCCATATGTCTTACTAAAAATCCAATTCAGCACTCTAGAACTAAGCACATCAACGTTAGGCATCATTTCATACGTGATAATGTCCTTAACAATGATGTTGTTCTGGAATTTATTGACACAAAGCATCAATTAGTAGATATATTTACAAAAGCCTTGAATGAAGACCAATTTGAATTCATTAAAAGGGAATTAGGTATGTTAAATTGTCCCTAAACAATAAACTTGTTTGAATGGATTTTCCGTAAAGTTTTTCATCTTCTCTCCGTTCCTCGGTGAATCTAATCCTTCTCCTTCAATTCTAAATGACATGTTAAATTATCTTATCCTACCGCTCCAATCTGCTCAAGATCAATGACTTTATGACATTTTGATTATGAGTTTCAAGTTGACAATTTAAATTTAAATGAGTTTGTATTCGAATTATGATCTTGACTTATTGAAGTTACTACTTGAAATTTTTTCCAATCTCTTCCTTGTACATCTACATTTCTATTATTTATAGAAAGAAGAGATTAGATAATATGGATGCATGCTGAATTTTCTTTTAAGATGAACTCTGCATAAATATTTTTGCATACTTAATTTTGAATGATAAAATCTTTGTATTACAAAATATGTGCTTTAGGTCTCATTTCCCTTTTTGTTGATGACAAAGGGGGAGAAAAGTGATGACTTGTATCATTTTAATAGCATGACTTATATGAATTGCAAAAGCTTTTCAAAATCTTTGAGAATATGCCTTGCAAAATCTTTAAGAAAAGTGATCGATCGATGAATGTCTTATATGCCTTGCAAAATCCTTGAGAATATCGCAAGATCGATTGATTATATTGAAAGCATGTCTAACATGTATATCATGAAATTCATGTTAAAAATCTTTATCTCCTGTCGTAGTAAAAATTGTCTCTTATCATTCGACTTGAAAAGGACTTTCATCGAAGTTTCGCATTTACATGATGCTTAATGAGAATAACGACAAGTTCTACGGTTAGAACTTATCGGTTTATGCTTGAATTCAATGGGATGGAATTCAAGTGTTTTTATCTTCTCATGATATGGCATATAGATAGGGGGAGTTATGTTTAACTCCGTCATCAATTGATTGTCATCATCAAAAAGGGGGAGATTGTTGAATCTCGGATTTTGATGATAAAATCAATTGATGGGTTAATTGATCTAATCCATATTATTGAGTTAAGTGTGCAGGATTAACTACGATAACCAGAAAATACAAAGCAAGGATACCGGAGTCGAGTTCGATGGACGTTTAAGAGTCCGAAGAATCGACGGAGATGCTGTCGGAACCAACCGAGAAGAAATCAGGAACCTGTCGGAATTTTCGGAAGTTCACCGAAGAGATCATTGGAGGTTCACAGAGATCACCGAGAAGGCTCGGCTACTCATTAAAGTCATCACAAGTTCGGGAGCTTGCTGGGAGCCCATCGGAAGAAGTTTGTCAGAAAGCTCGCCGGAACAATACTCGATGTTCGCGGTTGAAAACTTGCTTAGGATGTGTTTTATTATGTAGTTCACTTGTAATTAGGATTAGGATTAAGAGATAATCCTATATCCTGGTTAGGGGCCAACTGGGCCCAAAATTAGACTTGGTTTGGGCTAAATTTGAAGCTCAACAAGTGAACCGAAGGGTCTGGCGGTGCCACCGCCAGACTGGGCGGTTGCACCACCCAGCACCCGAGAGCTGGGCGATAGCACCGCCTGGGCTGGGCGGTGGCACCGCCAGCATCAGGAACTCAAAGAGAATTCAAATTTTGGAGCCCAAATTTGAATCCTCTTGAGGCTTATAAATACCCCTCAAATCTCAGCTGAGATAACAACTTTTTGAGCAGCAAGTGTTTGAGAGAAAGGCCCTAGAAAAGTCTTAGCTAGCCTTGTTTTCAATTTGCTAGTGTTCACCTCCTACTTTCTTGCTGAAAATCTGTAAGAGAGTGAACTGCTTGTAAAAAGTTGTAAGAGGGGTATTCACCCTTCCCTTTCAAGAGATTTGCTAGTGGAAGGTGGGAGCCTCATCGAAGAGGGGGCCTCGCAAGTGGATGTAGGTCATTTGACCGAACCACTGTAAAATTGGCGTGATCTCTGGTTTGCATTTACTTATTGTCATTTACATTACTGCAAACCATTTGCACTTTAATGCTATACTGCTTTGTCTCCGTCTTACTTATCCCTTCAAGTTAAAACGCAATCAAAATGATTTTAAACAAAAACGTTGCTTTTATCGCATGCGAGTTTCCAAAAGTGTTTAAATCGTGAAAAGTTATCGCACTTTTACCGCTGCACTAATTCACCCCTTTAGTGCCGCCCCAATCCTAACACACTAGTCTATCCTGTTATATCGATGTCCCTCTCGAGTAACCTATGATCGGAATTATTTAGAGTCTATATTTAAAGGTGAATTAGTCTCATTATTGTGATCTCATCATGATTCAATTCACATTGCATATATTTATGGACATCACAATATATGTATACAACAAGCAATACAAAGTGAGAAAATGTCATAATATTAATATGCAAAAGACTATGTGTCATGTTATACATATCATCACTCACGTAATTGGCTTGCAGGGCACCTATGACTAATAATCTCCCACTTGACCTAAAGCAAATCACCTATGTGTCTTATCTCCATCAGACCCCTATGATGCTTAAAAATAATATGAAATAATGACTTTGTCAATGGATCTGTGATGTTATCTTCGGATGGAACTCTTTCCACTATTACATCTCATCGGGCCATGATCTCTCTAATAAGTTAGAACCTCCTCAAAACACTTCTAACGAGACTCTGGTTCCCTCATTTGAGCAATCGCCCCATAACTATCACAATACAAGAGAATCGACTCCTCGTTACCCGGCATGACTCTCAAATCTGTGATGAACTTCTTCATCCAAACTCTCTCCTTTGTTACCTCTACCACAACAATGTACTTTGCCTTTGTGGTCGAGTTAGCAGTAGTATCTTACTTAGAACTCTTCCAACATATTGCTCCTCTATTCAGGATAAATACATGCCTTGAATTAGACTTGTTGTCATCGACATCAGACTAAAAACTCGAGTACATGTAGCCCTCAACCCTAAGGCTACTACCTTCATATACTTGTAAATGATCATTATTCCTTCTCAAGTACTTAAGGATACACTTTACTACTTTCTAGTGCTCAAAACCTAGATCCACCTAATACCTGCACGTGACGCTCAAAGTGTGCACTATATCAGGCTTGGTAAATAGCATAATATACATGATAGACACTATTATTGAGGCATAGGATATCCTATCTATATCTACCTTTTTTTTAGGAGTCTTTTGGATATACTCCTAGAAAGGTATATCTCATATCTTATCGGTATGATCTCTCTTGAAATTTTTTATGTCAAACCCTTTGATAATGGTGTTTATATACTTGGACTAGGACAAGCCAAGCATCTTTTTGGATCTATCTCTATATATTTGAATCCCCAAAATATAGGATGCTTCCCCAAAATCTTTCATGGAGAAATATCTAGATAGCCAAGCTTTTACTATAGAGAGCATTCCTAAATCATTCCCAATGATTAGAATGTTATCCACATATAACACCAAGAAGGTGATAGTACTCCCACTTACGTTTATATACACACAAGGCTCATCTTTGTTCTTAACAAAGTCATAAGATCTAATCACCTTATCAAATCTTATGTTCCAATTTTGGGAAGCTTGCTTCAGTCCATAAATGGGACTAAGCAATCTGCACACCTTATTTGGATTTTTTTCAAACATGAATCCCTCAAGCTGTATCATATACATCTCTTCCTCGAGGTTGCCATTGAGGAACATGATTTTCATATCTATTTGTCAGATCTCATAATCATAGTGTACTATAATAACCAACAAAATTCGAATGGATTTTAGCATGGCTATGGGTAAGAAGGTTTCATCATAGTCAACACCTTACCTTTGATGATACCTCTTAGCTACTACCCTTGCTTTATAAGTCTGTACCTTTCTATCTACTCTGATCTTCTTTTTGAAGATCTACTTACAACCAATGGGTATAATACCCTCGGTGCATCAACTAAGTTTCAAACCTTGTTAGAGTACATTAAATCCATCTTAGAATTCATGACTTCTTGCCACTTCTAGGAGTCTATACTCATAATAGCCTCCTCGTAAGTCTAAGGATCAATATCATAAACATCCTCTCCTCTGATATATCTCACATATCTCTCAGGAGGATGGGGTACTCTATCGGACCTACGTAAAGTCGGAACTTATGTGCTAGGCACTTGAGCATACTCGGGCTGTGGAATGGTGCTTAAGTTAGGTTCTTCAACCTCACTCAACTTTATCATACTCTCACTATCTCCACTAAGAATGTGTTCCTTCTCAACGAACACTACTCTCTTGGCTACAAAGATATTTTGATCCTGAAAGTGATAAGTGCTAGTCATAGGTGCCCTGCAAGCCAATCACGTGAGTGATGGCACGTGTGACTTGACGTGTAGTCTTTTTACTTATTATTATTATTATTTGATATTTTATCACTTTATATTACTTGTTACATGAATATATTGTGATAACTATGGATTTGTGCAATGAGAATCAGATCGTGATGAGATCACAATAATAAGACCGATTCGCCTTTAAACATAGATCCTAAATAATCTCCGTCATAGGTTACTCGAGAGGGACATCAAGATAACCAGACAAACTGGTGTACTAAATACCCATCCATATGATGGATGTAGCTGGTCTCAAAGGTGCTTGTGTGGGGACACTAAGGATACAGTACAGGTGCTCATTAGAGAATAAGCTCACTGATTGATCCGCTCACAGAATATTATATATTGATAGGGGGAGTTAAGGTTAACTCGTCATCAATTGGTTATCATCATCAAAAAGGGGAAGATTATTGAATCTCGAATTTTGATGATGAAACCAATTGATAGTATTTATAATTTGATCTATGTTTTAAGTGATACAAGAAGCTTCGATTAGGGAGAGACAATCAAAAGCAAGAAGAATCATGTTGGGCCGGAGAGAAACATGTTAGAAGATTTGGACGTCAAGCCGAGGGATTGGTTGACATATCAGCAAAAGGCTTCAAGCCATGGGTTCAGGCATTGGGCCAAGAAGAGTGGAAATTGTGCCAAGAAAATCAGAGTTACGGAGGTCAACTAGCCGATTGGGCAATAGGCCACAAGAGAGGACGATATGCCGAAAAATCTGATAAAGCGTCGATGAACCAATGACATGTCGGACAACATTTGATCCAAGCTTTGTAATAATTGTCTAGATCAAAGTAGGTTTTAAGTGCGCAAGATTAACTATGATAGCGATCAATGCATAAAGCAAAATGAAGTCCTGGAGTCAAGAATGAGACTTCGTTGGGAGTTCGAGAGTTCGTCGGAAGTCCGGACGTTCGTCAGAAGTTCTATTGGAATTGACCGAGAAGTCCAGGTGCTTGCCAAAGAAGCTCGTCAAAACTCGCCAAGAAAAGTCCAGGAACTTGCCGAGAGTCCACTAGAACATTGTCGAGAGATCATCGGAAGTTCGCCGGAAGATCACCGGAAGCTCATCGGAAGAAACCTAGACTTATCAGACTTATTTAGCTTAGTGTATGCCTTAAAATTCATATTTAATCCTGCACACTTAAAACCTGCTTCGATATAGACAATTATTATAAAACTTGAATCAAATGTTGTACGGCATGTCATTGGTTCATCGACGCTTCGTCCGATTCTTTGGCGCGTCATCCTCTCTTACGGTCTATTGCCCAATCGACTAGTTGACCTCTGCAACTCCAATTTTCTTGGCATAATTTCTACTCTTCTTGGCCCAATGCCGGAACCCATGACCTGAAGCCTTTTGCCGATACGTCGATTGATCCTTTGGCTCGACGTCCAATCTTCTAACATGTTTCTCTCTGGCCCAACATGATTCTTTCTGTTTTTAATTATCTCTCCCTAATCGAAGCTTCCTATGTCACTCAAAACACTGATCAAATCATACATATTATCAATTGATTTCATCATTAAAATTTGAGATTCAATAATCTCCCACTTTTTGATGATGACAACCAATTGATGACGGAGTTAACCTTAGCTCCCCCTATCAATATGCCATATTGATAGAACCTTAAATTCAAGTCAAAGAAAATTTAATCATGAGTATTTGCAATACATTATATGCATATCATTGCATTGTATTCATCATAATCATAAGTTTTGCATGCATCATTGAAATCATCATGGTATCAAAATATCAAAGTATATTACATGCCATGCATGATTGTAATCTTGACCATGTATATTACATAAAGCAAAATAAAATCCAGGAGTCAAGAACAAGACTTTGTTGGGAGTTAGAGAGTTCGTCAAAAGTTTAGACATTCATCGGAAGTTCTGTCGGAATTGACCGAAAAGTCTAAGAGCTTGCCAAAAAAGCTCGTCGGAACTTGCCAAGAAGATTGTCGTGACGTCTAGGAGCTTGCCGGGAGTCCATTGGAACATTGCCGAGAGATCGTCGGAAGTTCACCGGAAGATCGCCAAAAGCTCACTAGAAGAAACCTAGACTTACCGAACTTATTTAGCTTAGTGTATGCCGTAAAATTCGTAGTTAGCACATAATTGGGTTAGAATTGGGCCAACTCAATTTGGGACCAATTGGGCCCATATTGGGATGTGTTGGGCCAAGTGGAAAGATCCAAACAGTGACCCAATAGGTGGAACCGTCGTGGCATAGTCTTTGAGAGATTGTCAGACGGTGGTACCACCAAACTGGGTGGTGGTACCGCCCAGTGTTAGTGCTACAAGCGATGGTACCACTAGGATCCGGAAAACCCGAGATGAGACACTTTTAGGCTCCAAGTTTGAATCCACTTGTGGCCTATAAATACCTTCTCATCCGTGGTTAACACACACAAGAATTGAGAGCAAAAAGAAACAAAATCACTATTGTAATCTTGTGAGAACTCCTCTCAAGCTCTAAGTGTTAGTCTTGTTTAAGAGTGGAGTAAAGCAGGTTATAAAGGTTCTCTCATGAACCTATCAAAAGGAGAACCGAGTTGTATGGGTTGTTGATCTTTGCCCATTGAAGGAAGATCGTTAGTGGATGCCAGTGGCCTCGACGGAAGAGGAATCGATGGAGTGGATGTAGGTCATGATGATCGAACCACTATAAAATTTGGTTTGCATTTCTTTTGTATAATTTACTTTTACTGCAAACTACTTTACTTTTACTATGCTTCCAGATGCTTTCACATATTACCTATATGGGCTTTATCGAATAACAGATTTAATCGAAACGAAATTTTAAACTGACGTTTTTACCGCTACACTAATTCACACCCCCCCCCCCACTTCTTAGTATTGACTCATTCCTAATTGTACTGGGCTACTATGTCATAGTCCCTAAATAATATAGGGGAATCTAGTCCATTAAACTTGTCTATTAATACGACCCTAGCAGGGTTGAGTCCTACTCAACAAAGAAACAACTAATAAAACCCTATAATATTATAATAAACCCTACCTAGTCGCCTCTATCCTATAAAGAAGAGTGACTAGGGTTCATATTTGGGCCTTTAGGCTTTGTAGCCGCCACCCCCTTTTACTGGGTTGGTTAGTTAGGGTTAAGAGCAAAAGGGGTAACTCACTTAGGAAGCAGCCCCTAGGGCTAGGGTTTGGAGCCCTATATAAGCATGTAGCTTCCATCTCTTTGGGAATAAGATATATCTACCATTGCCGTCATTTGGTCAACTTCTAAGAGGGTGGAACCCCTATAGCATTCCAAGGTTTGATCTTCCTCAAAGATCAATTTTTATAGAATTCCTTTGGGGTTCTATCATCTAGTATCAGAGCAGTGATCTTGTTGCTTTTGCTACCACCTCTGCCGCCCACTATCAACCAAGCAATTACCATAATTGCTTTTGATGTCGCCATTTCCATCGTCATCTTCTATCATAGATCTACTCAATCTACTGTCGTCGCCTCTAATTGCATCAGAGATCGGGTATTCTGCTATCACCAATACCTTTTGCTGTTGTAATTTTCCATTCAAAATACCAAGAAGAAGTATTTTTATCTATCTTGTGCTGGGAACTCCTTTCGTCATAAAAGTTATCATCTTTGCGAATGAAGGATTGCTGTAGAAAATTTCAACCGCATATTGTTGCATTTAACCGATCTATTTGCTTTTTTTCTTGAAAAAAATTTCTTGTACGCTTCATAGATCATCTTGGCTTCCTTCTAAGATTGATCTATTAAGGAATTCATTTCTAAAAACATTCTTTTGTTGCTACAAATTTTCATCGCAAACTGTTGGAATTTTTCAATGAGAATTTTGCTATCGCAACTTGCACCAATCTCCTTACTATTATACTGCCAAAATTTTCTTGATTAAATTTGCTATCATTGCTGTTATCTAAACCAAGATTTTACAGTCAAATTCTCTCCTCAAATCTCTCATTTTTTACTAGAAATTTCATCGAGAAACTGGTGTTCCTTCAACGACAATTTTGCTCATACAAGACAACACCTATCTGTAGCAACTTCCATCGATTTCTATCAAAGCTTTGTTGCCATCTACCATAGATCTAAAAATTTTTTCCTAACTTTCATCCACTACCATCATAGTCCTAAAACTCCACCAAACTACACCCTCAAACTACACCTAAAACAGCCAAAAAATAAGCTTAAAATCGCAGCCTACATCCACCAATCCACCAACCCTTTCGACCACCACTTCTCTCAACCGATACATGCCTTTAACCCAACAACAAAAAAGAGATCTTAACATTACAGATTTGGAGACATATATTATGGCATCTAAGGAAGCAATCAATGCTAAATTCGAAGCCTTCGAGATGTGAATGAAGGATAAGATTCGGACACTCTTTACCGAACTCAGTTTGGGCTGACCACCAAGCCTGAAGAAATCATATCAAGGGAAGAGCTCTGACTAATCACACCAAGCTTGAAAAGATGACTTCCAAGAGAGGGGAGGCTCTATGACTGATCCCCACTATCCATGCATGAGGGTGGACTTCCCTAGATGGGAAGAAAGAGTCCTGATTGGTTGGATCTCGTGCATGGAGCGATATTTTTAGTACCACAAAACTGCATATGCATCTATAGTGGAAATTACAGCTATACATCTTGAAGGGGATATCATATAGTTGTTTGACTAGTTCAAACACACTCATGGAGTCCTCTTATAGTGATAATTCAAAGAAGGACTGCTGATCCGCTTCGGACCAACTGATTACGAGAATATTGACAGACAACTAACAAAGATCCGATAAAACTCTACCATCAGGAGTACCAAATCAGGTCTAAAAGGTTATCTAATCAAACTCATTATTGGTCTGAAAAATAGCTATTGTGGACCTTCATTGAGTGCTTGAAGTCAGAAATCCAGGGAGAAGTTAAAGCGCGACAACCGTACATGCTTATGGCAGCGATATCTTTCGCACGACTTCAAGAGGAGCGATTGAACCATGAAGCCCGGAGGACTAGGGTCGCTCCCTAACTAGCAATACTAAAGCTCTCAACCCCCCTACTGTCAACCGAGCACCTGCACCAAAAAGGTTGATAAAAGAAGAGCTTCGGGAGCGATCTACGAAGGAGTTATGTTGGCATTGCGATGAGTCATGAAGCCACGAGCATTGTTGTAAAAAAGGGAGACTTCTTATGATTGAACATTCAAAAGAGAGCCTTGAACATAAAGAAGAAGATGTGGAAGAAGAGCCACAACTGACCAACTTTATGGTACATGCGCTAGCCGTCTACTCAAACTCGTAAACGTTGAAAGTTGGAGGCCTTCTCAAACAACAACCGATCACTGTTCTCATCGACACGGGCAGCACTAATAACTTCTTAAACAGTAAGGTTGTTTCTTGGATGGTACTCAATATCGAAGGTTTCAGCAAGTTCGATGTAAAGGTCGCCGACGACAGAATCCTAAAGTGCAACCAAAAATGCCCGCATGTGAAACTATTACTACAAGACCAGAAAATTATCACTGACTTCTTCCTCATACCAATTGATGACTATGAGGCCATGCTTGGCATAGAATGGTTGACTACGCTAGGTGATATCTTTTGAAACTTTTCTAAGTTAATTATGAAATTCTATTGCAAAGGCAAACAAATGATCCTATGCGGGAAGCGCGAAAGCAACGTAACCACCGTTTCGACCCAATGAATGGAGAATGTTTTGCATAAGGTAAATGGTGGGTTTTTGATGCATCTCTAGCAGCAATCAGAGGGGAAGAAAATAGAATTGAAGAATAAAATCTCACCCAATTGCTTGCTGAATTTGCCGACATTTTTGTTGAGCCACGCGGTCTTCCTCCAACTCAACAACATGACCATCAGATTCCAATTCTTCCGGGCAAGCCACCAGTGAACACTCAGCTGTACCATTATCCTCATCATCAAAAGTATAAAATTGAAAATATTATAAAGGAGATGCTTGAAACAAGGGTGATTCGGCCAAGTTGCAGCTCGTATTCCTCACCGATGCTACTTGTACGCAAGAAGGATGGAACTTGACGGATGTGCATCGACTATCGAGCTTTAAATGGCATCACCATCTAGGATAAGTACTTAATACCAGTGGTGGATGAACTTCTTAATGAGTTAAAAGGAGCTCGAGTCTTCACGAAGTTGGACCTCCGATCCGGTTACCACCAAATTCAGGTATGTGAAGATGATATTCCAAAAACTACATTTTGCACACATGACGACCATTATGAATTCTTGGTAATGCCTTTTGAACTCACTAATACTCCTTCAACCTTCCAAAGTCTCATGAATGATATTTTTCGGAGCTTTCTTCGCAAATTTATGTTGGTATTTTTTGATGATATTCTCATTTACAGCCCTTCTCTTGAGACTCACTTTCAACATTTATGAGTTGTTTTGACGATCCTTCGGGAGAATACTCTTTTTGTTAAGCAACCAAAGTTAAACTTTCTCTAGCAAAAAGTAGAGTATCTTGGGCACATAATATTAGAAGGAGTGGCAGTAGATCCAACAAAAATTGAAGCAATGCAAGGCTGGCCGAAACCTATAAACGTGAAATTACTATGCGGGTTCCTTGAACTAACAGGCTACTACCAAAAATTTGTCAAGGACTATGGGAAGATCAGTGCACCCCTCACTTCTCTATTGAAAAAAGATGCCTTTCAATGGTCAGGCAAAGCCTCCACTACCTTCAACAAACTTAAGGCAGTCATGATGACGACGCTGTTGCTAGCGCTACCAGATTTCAACCGACCCTTCATCATTGAGGCCAATGCATCTGGAGTCGGAATTGGAGCCGTTCTAATATAAGATGGTCAACCACTTATATAGACCAGTAAGGCATTGTCTCCCTCTCATCAAAACATGTCAATATATGATAAGGAGATGCTCACCATTGTGCATGTAGTAACAAGGTGGAGACCCTACCTGATCGACCAACGATTTCAAATTAAAACTGACCATAAAAGCCTAAGTACTTTTTGGAGAAGAAAATATCCCCTGAGCAACAAAAATGGGTAACCAAACTTCTAGGATTTGATTATGAAATTATTTACAAAAAGGTGAAAAAAAACGTTGTTGCAGATGCACTCTCACGGTTACCTAAGCAAGCTAAATTTTCAGCCATCTCCCTTCCTACCACTAGCTTCCTCGAGGATATTAGGGAAGAATGGAAGAAGGATCCAGAGATTAGCAACATCATAAAAAAAATGGAGGAGGATCCAAGTGCAATAGGCCACTACACTTGGGATTCGAGGGATTTACGCTACAAAGGTCGTATTGTGCTTATACTCGACTCCCCTTGCATCAAAATCATCATGCATGAAATGCACTCTACACCTTCAGTAGGGCACTTCGGATTCCTGAGAACCTACAAAAGAGTGAAACAAAATTTTTATTGGAGAGGGATGAAAAAAATTATTTCTGAATATGTGGCACAATATGAAAGCTACAACCACTACACAAGGGTGAAACAGTGGCAAGTCTAGGAAAGCTACAACCACTACCCATACCAAACTCGGTGTGAACTAACATCTCCATAGACTTCATCGAAGGGCTGTCACCTTCCAAAGGTAAAAGCACAATACTCATAGTGGTTGATCGACTTACGAAATATGCTCATTTTTGTGTTGTGCGAAATCCCTATACTATTGCTAGCATTGCCTAAATTTTCATAGAAAATATTATTAAATTGCATAGGATGCTAAGGTCTATTGTAAGTGATCGTGATAGGATCTTTACCAGGAAATTTTGGACCGAATTATTTCAGTTATAGGGCACGAAACTCAAGATGAGTACATTATATCATCCACAAACTGACGACCAAACAGAGGTGGTGAGTATGTGTTTAGAGACGTACCTTTGGTGTTTTGCCAGTGATTGGCCAAAGGAGTGGGCGAAATGGCTTCCCTAGGCTGAATGGTAGTATAATACTACATATCATTCATCTACAAAATGTGCCCCTTATGAAGCACTATATGGTCGGCCGGCCCCTATGAGCCTTATGAAGTATTGTATGGTCGACCGACCCCTATGATTCCAAAGTATATAATTGGCTTGGCTAAGGTAGATCAGGTCGACCAAGAATTGATTAACAGGGACAAACTCCTACAACCGCTAAAGGATAATTTCTCTATCGCTTAAGCTAGAATGAAGCAGCAAGTTGACACACGACGAAGCGAAAGAGAATTTTCAGTAGGAGATTGGGTTTATCTTCACCTACAACCATATAAGCAACTCTCCATCAACACACGAGCCTCCATGAAGCTATCCCCATGTTTTTATGGGCCCTATCGGATCACAAAGGGTATTGGAGCCATGGCGTACAGACTTAAATTGCCTGAGGATGCCAAAATTCACCCAGTCTTCCACATGTCATGCTTGAAGCCCAAGTTGGGAGAACACAAGTCACCCTAGATCCAACTGTCCAACACCATTGATGATGGAGATACTCAAGCCCAACCACAAGCCATCCTCGACTGTAGAATCGTGATGCATCGCCGACGTCTCTCTACTGAAGTACTAGTGCATTGGAGTAATTTACCACTTGAAGATACCACATGGGAATCACATGAGGAGCTGAAGACCTGGTTCCCTGAGTTCATGGAACCTTAGCCTTGAGGACAAGGCTAATTTGGAGAGGCCCGACTTGATAGGACCCTAGTAGGGTTGGGTCCTACTCAACTAAGAAGCAGCTAATAAAATCTTGTGAGATTATAATAAACCCCACCTAGCTCCTCTATCATATAAAAAAGAGTGGCTAGGGTTTATATTTGGGCCTTTGGGATTCCTAGCTGTTGCCCTCTTTTACTGGGTTGGTTGGTTAGGGTTAAGGGCAAAAGGGGTAACTTACTTAGGAAGCAGCCCCTAGGGCTAGGGTTTGGAGCCCTATATAAGTATGTAGCTTCCATCTCTTTGGGAATAAGATCTATCTACCATTGTAGCCATTTGGCCGACTTCTAGGAGGGTGGAACCCCTATAGGGTTCCAAGGTTTGATCTCCCTCAAAGAGCAATTTTTATAGAATTCCTTTGGGGTTCTATTATCTATCCTTAGTTATCATGCATCTATAATCCCTTATCAATCTAATATCCTAGAGACCATATTCCGAACATGGTGCTATTAGGCCCATATAGTTTCTACTTGAGCCTCCCTCTAATCGGATTCTCCCGGAGAACTCTTTCTCTCTCAATTTGAATGATCCTGACTAGGGATTTGTCTAATCAAGAACTCATAGAATATTTCACTCATGACACCAAGAATGGATAATCTTTTATTGACACTCAATAGCCCTCGTAAAGTTGGTTGCCACTCTAGATGACCGATTATACTAGATCTAGAACTTTGAAGCCTATATGTTAAATATTAAAGAGTGGAGTACTCATATAGGACATCCTTGGTGTCTCAAGTCTAAGAACTAGATACACCACTAGGATAACGGAATTACTGTCTGACAATGAGGTATTATCAACCATCTAGCATTTCGTGAGCGGATCGATTGGTGAACTCATTCTCCAATGAGCACCTACATTGTATCCCTAGTGCCCCCACATGAGCAACTATGAGACCAACTACCTTCATTATATAGATGGGTATATAGCACACTAGTCTATCCGGTTATCTCGATTTTCCTCTTGAGTAACCTATGACCAGGATTATTTAGGGTCTATAATTAAAAGCAAATTGATCTCATTATCGTGATCTTATCATGATTCGATTCCCATTAGATCCATGGACATCACAATATATGTAATGGGAAATATAAAGTGAAAAAATTATCAAATATATAATAAACAAAAAGAGTGCATATCATGTCACACGTGTCATCAGTCACGTGATTGGCTTGCAGGACACCTATGACAAACATTAGTATCACAACTAAACTTAAGAGAGAGAAAAAGATTCAACAATGTTCAAAGAGAGAGCTACAATACTTTATAAACTCATGAATAGATGCTCCATCAATCAAGCCTAAGTTGGGTATTTATCGATCCTAAAAGTCTTCGAAAATAAAGTAAAAAATTTTAAATCTTTAAAATTTAAGGGTACTAGTAGTATTATCATTAATAGTGGGTGATACTAGTATTGATAGTGGACGATACTACCATTGCAATATTTAAACTTTAACTGATACCATCGTCGCCCAAGATGGTATTAGTGTTGACATAGTGTACTACTATCGATAAGACTGACAAAACAATGTTTATCAGCTAAAGTGGTACCACCGCTTGGGCTTGGTAGTACTGCTACTTAAGCCTAGTTTAGTCCATAGATTTAGCATTCTAATGGGCACAATTTGGTCTTGCTTTAAGCCTAAATGTTTCATGACAAGTGGGCTCTATTTTAACCCAATACCGACCTAAAATACTCTTGGTCAAGACTTTAACTCATCAACCGCTTATCTGACATATTTTTAAAGCTTTCAGCATAACACTCATTCCTTTGACATATTGATTTTTCCATGACATCTAATATTCTGGTGTAATATTCGATCCTTCTAGCATGATACCCGAACCTATAGTACGAAGTCTGATCTCCGGTATATTGATCAATCCTTTGACTGGACATCCAATTTTAGCACGATAATCTTTCGGCACAATAGCCACCTCTCTAGCTTAACATTTGGTCATTCGGTAGTCTGAGTCAATGATCGAAGTATTTTCTATATCACTAATCTCAAAAGCACATTAGTTTATCAAACTCATCAATTGATTTCATCATTAAAATTTGATATTCAATAATCTTTTTCTTTTTATGATAATAACCAATTAATGATTGAATTTTAATAAGACTTCTCCTATTTATATGACATAAGTATAAGATTGCATCATAAATATCAAAATTTAAAACATTATAGCTTTCCTTGTTTAGCACATGAGCCAAATCAAAAGCATAGATAAGTAAAAGAAGTACGAGTCACTACTTCTCTTCCTTCATTGTTAACAAAATGCATGAGTTATTATTTCGTCCTCTTTGTCATCAACAAAAAGAAGAAAGTATATTAATGATCCAATTATGTGAAAATAAAAATTACTTTACTATCATGATATATGAAGAATTTTAATATTATATCATCAAAGATAAGTTCAAGTCATGATCAAAAAGTTATAAGAAGTTATGAATATCATAATGTCATAAGAGAGATAAGTAATGAATCACGAAAAATTCATGAGTCTTTGAATATTTCTCTCCTTTTATCATTAGCAAAAAGAGGAGCATACAAATGATTCAAAAATTTTAACTTTTATTTCATTATGTGATAAGCCATTTTCATGAGTTTCTAATATGATATTTACTTTCTAAAATACTTATGAAGTAAGTCGTAAGACTCGACAATTGCATATAAGATATCAATAAACTAAAACAATCAACTCAAATAAGACATGAAGGAGTAGGTCATCCATATTAAGATTATTAAAATACTTGATAAGTCATTTTAATAAGTTTCCAAACATGATATTTACTTTCAAAAATACTTATGAAACAAATCAAAAGACTCAACAATTACAAGTAAGCTATCAATGAAACCAAAATAGTCAGCTCAAGTAAGACATCAAGAAAACTCAAGTAAGATATAAGGAATTTAAATCATTATCAAGATATTTTCCCCTTTTGTCATTAGCAAAAGGGAAAATAGGGAACAAAGTATAAAATGACACCATAGTATGTCGAACACTATACTTCTCCTAAATTATTGACATTGAATGATAAGTTTTCTATATTATAATTGTCATTTATTTTATCATCAAAATACTTCTTATGATATGAAAATAGCTATATGAATTATCCCTTTTGCAATCATAATTTTCTTAAGATCGAGCATATGAATTTCCAACATAATCTTATGAATAAAATATTCAAATCTTTTGAGTATGATATTTTTGAGAATCCTTAAAAAAAAGAAGTTGTGCTTAGTAAATCCATCAAAAGTAAATTAGCAACTTTATACCCATAAACATTTTCAATGTGAAATATTATTTAAAATATTTACAAAACTTGATTAAATAATTTACTCTCATATTTAATAAAAATTGATCCTTGATTATTTGTTGTATTTGTCTACGACAAATGTATATCATTTTTTTATAATCAAATTATTTATGTTGTATAAACTAACAAGCCTTTTAATGATATATTATTATTTTCTTTTATAAAATTGTAATTAGACAAATCTCCACACAACATTATTGTTTCTTACATGGCTAAGAATTTTATATCATAAAATTGGATGTGTTACCAATATCAATAATTTTTCCTTTGTAGCTTTCACCGAAAGTGACACATCTTCTATCTTAGCTAAATGATCTTTGAAACATATGTAGGATCTCCAATCATATATCATTAGCATCCATTATCAAGGTGTTCTCTTGTGCTACTAGCCTTGTCTTGGAGTATATATCTACAAGGAAAAAAAAGTTGATTTTGGTATCCATTTAACTTTAGATTCTTTAAGGTTAGAATTACTTTTTCTTGCCTTTAGGCTTTAGATTTAAAATGGTTCCTTTGGAAATCTAAACATATTTTATAATATTTTTCTTAAGATAATAAGAATAAGTAAAGCAATCAAAATTTTCACAAATATTACATTTAGTTGTAAGAGATGTATGAGCATACAATGTAAGTCCTTTTACAAACTTGGTTAGTCTTTCCTTCTCTTCTTATTAGATTTATCTTATTTTTTTATGAACTTTTTTAATTTTTTTTGCAAGAAGTGTCATATTTTCATCATTATTACTTGAATTTAGCTTGAATAATTTTCTTTGGGTTTGAGAGCAATGTTCTTCCTTTTCTTTAGAAGGTTTTTCTCTTCTTCATCATGAGCTTTGTATGTCATTTTATAGGACATTAAAGATCTTATAAGTTATTTAAGTGAAAGGCTATTCAAATCTTTAGCTTCTTGGATCATCGTTATCTTTGGATCCCAACTCTTGGGAATAAACCTTAAAATCTTGCTCATCAATTTAAGATTAGTATATTTTATGCCAAAATCTTTTAATCCATTGACAACATCCATAAAATGGTGTATATGTCACCAATAGATTCGCTTAACTTCATTTTAAATAACTCAGCGATGAACTAAAAGATTAATTTTTGATTCTTTTACTCTATTAATTCCTTTATATGTGACTTTAAGTATGTGTCATATGTCATATGTCATATGTGATGTCACAAGTAGAAAATCGATTGAATTCATTTTTATCTAGAGCATATAATAAAGTATTTATAGCTTTAATATTTAAGAAAAATATTTTTTTTTCAAAATCATTCCATTCATCTTATGTTTAGTAGATTTTTTAAAATCAAATTCAACTACGTTTCATAAATCATAATATATAGAAAATAAAAAAAATTTCATTCTAGTTTTTCAATATGTGCAATCCGTATTACTAAATATAGGAGAACGTGTGATAGAGGCAATCACCTAAAAGTACCATGAACTCTCTCTTACGAGTTAATCCAAATAAGAGAATCAGGATTTGATATCAATTATCAGGATCTTAATAACAAGTGAATGATAGTAAGTGAGCAATCATGAATAAAATTCATAAATAAAAAAAGGATGCAAATCAATTATAGTGGTTTGGCTTTCTTGACCAATGTTGACTCTTAATTTCTCTTCCCTCTAGTGTTGAATCTCGGATTTTGATGATGAAACCAATTGATATTATTTATGATTTGATCTACGTTTTGAGTGACGCAGGATGCTTCAATCAGGGAGAGACAATTAAAGCAAGAAGAATCATGTTGGGCAAAAGGAAAACATGTTAGAAGATTAGACGTCGCGCCGAAGGATCGGTCGATGTATCGATAGAAAGCTTTAGGCAATGGATTCGAGCATCGATCCAAGAAAAGTGGATATTGCGCCAAGGATATCAGGGTTGCAGAAGTCAACTGGCTAATTAGGCAATAGGCCGTAAGAGAGGACTATGTGCCAAAAAATCGGACGAAGCGTCGATGGACCAATGACATGCCGGACGACATGATTCATGCTTAGTAATAATTATCTAGATCAAAGTGTATTTTGATGTGTGCGGGATTAACTATGATAGCAAGGCATAAAGCAAAATGAAGTCCTAGAGTCAAGAACATGATTTCGTTGGGAGTTCGAGAGTTCATCAGAAGTTCGGACGTTCGTCAGAAGTTCTGTTGGAATTGACCGAGAAGTCCTAAAGCTTGCCAAAGAAGCTCATTGGAACTTGCCAAGAAGATTGTCGTGAAGTCCAGGAGCTTGCCGAGAGTCCGCCAGAACATTGCCGAGAGATCGTCGGAAGTTCGTCGGAAGATTGTCGGAAGCTCAACGGAAGAAATAAAACTTATATTGCTTAGAATATGTCTTAGGAATCATAGTTAACACATAATTAGAGTTAGGATTGGGAGGTAATCCCATCAACTCTGTTAGGGCCCAATTGGGCTTGAAGTTGGGTTGGTTTGGGCCGGATTCAAGGCCCAACAAGGATGCTGAAAGCCTGGCCGGTGGTGGCATCGCCTGGGGAACAGCACCCCAGGAATTTTAGGTAGTGGTATCGCCCAGTGGCAGGGTGCCAGGCAGTGGCACTACCCCTGTCAGGCGGTGGTACCGCCTAGTGTCGTGTTAATATCATATTGACACTAGCGACGGTACCGCTCGTACCTAGGAAACCTAGGATGAGATATTTTTAGGCTCCAAGTTTGAATCAACTTGAAGCCTATAAATACCTCTCTCATCCTTGGTTAAGACACACAAGCATAGATAATTTAAAAAGGGAAAAATGCTGTTATAATCTCTTGTGAGAATCCTCCTCTTCTAGTCTAAGTGTTAGAATAGTTTGAGAGAGTAGTGAGTGCTTGTAAAGGTTGTCTCCTAAACCTGTGAAAAGAAGAAGAGGGGTGTAAGAAGGAGGTTGATCTTTGTCTATTAAAGGAAGATCAATAGTAGATGCCAGTGGCCTTGATGGAAGAGGAATCGGTAGAGTGGATGTAGGTCACGATGACCGAACCACTATAAAAATCCGGTTTGCCTTTTCTTTTGTGCAATTTATCTTACTGCAAACCTCCTTACCTTCTTACTGTGCTTTTACTGTGCCTACACTCACATACACTTTCAAGTTTCTGAAATTGGTTTTTATCATACGAAACGAAAGAGATTTTCAGAACCAACATGATTTTTACCGCTGCACTAATTCAACCCCCGCCCCCTAGTGCTGACTCGTTCTTAACATTTGGTATCAGAGCCTCAATTTTCTCATTTGGTTTAACGCCCAAAGAGAAATGACTCTTTTCGACTTTCAAGAGGGTTACTCTCTCATTTGTCCTCCCTTGTTCAATGGGACGGACTACACATATTGAAAAACTCGAATGAGAGTTTTCTTACTTTCGTTGAATCTCGATTTATGGAATATTATCAAAAATAAATTTCAAAGGTCTTCTCTTCCAATGAACCATTGGAATGATTTGGAGAAACTTTTTCTTTAAATACGAAAGCTATGAATGCTTTGTTTTACGTCTTAGACAAAAATAAATTTAATCGTGTTTCTATTTATGATACTGTGCACGATATTTGGCATACTCTTAAAATCACATATGAAGGCACTAGCAAAGTTAAAGATTCAAAAATTAATTTTTTAATGCATGATTTTAAACTTTTTCGAATGAAGCCAAGTGAAACCGTTGTTAACATGTACACCCGTTTTACGGATGTCATCAATGATTTAAAAACACTTAGTACAAGTTTTTCGAATTTTGAACTTGTAAACAAAATTTTATGTTCTCTTAATAAGAGTTGGGATCCAAAACTAACCGCAATACAAGAGGTAAAAGATCTTAATAATTTTTCACTTGAAGAACTTTTTGTTCATTAATGACATATGAAATGGCGCACAATGCACAAGATGAACTTGAGGACAATCTTCCAAAGAATAGGAAGGATTTTGACTTAGAACAATTGAAGACCACTCGAGCATAAGCTCAAGTGTTGGTGAACTTGAACTTCATGAAACAAAAATTAAAGAACAAAAAGAACACAACTACTTGCTATGAACGGAAGAAGAGGGAACCACTTTGGGACGAATCGAGCTCATCCGAAGACGAGGAGAAAATCAACAAAGGCGAGAAGGCAAACTACACCTTAACGGCTTTTGACGATGAGGTAATCAAATCCCCTTAATTTATTTCAAAATTACATGACGCTTTTCATGAGTTATTTTTAATTTAGTTTAATAATATTTCTTAAAAATTACATGTTTAATAATATAATGAAAATGTTAAAAAATTAGGATCATGCTTATCTTTCTAGTAATTTTGAAAATGATCATGAAAATTGCTTATTTTATGATAAATGAACAAAAATGTTAGACTTAAATCTAATACTTAAGATAAATCCTATGTATGTTTTAAGAAGCAATAATATATATCTTGATGATTTTCGTATTGATTTTTTATTTTATTAGAAAATGTCTTATACTTAATGAAATTATGATTGATGAATATGCTTTATGTTTAATGATTTCTTTGGCTTGTATGTCTTATCATGATGAATGTTTTGAAAATAAATGTTTGTATCATACTTGATGATTTTTATGCATGAGGACTTGAAGTAATGATTTGAAATCATATGTTTTGGAATTATGTGTTACACTTTTTGATCTTGATGATTTTTTATCTTTCCGTTTTAAACATTGAAGCATGGTTTTGACATAAGAACAAATATTTGGGCATGCTAATATAAAGTCAATCACACAAATTGAAACTAAAGAAGTTTAGATATATTTAAGAATCATTCAACATTATGTTCAACGAAACCATGCTTGAAGTCTTAATAAAAACATAATGATGATTTGTAAACATGCTTAACGAGTTTATATTTCAAACTTATGCATGATAATTTTTATGATCTTTTGAAAGTTCTTTTTTGGTATTAATGAATGATGCATGGATTTGAAAGTAAAAAACATGCTGTATGAAATCAATCAATAAGTTGAAACAAAAGGAGGAAAGCATTTTTCTTGAAAATTTTCTTTTTCTCTATCTTATCGATTTTTCACTAAGAGACCAATAAAATTATTTATGTCATTTTGAATTTCTTGAAAGAAATATTGAGATTTTGATGATTTTGATGATTTGAATTTGAATGAGTTTTATCAAAATCATGATCTTGGTTTCTTGGAATTACTTGAGATTTTTTTAATCAAGATCTCTTCTTTATACTCCTATGATTTTTCTTGGTATTTTACTAAAAATGAGTCTTTCTATGTGAATCATAAGATTTCTTATGCATGAATTGAAATCTTTTTCTCCTACGTTTCCTCTTGCGATTTACTAAAGAGAATATCTTTTTCACAATTGATGACTTAAAATTTTATTTGAATATCTTTTATTATATGATCTCCTAAGAATTCTTTTCATTAATTATTTAAGAGGAGATTTGTTAAAATGGATCATAGTTTCTCTTGAATTCTTGAATTTTAGACTTGATCTTTCATTTTTTTATGATTGAAACATTGATGTAATTATGAATGATTATTTGATATTATGCATGCAATACTTCAACTTATGATAATGATGCATGCAATGATGAAATATTCATGATAAAAAATTGTTTTAACATTCATGACTTGATTTTTCATCTTTGTTATTTATCCTTTTTCATGATTTGAAAATTGTTGTAAAGGGAAAAAGAGATACAAAATTGTATTCTTCCATTCTTTTTTACAATGACAAATGGGAAGAAAAATTGCTAGCTCAAGATGCAAAATTTGGAAACTTGCACATTGCAAAAGAAGCAAACCTGCTAGCTCGCTCATCTCAAAAGAGAAGCAAGAAGTATTATCTTGCAAATCTCAATACGCACAAATGCAAACTTGCAAAATTTATAATTTTGCACATCTTTAAAAATTTATGATGATTTGGTGATTATGCATATTCTAAAATGTTGTAAGATTCACTAGCTTGCATGATGTAGAACTTGCTATCTTGAACATCACCAAGAAGTGCTATCTTGCCTATCTCAAGAAGCAAAAAATGTTAACTTGCACATCTAGTAAAATTTACAAACTTGTATATTTCAAGAAGCAAGAGTTGCTTTCTTGAACATCTCAAAATTGCTAGCTTGCATGTTTTAAAATGTTGTAAAATTATTGTTAGCTTGTATGCTGATAAAACTTGATATCATATTTTTTTTATATGCAATGATTTGAACTTGCATATCTAAAACTTGATAGCTTGCATGTTCTAATATGATGTGGCACTTGCTAAATTTGTTAGCTTGTATGATAATTAAAATTAAGATTTATTATGCAATGATTTGAACTATATCTCTAAACACTTGATAGTTGCACTTTTCTTTTTTGTTGATGACAAAGGGGGGGAAGTATGATGTTATGCATAAGTTTATGATAACATGTTGCTTGGATCTTTGAATCCAAGAGTTATATAAATATGGCATATTGATAGGGGGAGTTTGTTTAAACTCCGAGAGTTAAGGTTAACTCCATTATCAATTGATTGTCATCATCAAAAGGTTAGCACCGCAGGAATTCTGGGCAGTGGTATTACCCAGTGGCAGGGTGCTAGGCAATGGCACCGCCCCTGTCAGGCGGTGGTACCGCCTAGTGCAGTGTCAATGTCAGACTAACATTGGTGGTGGTACCACCCGTACTTGGGAAACCCGGGATGAGATATTTTTAGGCTCTAATTTTGAATCAACTTAAAGCCTATAAATACCCCTCTCATCCCTGGTTAAGACACACAAGCATAGAGAATTTAAAAAGAGAAAAACGATGTTGTAATCTTTTGTGAGAATCCTCCTCTTCTAGTCTAAGTGTTAGAATAGTTTGAGAGAGGACTGAGTGCTTGTAAAGGTTGTCTCCTAAACCTGTGAAAAGGAGAAGAGGGGTGTAAGAAGGAGGTTGATCTTTGCCTATTAAAGAAAGATCGATAGTGAATGCCGGTGGCCTCGACGGAAGAGGAATCGGCGGAGTGGATGTAGGTCATGATGACCGAACCACTATAAAAATTCAGTTTGCCTTTTCTTTTATATAATTTATCTTACTGCAAACCTCCTTATCTTCTTACTGTGCTTTTACTATGCCTATACTCGCATATGCTTTCAAGTTTTTGAAATCAGTTTTTATCGTATGAAACGAAAGAGATTTTCAAAACCAATGTGATTTTTACCATTGCACTAATTCACCCCCTCCTCTTAGTGCCGACTCATTCCTAACATCTAGGTCATCAACTTTTACTACTGATCTTGATTTAAATAAGTGAATATCAAAAATTCATTACAATCATTTTTCATTTTTAAGCTTAAGAGAGAACCTTTACATTCATAATTTTATAAGAGACCTCTAATCTTCTATAACTTAATATTACAACTAAACTCAAGATAGAGGAAAAGATTCAAGCAATGGCTCCAAGAGAGAGCTATAATATTTCAGAAACTTAGGAATGGATGCTCCATCAACCAAGCTTGAGTAGGATATCTATAAGCCCCAAAATGCTTTAAAAATGAAGCTAAAAATTTAAATCTTTGATATTTCGAAGTACGGACGATACTATCATTGCTAGTGGGTGATATGCTGCTACCATGACCTTTGATAGAACTACTACTGACATGACAGATCGTACTATTGCTAATAAGACTGATAGCACTAAAAAGTGTTTGTCAATTGACTCAAATGATATCACTACTTACGTCTGATTTAGGCTACTAATTTAGCCTTTTAATGAGCATAATTTAGCCCTACATCAAGGCCAATGGCTTTCATGATAAATGGACTTTATTTCAAACTAATACTAACCCAAAATGAACTCGATCAAGACCTTAACTCATCCAAAATATTTTTAAACTTTTAGCATGTTGTACAATCTTCCATCATGTCATCTAATCTTCTGGTACTTCATTTGAATCTCTTGCATATCATCCTATCCTTTAGTATATCATATATTCCTTTGGCATATCAATTTTTTCATGACATCAAATCTTCCGATGTAATATTTGATCCTTTCGACATGATACACAAACTTATAGCATGAATTTCAATCTCTAGCACGTTGACCAATCCTTTGACTCAATATCTAATTTCGACATGATAGTCTTCTAACATAATATCTAACTCTCTACCTTGACATTTAGTCACTCAATAGTGCAAGCTCGTGTTTGAAGTATTTTCTACGTTACTTATCTTAAAAGTACATTAGTTCATTAAACTCACAAATTAATTTTATTATCAAAATATGAAATTCAATAGTTGATATGTTAGTGGATTGGATATTTTGCCGAATGATAAGGTGATATACTAGAAGTAGTTGCATTTGTTTTGATGTCGAACATGTAAGATGGAGCCTTTTATGAAGGTGGTTGGATTTTGGTGAGGATTTCTCACAAACCCAATTCCACTTCTTTTGGGAACGTGACCCTTGTTTGCAAGGGTCATGTTTAATGATTTGCTACCAACCTCGAATTTCTTCAAGGTGTCCTTAAGTAGCAAGTTTTCCTTTTGAAAAGTTTCTAGATCATGGCATTTTATGCATGAGCTTAAACTATCATGGCATTTTAGATCAAGGTGTTCAGCTTTTAACTTATCGAAATTACAAATAAGACTATCATGCTCCTTTTTTAGCAATTTATATTTTCTACTAATTGTCTTACATTCATCAAATAATTCATGAAAAGCATTTAATAATTCATGATAAGGTAAATCTTCATCAATTAAATTTGTTACCTCATCTCCGATGGCCATTAAGGCGTAATGAGCAACTTGCTCGGTGTTGGACTCCTCTTCTTTGGATGCGCTCGAATCATCCCATGTTGCTTTGAGCGCCTTCTTCTTGGATGTTCTCATCTTGGCTTGGGGACAATCACTCTTGTAGTGTCCCGGCTTTTTGCACTCATAGCAAATAACTTGGTCCTTCTTGGGTTCAAGTTTATTTTTTACGTCATTCTTAAACTTGTTTCTTTTAAAGAATTTTTTAAATTTTCTTGTTAGAAGTGTCAAGTCATCATCACAGTCCTCATCACTTGAGTTTTCTCTCAAGTGGCATTCTGAAGTTTTAAGTGCCATATCCTTCTTGTTCTTTGGAAGGATGTCTTCTTGCTCTTCATGAGCTTTACAAGTCATTTCGTAGGTCATTAATGACCCGATTAGCTCTTCAAGAGGGAAGTTGCGTAGATCTTTTGCCTCTTGAATAGCAGTGACTTTAGGATCCCAACTCTTAGGAAGGGATCTTAGAATCTTATTTACGAGCTCAAAATCCGAAAAACTTTTTCCGAGTCCTTTTAAACCGTTGACGACATCCGTGAAATGGGTAAACATGTCGCCAATGGTTTCACTCGGTTTCATCTGGAAAAGTTCGAAAGAGTGTAACAGAAGATTGATTTTTGACTCTTTCACTCTACTTGTGCCTTCGTGAGTCACTTCGAGTGTGTGCCAAATATCAAATGTCGTTTCACAAGTTGAAACACGGTTAAACTCGTTTTTATCAAGTGCACAAAATAAGGCATTCATAGCCTTTGCATTAAGGGCGAAAGCCTTCTTCTCCAATACATTCCAATCGATCATTGGAAGAGAAGACTTTGAAAATCCATTTTCGACAAGATTCCAAAGTTCAAAATCCATAGAAATAAGAAAGATCCTCATTCGGGTCTTCCAATAGGTGTAGTCCGTCCCACTGAACATGGGTGGACGTGTAATAGAATGGCCCTCTTGGTTTCCGGCGTATGCCATCTCTCTTGGGTTTTAATCTGTTAGAGAGTTAACCTTGCTCTGATACTAATTGTTAGGATCAAGAGCACTAAGAGAGGGGGGGGTGAATTAGTGCAGTGGAAAACTTTCTGCGATTAAAATCGAAAGCTGCTTTCGAACGATAAACTTGATTTCTATTTGAAAACCGATTCTAAGATTACTTTAACTTAAGCAAGATGATGTTAAAGTCAATCTATGAAGGTAGTTTGCAGTTATGATGAAAACCAGAATATATGCACAAATTGAAATACAACGTTCGTACGAAGAAACTGATTTACGTTTAAATGCTGATTCGTAAATCACTTGATTAGGCAAGATGCAGTTTAAGCAAGAGTATAAAGGCAGTTTGCAGTTATGATGAAAACCAGAATATAGGCGCAAACTGAAATACGACGTTCGTACGAAGAAACTAATTTACGTCTAAATGCAGATTCGTAAATCACTAGATTAGGCAAGATGCAGTTTAAGCAAGAGTATAAAGGCAGTTTGCAGTTATGGTAGAGATCAAAACGTAAACGTAAACTGAAATATGATGATCGTAAGAAAAGGCAGTTTTACGTCTAAACGCTGATTCGGAAAGTGCAAAGCTTGAAACCCGATCGTATATGCGCAGAAAGTAGTAAGCTTCAGAGGAGGTTTGCAGTAAAGATAATATGCTCAAAGTAAAAGCAAACCGAGATTTAGAGTGGTTCGATCAATCTTGACCTACTCCACTTTTGGCTTCCTCCACCGATGAGGTTACCAACGTCAACTAGAGGCCTTTCTTCAATAGGTGAAGGCCAACCACCCTTTTACAGTTTCACTCCTTTTGACGGGCTTAGGAGACAACCCTTACAAAAATTTCTCTCCTCTCTTTACAGCTCAGAACTTGGAAGAAAAGAGGGAGGAGAACTTTTGGCCTTTACAACAATTTTGAGCTCTAAGAATCACATAAAAGATCAAGATTTCGGTGTATATCTCTGTGCTTTTAGTGCTGAATGGGTGGGGTATTTATAGGCCCCAACCCAGTTCAAATTTGGAGCTCAAAACTATCAAATCCCGGAATTCCGGGATCAGGCGGTTGCACCTCCTGATTGGAGGGGTTGCCTTTGCCTGGCGAGCTCAAGATCGAGCCCAGGGGTTGCACCTCTTTTGTCGGGCGGTTGCACCGCCTTTAGTCCAACTTTCGAGACTGAGCCCGGTGGTTGCACCTCCTCGATCGAGGCGGTTGCACCGCCTGCTAGAGCTCAAGACCGAGCTCAAGCGGTGCCTCTCTGTCAAGGAGGTTGCACCGCCCGATCTCGCTTCGAGATCGAGCCCAGCGGTGCCACCTCTCGGGCGGGGCGGTTTACCGCCAGTCTCCACAGGAGACTTAGCCCGGCGGTGCTACCTCTCCTCTGGCTTGGGCGGTTGCACCTCTCACAACAATCGGGTCCGAATGGGTAGCTCCATTCTATTTAAATTCCGCTTTTTCAATGGCCCAATTGCCCCAAGATTAAGCTAATGGGATCACCTCCCATTTCCAACTTAATCAATATGCTAACTATGATAAATCCTAAGACAATCTCTGCAGCTTGCTCTAGTCGTCAATCGCTTCTTCCCATGAAGTTTCGTGAACTTCCGTCGATCATCCGATGAACCCTCGGTGATGCTCCTGCGGACTTCCGGCAAACTCCTGGACTTGCGACGATCTACTTGGCGAGTTCCGACGAGCTTCTTTTGGCAAGCTCCTGGACTTCTCGGATTTGTTCCCGCAGAACCTCCGACAACTGTCCGAACTTCCGTCGAACTCTCGAACTCCCAACGTGATCATTGTCTTGACTCCGGCGCAACTCCTGCTACTTGTCTAACTTTCATTGTAGTTAATCCTGCACACTTATCTCAACACATAGATTAGATAACAAATAACAATTGACTTCATCATCAAAATCTGAGATTCAACAAGTTGATGGTTTAAAGCATAACCTTTTGAGTATTAGTCAATTATGTGATAAATGATATATCGTTAGATTTAAATCTAATATTTGTATTATTGAAAAGCCATACAAAAATACATCTATGATTGCCCTAAAACAAAATAATGTATACACTATCGAGATTATTGATCTTTGTAATGAAATGTGCTTTTCGGTTTTGAATGACAATGCTTGGCTTTAACATAGGATATTAGGTCATGCTAGCATGAAACTAATCTCTCAAATTTCATCTAAAGAACTTGTAAGAGGAATTCCTCATATCAAGTTCGTCAAAGATAATGTGTGTGATGCATGTCAACTAGGAAAACAAATAAAAGGTAGCTTCAAACCTAAGAACCAAATAAGCATCTTTAGACCTTTGCAATTGATCTATATGGACTTGTTTGGATTAATTGCTACAACAAGCCTAGGAGGTAGCAAATACGCATTTGTTATCGTGGATGATTATAGTAGATACACATGGACTTATTTTTTGGCACACAAAAGTGAATGCTTTAGATATTTCTCTAAGTTCTGTAAACTTGTTCAAAATAAAAAGGGTTTTATGATTTCGTCAATTCGAAGTGATCACGGTGGTTAATTTCAAAATCGTGATTTCAAGAATTTTGTGAATCTAATGGATATAACCATAACTTCTCTACTCCAAGAAATCCCCAACAAAATGGAGTAGTAGAAAGAACGAATAGAAACTTACAAGAAATGACAAGAACCATGTTAAACAAATATAGCCTACCCAAATATTTTTGGGCCGAAGCCGTAAATACGATATGTTATATTATGAATAGGGTTCTAGTAAGACCACTACTTTCCAAGACTCTTTATGAGTTGTGGAATAACAAAAAACCTAACGTTTCATATTTTAAAGTTTTCGGATGTAAATATTTTATTTTGAATGAAAATGATGCCTTAGGTAAATTTGATGCAAAATCCGATGAAGGATTTTTTCTTGGCTATTCCTTTGTTTTTAAAGCATTTTGTATCTTTAACAAAAGAACTTTGATTATAGAAGAATCTATTCATGTTGTTTTTAATGAAAATTTTGAAGTTAAGAAAAATGAACTTGTTGATGATATTGATTTTGACGCTTTGAATTTAAATAAAACCTTCTCCAAATAGCAATTTGGATGTATCTTCTTCCGAACCTTCTTTACTGAAGGAATGAAAGTATGTAGATACTCATCCTAAGGAGCTAATTATAGGAGAAACATTGAAAGGGGTTCAAACTCGTTCTTCTCTTAAAAATTTTTGTGCCAACATCGCTTTTCTCTCCCAAATTGAACCTAAATGCATTGACGAGACCATGAAAGAGTATTCATGGGTCATTGCAATGTAAGAAGACTTAAATCAATTTGAGAGAAATGAGGTGTGAAAGTTTATTCCTAGACCAAATAACCATTTAGTTATTGGTACTAAATGGGTCTTTAGAAACAAGCAAGATGAGTTTGGTATCATAGTTTGAAACAAAGCTAGATTAGTGGCCAAAGGTTTCAACCAAGAAGAAGGTATCGATTATGAACAATCCTTCGCTCCTGTGGCTCGATTAGAAATCATAAGGATGCTCCTTGCTTATGCTAGTAGTAATAATTTTAAGTTGTTTCAAATGGATGTTAAAAGTGCTTTTCTTAATGGCTTTACATTCAAAAAAATTTATATTGAACAACTTTCCAGATTTGAAAATAATTTCTCTAAAGGCAAGGTTGATACTACATTGTTTATAAAAAAAATTGAAAATAATTTTCTTATTATCCAAATTTATGTTGATGATATTATTTTCAGTTCTACAAATGAATCTCTTTGTGAATCATTTGCTAAAAGTATGAGTCTTGAATTTGAAATGAGTTTGATGGGGGAATTAACTTTCTTTTTAGGCTTACAAATCAAACAACTGAGTAATAACATTTTTCTTAATCGAATAAAATATACTTTAGATTTGCTAAAAAGTTTTAATATGGATAGCTCAAAGGCTATTAATACTCCCATGAGTCTACTAAGTTAAACATTGACGAAAGTGGAGAAAGCTTTGATCAAAATAACTTCTAGGGGTATGATAGGAAGTTTACTATGCCTCGCTACAACTAGACCGGATATCATGTTTAGTGTAGGTCTTTGTGCTAGGTTTCAATCTAATCCTAAGATATCTCATCTTAAAGCAGTTAAGAGAATTCTTAGATATCTTAAAGGTATCATTAATCTAGGATTATGGTATCCAAAATCTGAGAACTTTGAACTAATTGCATATGCTGATGCGGATTTTGCTAGATGTAGATTATATAGAAAAAGCACATCCGGAACATGTCAATTTTCAGGACACGCACTTATTTCTTGGTCTTCCAATAAATAAAACTCAGTTGCACTATCTACAACCGAAGCTTGAGTATATTGCAGCTAGTGCATGTTGTGCACAAGTTGTGTGGATAAAAAACACTTTAGAAGATTATAATATTCATCTCAAAAATATCCCCATAAAATGTGATAACACAAGTACAATATGTTTAACAAAGAATCTCATTCAACACTCTAGAATAAAACATATTGATATTAGACATTATTTTATACGAGATTATGTCACTAATAATGATGTAATCTTAGAGTTTATTGATACGAAAATCAATTAGCCGATATCTTTACAAAACCTTTAAGTGAAGAATAATATAATTTTATTAGAAGAGAATCAGGAATATTAATTTGTCCGAATGCATGAGTTATATTTCTTTTTCGGACTATCTTCTTGAATGGAGCTTTCATGAGTTTATGCCATATCAAGTTCACTTTATACCCTTGCTCCATCACTTAATGATTTTTTATACATAGAATTAATTGACAAATGCATCTCTCACGGGTTTATCTCTTATGAATTTTTAATGAGAAATGAATTTGATATGATGCTCCTCTTATTATGAAGGTTTATTCATGGAATTTCTTTTATCCTTCGTATGATGATTCTTTCACATGAATTCTTTCTTAATGAAAGAAGAATTTTTATGATTTTTTTTTTTAGATGAACACTTGCAAGAGTGAGAATTTGATTTCAGATGAATATCTTGATCCTTATAAAAATTGAAGCATGATTTAATAAAACTCTTTTATCGTTTATGACTTGATTCAAATCATTTCACAAAGTTGGTTCTCAATGGATTTTCCTCCTTACTCTCCTTCTTCATGTGAAGTTTTGATGAAAAATAAAAAGGGAGAAGTTGATGGAAGCTATCTCTTTAATATTTAGAACTTTTAATAAGAGAACTTTTGGTATCATGATTGGTATACAAATTAAAATATGGCATGAATTTTTACCACACATGCATTGTTGAATCATTCTCTTTTTGTTGATGACAAAGGGGGAAAAATAATATCAAAATGTGATAAATTGATAACAAATGTATGCAATGTATTTCATTATAGATACTTGAAATGTTTGCTTGATAAATTTTTTTTATAAGATATCTAGAGCTTAACTTGCTATTTTTACAAATTGATATCTTGCCATAATGAATTGCTATCTTTGTCATCTTTCATATTTGAAATATCATACTTGAAAATGGATGTCATGCCTTGACATCATTTTCAGAATGTTAGATTATGATAGGAATCATGATGTGTGTATTGATAAGTTTAAATGAACTTAACTTATCAATATGTCTTTTGAATTCAAAGGCCTTGAATTCAAGAATGTTTTTTCTTAAGTATAGCATATAGATAGGAGGAGTTAAGGTTAACTCCATCATCAATTGATTGTCATCATAAAAATGGGAGAGATTGTTGAATCTCGGATTTTGATAATGAAGTCAATTATAATTTGTTTGATCTAATCTATATGTTGAGAAAAGTGTACAAGATTAACTATAATGACAGTAAGACATAAAGCAGGTGTTGTGCCGGAGTCAAGATCGAGATCTCATTGGGAGTTCGAGAGTTCGACGGAAGTCTGGACGTCTGTCGAAAGTTCTACGGAAACCAACCGAGAAGTCTAGGAGCTTACCATAGAAGCTCGTCGGAACTCGCCAAGAAGATCGTCGCAAAGTCCAAGAGCTTACCGGGAGTCCGTCGGAGCATTATCGAGAGTTCGTCGGATGTTCGTCGGAAGTACGCCGGAAGCTCGCTGGAAGAGCAATTGACGCACCGGAACAAGAAGTGCAGTAAACATGTCTTAATTGTCGTAGTTAGAGCATAAATTAAGTTAAGATTAGGAGATAATCTCACTAACTTAATTAGGGGTCAATTGGGCCCTTAACAGGGCTTAATTGGGCCGAATTGAGCACCCAATTCAGCCCTTGAATTCTCGGCCGGTGGTGGCACCGCCTGGAAAGCAATGCCCAAGGAAATCTAGGCGGTGGTACCATCGATAGTTATTGCTGCCAGCGGTGGTACCGCCCCTATCAGGCGGTGGTACCGCTAGAGCTCGGTCTCTGAGCTTTGCTAGGCGATGGTACCGCCCAGACTGAGTGGTAGTACCGCACAATGTCAAGTGTCAGGCGGTGGTACCGCTAGGACCCCGAAAATCCGGGATTAGACACTTTTTAGCTCCATTTTTGAAGCCATTGGGGCCTATAAAAACCCCACCCTTTTCTGCATGAAAGGGCACGAAACCTATTGGCATAATCTTGAGTCTTAAAGTATTATAAAAGTTAGAGTTCTCCTCTTTCATCTCTTAGCCTTGTAACTATCCAAAAAAGAAGAGTGAGACTTGTAAGAGTTCATCTGTTAAACCCAGGAAAAGGAGAAAGTACTGTAAAAATATGTTCGATCTTCACATATTGAAGTAAGACATTTAGTGGATACTGGTGATCTTATCGGAGAAGAAATCCGAAAGTAGATGTAAGTCACATTGACCGAACCACTCTAAAACTCGATTTGCATTTACTTTGAGTAATTTACTTTTATAGCAAACTACCTCTCCTCTACTTTTACTACACCTACGTACACTTTCAAGTAAACACCTTCCGAGATCGACTTTAATTTTATGAAAGTTTTTAAGTTTAAATTCTCTCCGAAACATATTAAATCAAAACTATTTTGTCGGAATCAATTTTAATCGAAACATGTCTTTTGAAATTATGAAAATTTTCGACTGCACTAATTCACCTCGCTTTTAGTTCCGCTCTTTGATCCTAACATGTTCCTATTGATACTTTAAAACTCATAATAGTCGCTCGATGGAATTACTATTTGATGTCAAAGAAAAGGGTTAGAGAAATCTTTATAGAATTACTATTTCATGTCATGATGCTTTCTCATTTATCAATTCAGATTAAACTTGATTTTGATATCATAAATATTGGGACAGAGGAATGAAATATTAAAACAAAATACTATGAATACAATGAGAAGAAAATACCTCCAAAAAAAAAAAAAAACTAAGCAAGAGGGAAACACTTACGGCATATCCTCATATACTACATGTTTCATCAAACAATGTTTCATAACCAATGTCCTATATGTAGAACGTAATGAAAAATATTTATAGAATTTAATAAAAAATATCTCACCCATGAAGTCATCCACGACTCATTTAGGTATAGAAACGACCTTTAGTTAAGACAACTACATGGATCACGAGACACTTTGCACATGAGACAACTCGTGTCAAGACGAATTATCCGAGGTATGAATCAATTCTCATCAAACTTCACCTCGATAGGCTTCCCGGGCCTCCCCACTTCGACTCATGCCGCCGCTGGCTTTACCTGCTAGAACTTCGTAGAAGGGTGGTGGTGGAAGTTGGTGAGCTGCAGGCGCGGCTTGGAGGAGGGTGGGGAAGTAGGGGATCGGATGGCGCGCGACGGGGAGGTGGGCATCGATGTTGGAACGGAAGCGAGAGATGGGCTGCTGTGATGCTTCGCTGCTGTAGATGGCTTCTGCCATGTCTGTGTGCGAGGACCTTCGAGAGAGGAAAAAGGAGGTCGTGGAACGAACGGCCAGGATGATAAGACGTAGAATGGAGCGGATAGGAATTAAACTCGAGTTTGAAATAGGTACAAACACAACGTTGATACGACTAACGACGACATGTACAGCCGATATATATTTCGTGGTCACCGCTACAAGTGCTGTAATGGACCTTTAGGTTACGGAAAGCCATTATAACGAATATCACCTTTGGGGGTTCTCTCGCAAGCATGGAACCGCCGGTTTCGGCTTTGGAGTTGTAGCAGTGGAAGAGGCGAAGGAGAGAGAGGAGAAGCGAACGCAGGAAGCAGCGAAAAATGGACAGCCGAAAGGTTGTCGTCTGCGACAACGGCACTGGGGTAATCGCACTTTCAATTGCTTACAAAGTGATCGGTCTCTCTGTGTGTTTCATCTGTTGTCTCGTTTTGATCTGTGATGCAATCTGGGGTTGGGCTGATCTTGGCCATATCAAGATCACGATCAACTGTTCCTTGTTTAAATCTATATTGACTCGGCTTTTCAAATCGAGCATTTTATTTCTCATCTTGTGAGACTTCATCGTGATTCCATCACGATTGCAAGAATTGCCCGTAAACGGATCAAAAAACGCAAGAAAGGTCCCATATTTTATTAATAATTCGTCTCTCCTTTCTTAAGATTTAGTGTTTGCATTAATGTAGCCGCTGGGTCGAAGGTTTTAATTGCACTTTTTTTTTTATGGATCCCAGTAAAAATGCCATCTTGATCCATGAAAATTTATGCAGAAGAAACCCAAAACAAAATTATAGTTCCGATCTGCAATATTTTGCCTCCGAAGAGTCAATCTGTCATGAGAATGAAAGCAATTGAGTATTCTGCTATATGGACTTCTGAATTAAAAGAAAGGTAGATATATTCTTCGTTGGGTTAGTCAAACTTAGCATGAAATGTTGATGTCGGTGGTGTCTTCTTATTTTTATTTTTATTTTTTCCACTCTCTCTCAGTTTCCTTTTTCCGCTGTGTATGTGTGTTTGGGGGATTGCATTCTAAGCTTTGTTAACCAGTTCACTGGTCCAATTCATTCTTGATTTTGTTGTAACTTTGGAGCTTAATGTCACCCTAATCAATCTAAAAGGTCGTCCTAGGTAGTCTAGCTTTTGAAGGTATCCTCAATTGCTTGAGCATGAATTGCTTACACGATCTAACTGTTCACATGGGGGTTATTGTCATATTCGTTGATTCTACTTAATAAATATTTTACTTGTACTTATTTTGGAAATTTTGCAGTTCTGCAACTTTTATATTTATCTATTATGTGCTTGAGTGATACTTTTAACTTTAAAAAAATAGACACAGTTACAACTAACCTCAATTGTTTTGGTTGATTCTACTTAATAAATAGTTTACTTTAATACCTTGTACCAAGTACTTATCGTTTAAAATTTGCAGTTCTGCAACTTTTATACTTTTCTACCAAGTACTTGATAATTTTAATTTTCAAGCAATAGACAATTAGACACAGTTACAACTAACCTCAATTTTTTTTATTTTATTTTAGGCTCAAGATTGACTGATCTTGAACTTCTTGAATCTAAATGCAGTATGTGAAGTGTGGATTTGCTGAAGATAACTTCCCGACATCTGTGTTCCCTTGTGTGGTTGGAAGGCCAATGCTTCGATATGAAGAATCACTGGTGGAGCAGGAACTGACGGTCTGGACTCGGACCATATCTTGTTGATGATTGTAGTATAGGATTGTATGTCAATCAGTCATGTTCCATGTGGATAGAGAAGGAAGATATCTAAGTACTTCACACACACTATACCTGAGTCTTCTAGGGAACTCAAACTGTTTGTACTGGAGCCATGTTATCTCATGCCACATAGCATGAAACTGATTATCCACTCCTTTGATCTTAAAGCTTATTCATTAATTTTTTATTTTATTTGATATAGAGCAAATATAGACTATTTAAGCTATTGGTGCTCTTCCCCTCTTCCATTCAGGATATTGTTGTGGGAGCAGCTTGTGCAGAATTTCGTCACCAACTAGATATATCTTATCCTGTCAATAATGGGATTGTGCAGAATTGGGATGATATGGGTCATGTATGGGATCATGCATTTTACAGTGAACTGAAGGTACATTTCTTAATTTTGTGAGTCCAGTCCCAGTGTAATTATGGCCAGGCTATCATCTCTTTCCTAAGAAAGCTTTTCATAAATGTTCATGTGAGCATTAAATTATTACAAATTATATGTCCTCGCTAAAGTTACTCTTTCGTAAAGTTAAAATGGTACTAGGATTCTTCCTTTTCCTTTTTTACTTCAGATAGATCCAAGTGAATGCAAGATTTTACTCACAGATCCTCCACTCAATCCTTCAAAGAACCGTGAGAAAATGGTATGCATTGTTTCTTTTCATTACTATATTCAAGTTTTTCTCCATTTTGAGTAGTGTAAAATATCTCAAGTGTTATTTTTAATGTTATTTATAAACAAGTGACTATTAGTTTGGCTTCATGTAGGACAGATAGAGACCATGTTTGAGAAATACAACTTCAGTGGTGTCTTTATTCAGATCCAAGCAGTTCTCACATTATATGCTCAAGGTGCATATGCAATCTTGTAGTGATTGCCATAGATCATTAATTTGAATTGCAGTTTTACGTTTTAAGATTATTACCACAAATTTTGGGATGCAGTACATGGTCTTTCTTGGTGAAAACTATCCAAAATATAGACCTTTTTCTATTTTTATTTACTCGCATTCACCACTTTTCTCTTGATTGTCTGTATTGCTTGACAGGTCTGCTGACTGGCCTTGTCATCGACTCTGGTGATGGTGTCACCCATGTGGTATAATTTAATTTAGTTTCTTCTGTATTATTTTCCTGTGAATAATTAACAAGTTGTGCTGTAAAATGAGCCCTTAACTCCACTTGTTGTCAGTTTCCATATCCCAACTGATATATTAGTAAAGATAGAATGAGATATGGCCCTAGAACCTGCATTGCCGGGGCCTCATGTGTTGTCTTTGCCTTTTTGCACTAATGTTGTGTATGTGAGCTAAATTAAGATTAAAAAAAAAAAAGAAGATAGTCTTGACTGTTACTTCTTGATCTTTAGTCAATGACATGAAACATTCTGTAGTACTGGATAGAATTGAGGAAATATAAAGAATCATCATTTTGTGTCTCTTGTTTAAAGTACATATGGTAATTTCTCAAAATTTAGTTATCTATTGTGTTCAGGTGCCAGTTGTTGATGGTTATTCTTTTCCACATCTAACAAAAAGAATGAATGTAGCTGGAAGGCATATAACATCATATCTTGTTGATCTGCTCTCTCGTAGAGGGTAAGATTTACCACCATGGCCATTATTGTCACTGATTCAACATCTAATATATTGTGTCATTGACCATCTCGTCCTACTTATCCCACTGTTTATCATTTTCCAAAGGTATGCCATGAATAGATCTGCAGATTTTGAAACTGTAAGGGAAATAAAGGAGAAACTATGTTACATCAGGTAAATATGATCCCAAAATCTAGTTAATTGATTTTTCTAATTACATATAGATGATCTTGAAATATTTTAGCTCATGTTCTTTAATAATCTTTTGCAGCTATGACTACAAGCGTGAATATCAATTAGGACTAGAAACCACTATTCTTGTTAAGAACTACACCGTAAGTGAATTTACCTTGTTATCACAAGCATGTCACCAACTGGTTAATTTTCCCCTCAGCTCATCTTCATATTTATCAGCAAGAGCTTTTCATATCTGTCTCCACAGTATTTTTCTTGAAAGTTCTTTTGCCTTTCTTTTGTTCGTTAAATCTAAGTTTTACTTTTTGATAAAAATGAATGAATGATAGAAGAAAAAAAGACAGCTTAGTGCATGAGGCTCCTGCCAAAGTGGGGTTTATGGAGGGTTGATGCATGCAGCCTTATCCTTACTAGTAGAGAGATTATCTTCATGACTATAATCTTGGTCACCAAGATTTTAAAAGAATAGCCTTTTAATGGCACACTGTCTTGCTCTCTGGGAAGTGAAAATTGTATTGGCTTGGATTTGAGGATAAGCATGAATTTGTTGATGTGCACCATGTTTATTGATGTTACTTTTCCATTCAGAAAATGCGTCCTATTTATCTTTATCGATTTATAAGCAAGGTCTATCGTACCGTACCGTACCGTACCGGCGTTTCGACCCGGGCTCGGTATCGGTATGGTATGGTATACCGAGCACTATAGCACTGCTACAGTGATACAGTGTACTGCTACAGTGCTACTGCTACAGTATGGACCGGTACAGGGCGGTCCGTATACCGCTGGCTTGTCGGACCGGTACGTATCGCCCGTACCGAGCGGTATGATCCGGTACGACAGACCTTGTTTATAAGGCCTTTAATTGTATAAGTTAATTCACTGTTTTATTTTATTTTATCTTTGTTTATAATTCTACTTGACTGAACCGTGATGTAACATAGATTAAATAGTTTATGAAGTAGTCATATATTTTTGAAAATTATATACTATGGTCTTATCTGATGTTTGGCTATAACTGTACTCATCTAATCATCTCCACTAAGTTACCATGACCAGAAGATTGCATGTAATTATCTCCATGTCATAAGTTACTTGCTGAGTTATTAGAATATACTTGAGATTCCTTTTCCATCTTCTGTCAATGGGCTTTCAATTTGCCAGTCTCTCTTTTACAGGAACTTATTAAAATTCAGCAGAATGGAGACCTGGAGAAACTTAAATGGTCAAAATTTGGAAAAGAACAACTTATAGAAATTGAGCTTTTGGCTAAAAACAATCATTCAGCACGGGTATAATACTAGTGTCATAGTATATATACTTAAGACCATGGTATGCAAATTCTAATAGTACTGCCCGGTACGGGCGGTACATATCGGTCCGACGGTATACTGGTATGCAGACCGCTAACGTGCTATAGTGCTACAGTGTTATACTATAGTAGTTTTACAGTGCTACAGTAGAAAGAAAGAAATATTTAAAATTAGGTATACCGCTCGGTACATGGTACCGTACCATACCAAGCCAATCTCGAATACTGATACGGTATGGTATTACATACCTTGCTTAAGACGATAGTTAATAGGAAAAAAAGGTCCTTGATCTATCAGAAATATACTGATATGGAAATTATATTATGATTTATATGTCCATAGGACATTGTAGGAAACAATTTACACCATCCATTTAGCATTACATAGTAACCCAAGCAATAATGAAAATAAACTATTTATTTGACCAAAATTGCAGTTGGTATGAAGAACTTGGTGACATGATTGGTTTTCTGTGTATTCTCATCATAACTGACCTTTGTATCATTACTAAGTGAAACAAATCCTTCCATCCATCTTCATATATGTTATTTTGTTAAACTATGTGCTGCTTATGAAGAATCAAAACTATATTTATCTAAGATATGAGGGTTTTTCTAGATGAGGTGAAATTTTTAATGTGACAAACAACAAAGGCTTTATAATACTCATCCATGTTTGTGTTGTCAATATGTGATGCTTTTCTTTCTTGTAAGATGCATATATTATATTACAGTTTGCTACTTGTCCCCATTGCTAACAAACTTTGTTGCTGCTCTTATTTGATTAGCTCCCAGATGGAAGAGTTATTAAAGTTGGCACTGAACGGTTTCAGGCTCCTGAGGCCCTTTTCACTCCAGTATGTGCATGCATTTGTATATTCATTAATAACATTTTGCTGTGGTCAACACAATTTTATCATGTTCCAAGAGTTATATGTTTCACTGTTTTGTATAATCTTTTTCATTTTCAGTTGCAATTGAAGCCATTCTTAGTTCGAATGCAAGTTTATGTATTGTATTAACTTATATATTGTAATGTTTATGTAAAAAATGGAACCATAAACTGTGTGCTTTTTTTTTTCTTTTTTCTTTCATTGTTTGAAGGGAGAGAAGAAAGGGGCGACGGCTAGGGGGTGAGGAGTTGTTTAGAATAAGCATTTACATATAACATAATAGATAATAGATCTAAATCAAAGTCATTGAAGTGCATAACAAGGTCAAAAATATATTATGTTAATCTTCATGGAGAAAAGAGCACAAATTATAGGAAAGGTTCTCTTTTTTAAGCAATATATTGTTTTTTGATACCATAAACTAATTTTTTTGCTTCTTTTTAAAAAATTAATCATTCATTAGATATATAGTGCATAAATGCTCGAGCTACTCCTACTTTTAGTTTTCATTTGAAATTTATATGAAAATTATATTAGATATCAAGCATATGAATACTTGAAAAAACTGGCAAGGTATAGCCATTTCCTATGTCTATCATATATTCAACTGTCTCTCATGTCTCAATTTCTGAGCAAAAGAATGTTATGACATCCATTCTTAGCTTTACAGCTTTAGTCATCCAGTGTCCTTCCTTTTACATGCTATCTGTTACATATCAATTTTCTATGACTTCAAGTGCTAATACATATAGCCTTTGATGTAGGAACTTATTGATGTCGAAGGTGATGGAATGGCAGACATGGCTTTCCGTTGCATTCAGGAAATGGATATTGATAATAGGATGATGGTATGCATATTGCTTCCTCTAGAATCTGTTAGATGGGTTCACAAATGACAGAATCATATTTATATAACTATCACTGCCTTGAAAAGATCTTTCTTGAACTGATGGACATATTAAATTTCTGATATTATCTTATTTTGCCCAAATCTTGATGGTCTGATTGCTGAATTCACTATTTATTGTTCTGGTACTTTTGAGTCAGTTTTTTGCTTTATGTGCTATTGCACATTATCTTTTGGTTAAGCTGAAGACTTTATTGGTTCATTTGTTTATCTAAAAAGATAGCTCCATTTTCCATTTGTTCTGCTTAAAATGCTTAATTAAATTGATCATCAAGAGATATGCCATGACCTTTAGGCCTGGATTGCTTTCTTGTGGAACATTGTTACGCCAGTTAGTGACAAGTTCAGTACATGTGGAAATTTCTTTCTCTGCACCCATTCCAGTTTAAGAGAATGCCTAAGCTAAACAAATTAGGGAAACTTATGAATAACAAGAGAAAGAGATATATAGACTGTAGAGATAAAAAATAGAGGAGGCAGGGGGTTCTTCTCTGGCTATGAGGATGCATATGAAATATAAATTAAAAAAGGAATAATTTTGGCCTTTTAATTTCAACAGAGGAGATTGTCACTGACACCATACTAGAGCAAGCATATGCTGGTAGGGTTTAGCTGGCCATCTCAGGTAATTTTTAATATTCATTCTCCTGGAAGATGGGAATGTTATGAGCAACTATGAAAACTACATCATCCAAATATGTTTCCGCTTTTTCATTTTTCTTTTGAGAAATTATCTCTTAATTAGATAGGCATAGACATCATATCAGATAATAAACTCAGTAGCCTCTAATAGACTGAATATTCTTATGGAAGTTGTTGATCAAATAATATGCTAATTAGTATCATGTTGAAGAAAAAGAACTGTAACCTCTATTTATCCTTTATGTCCAAAATTATGCTTCTATTTCTAAAGTTTATTCTTATCTTTCTTGGAAGGCTCCACAATCTTATCGCGTTGTTCTTTTGTATATGCCAGTAATATGATGGATGTCTTCATAAGCATAATTTTAACTAGTACTTATGAATTTGTTAATCATGCATCAACATCTTCCTGGAATTTAACTTGTATCACATAAGTATTCCATTGTCAGCTTATTGACAGATTACTTTTGCTATCCTTAAGAAATAAGAATTAAATTTTTGTTGCTCATTATCTGGTGCTTCTCTCACGGTTTGATTTAACATTGGCAGCTCTACCAACATATTGTTCTTAGTGGAGGGAGCACCATGTATCCTGGATTACCTAGTCGGTTAGTCCAAAACTCTATATTGATTTTTATGGTGTTATAATTTTTATGTCCTAATTTGACCAGAGGCATATGTTATTGCTGGGTAGGCAGATTGCATCAATATGTCTGCCTTTGCAGCACTTTCCTGGTTTTGTTAGTTACTCATACATTTACTCCTAGCTTACACCAGTAAGATTTATGCTTAACCAAAAATTGTGAAAAAGAAATTAATACAAAATCTCTTGGATAAGCTTAAAACAGTGGTGGGGATTACTGACTAGAAATTTGAGGTTGAGAGTGATAATGGCATCTTAGCAAATGAAAAAAAGTTCGTTTATCATTTCATTGAACATTAATACAGAGACTAAATGAAATCATTCCAACTATAAATGCTTTATCCTATTGCGTAGCAATTACACATCACGAGTATCTTTATTTTACCCCGTTTCCATATTCTCCCTTTCATTTCGTGGCTCTCTTGTTTTCAACAATGCTTTTATTCTTAATGTAAGCATAACCATAGAAGAATGGAAAATATTTTATCATTGTGCTGAGGTGGGAAAACTGATTATATTCTTCACTAGAAGGTGTCATCTTACCGATCAAATGTAATCATCTCAGAAAGAAATGTTTTAGCAGCTTCCCGCTGCATGTAGCCATATGACCACTACAATATGAAGATATCTATAGTTCAATGATCATCCTAATGTTATACAAATCCTTTGGTTATATAAATCATTTGCTAAGAAATAGTCTCGTTTTTATCCTTAGTCATTTGTGTTTCATGTGTATGTAACTTTGTGTCATATTGTGATGTCGGCTTGATAGTTCATCTGTAATTAAGAAGCAAGTTTAATGTCCTATTTTTTGAGAAGGTATCTTTATCTTATAGTGCATTGATTATTAAATGTTTTTAAATTGATACTCAAGATTATGCTTATGCCTTAATTGAATGCATATGCCTATGATGTCTTTTTTATTTGTGAACAGCTTGGAGAAGGAGATTCTTGAACGCTATCTTGATGTAGTGCTAAAGGGAAATAAGGATGGATTGAAGGTAATTGTTCCAATTCTCACTAATATTCATTTCTTTCACAAGTGGCAAATTGTTGAGCTTCTATGGATGATGTTTAATTTGCATAATTTGTTTATTTTATTGTTTTGAGTTAAGACTATGAAATGATGACATGTACCAATCAGGTGTGAATCAATACGCGAACCACCCCCATTTTTAATAGTCCGGTCTAAACCAATGATTGTTGTACTGCTTGAAATGATATGAAATGGTACGAAATAAGCAATACGTATCGGTTCGAGCGTGGGCCAATGCATGAACCACCTCGTTTTAGGCGGTCAAATCCATATACAAATAATAAAAAAATAAAAATGCAATGGCTCGTCTAACTCATAATTAAAAAAATAAAATAAAAATTAGGAAAATCAAATGCAAGCCCTCTTCTTGTGTTCAATGCTGCCACCGTTGTCGCTGCCATTGTTTCGTGATGATGCTGCCAATGCCGTACCGTCGCATTCCTTGTCCTTCCCAGGTACATCTCACCTCATCTCCTCTTCTTCCTTCTTTCTTCTATACCACTTCTTCTTCCTCCTCTTCTTCCACTATTCATCCACCTCCCCTTCCTATTATCTCTCCTTTTCTTTCTCTCTAACACTGGTACATATCGGCATGCCAACACATGGTATATTGATACCGATCGGTATGTACTGGTCCAATAGATCATCAAAACAGGTTCGATTACCATAGAAGGTGATCCTTGGTATGAACTATCAAAAAATTATTTAAAAACATACAAGCACCCTCTTTGCCCCAAATGCAAGCCCTTAACATTTCTCCTAGTGCAATCGCCCATCACTACAGTGTGGGTACGCTTCCTCTTCTCCTCTTCTTCCTTCCTATTCCTCCTTCCTCCATTGCCTCCTCTTCTTCCTTTCTCTTCTTTCTCGTGCTTCCTCCTCTTCCTCCATCGCCTCCACTTCTTCCTTCTTTCCTCTTTCTTCTTCTCCCTCCCTCCTCTTCCTCCACTGCACCTTCGAAATACTGGTACTTTTCAGTGTACCATATGTTAGTACATCAGTATTGAGTGGTATGTACCGGTCTAGCCTGGCACTAATACTGGCATGGTAAACATAAGATCAGCCCAATATTGTTCAGCTACTTGATTTTCAGTCTTGCACAGTTCTGGTTGCATATTCTTGAAGTGCCACCGGGAATCATTAGACAATCTATAATTGGCAGATAGCTGTCTGATCATGTTTTGGAGGTGGGAACAAAGAAAGGCGCAGAGTCCAGGTTATCTTTGGTAAATGCTATAATTTAACTGACAATTGTTTGTAAAAATACCATTTAACTGGCAAGAGTTTTGGACACCCTTGCTTTGCTTACTGATGGAAATAAATAATCTTGTACAACATAATGATGATGGTTGCAATTAGAAAAACCATTTCTGGCATTTATTTTCTTAGTGTTTCGATAATTTTTCATACATTTTTCACAACTTGATAAATATTGTATTATGATACCATTTCTGTAGTAACTATCTGAGTTTATGTATTATAGGTGCTTTTGGTTATGTATAATTGAGATTTTAAAATTTTCAAAGTTCAAAAATGGTGGTACTACTAAAATAAATGTGGCCGAGTCATTTTTCACAATTTGTGTTTTCATGTTTCCTCATGACATTAAAGTTTGCATCTTAAGTTTCATAGTTCATTTTGCAAAATGAAGAATTGTTAATCAAGGATTTAGGATGGTGCTAGCATATGAATTATAAAATCTTTTTAACATTTGTGCAAGATCTTAACGCAACCAGCCTGCAAGGTCTTAAACCCTTTGTATTTGCTGTTGGAGACAACATATTGTTCTTGACTTTGATGCTTCGAAACCAGCTGGTCCCATAACTGTTGGAGACTGCATCTAGCTCAAGTACTGATGTTTTACGATTGGCCTAACAGCTTTCTACTATTTGTTTAACAGTGGAAAAATGTTGAGAAATAAGCTTCTTACAAAAAAAAAGATAAGCTTGGAAAATCTTCTGATGCATATTTTAATGCTTTTCTTCTGTGGTTGGACAGAAATTAAGGTTGAGAATTGAAGACCCTCCACGAAGGAAACACATGGTTTACCTTGGAGGTGCAGTCCTTGCTGGAATCATGAAGGTATCTTCTGTTTGTACATTACTTGAGTGTGATACAGGCAGAATATTGGAAGTATGTTGTGCATGCACTACATGATATATGATTGGAACTAATTCATAAATCTTGCAGATTCTCTAGTATTATATACACAATTGGTTTTGTATGAGTAGTTTACGGAACATCTGATTAAGCCTACACAGCATTGTTTTAAAGTCAAAAAGTTCAACATAACTTCTGATCTCAACCTACTGCTAATAAGTTGGCTTGAATGAGCAGGACACACCAGAGTTCTGGATAACACGGCAAGAATACCAGGAAGAGGGAGTCGCATGCTTGAGAAAATGTGGTCAAGTGTGATTGTTGCATGGAAGCGGACCAGTTCAACTCTGCTGGACCTCCTTGCCCATGATAACAGGGTTGATCCACCAGACATACTAGTTGATGAAAAAATATCTGCTTTCTGATCTTATAACCAAGTGCTGTGATCTTGAGCAAATATGATCTCTTGACAGAGCATCTCTGTTGCCTCTTAAGATATAATAACCTTTGTTAATAACTACTTCTATTGCATGATTACTATGTTCTACCAATACATTGACTGTGGTGTTCATCAAAATTGTGTTGCTGCACTTATCATAGACACAATCAGTTTTCAGTCTTCTGTTGTGATATTTCTGTCGGTTCGCAGCAGTTTTATTGGCATAGAAATTTGCATGCAAACTTGAGGACATTGCATATGAAAGCTTTATGTTATTTAGCTCAAGAACATGTTGGCAGCTCATAAACTTTGGTTGCTTGTTTTAATTACATCATGCTAAATGATATGAGGGTATTAATTTTTAATATCAGATTTTGTCATCATCATCATGAAGTTACCAAAGTTATTCAAGTTATTATAGCTGCATGATTTGATTTTTAAATATGCCAACTTCAATTTTGTAGCAACTCATTCTCTCTATACTCCATGAAGACACTTATGGAATGAGATAGGAAAAAGAGAGAGAGTTTGTCATTCTAGTCTGCATGAGTTTTTTTTATTTCATTGTCGGATTTTAATTTTTACGGGAATTGTTTTTACGGAAACATCCTCACGGTCAACATATTATATTATACATTATATATACAATTAAATGGTTGAAAAAATCAAAGTTCCGTTATGAATATTTTGTGCACATTATTATGTATTGTTTTTTAAAAAATAAATATTTAATTTAAATCTAAATGGACAATTATCAAAATCATATATATATATATATATATATATATATATATATATATATATATATATCTCTCTCTCTCTCTCTCTCTCTCTCTCTCGACGTTACTTTCCTTTTGTCTCTCCTCCCAAGGTATCGATGCGTCATCGTAGCCACCTGCTACTTTTATCTCGTCTTCCGTCAAAAACACGGACAATCAATAGATAAGCGTCTTTCTCCACCTCAGCCAGGAGCAGTCTCAGTCCAAGTCTCATGGACATTTGATAACGTTGAAGCATGTCACAACAAACGATCACTCTACATGCAATGCCGACGGACACACCAACATGATCGACGCTGGAAAAGCTCGGACGTAACAGCACGTAAACCAGAGGAAGGAGAAGGAACGACAGCAGTCAACCAGCTATCATATTGTAAGCCTCGCTGCAGATGCCGTCATGGCGGCACTACGAGCACTGAAAATAAAGCAGCAAGGATTGGTAATTGTCACAAACAAAGTGGGAGATAATAATCGATGGATAAAAGAAAAGCCTGCCCCAACATAACATGTTAGCTTTATGTAGAACTTTAGGGAAAAAAAAAAAAAAAAGAAAGAAAGAAGATACTGAAGGAATGGCGCGCTTTGATTTATTCAAGAGTATTTTATATTAATCAAAAGATAAAATATATTTTTTTAAATAATAAAAAAAGCAATCATAACCCAATAAATCTTCTCATCCTCATTTATTTATTTTAATTTAAATTATCTTTTGTTTCATACCCTCATAATTCAAAATAGTTATAACTTGTCTTTGAAAAAAATATTTTTTTTCTTTTGCCAAATCTCTTGTAAACATATTGGTAAACTAATCTTCGGTGTTGTAATAGTCCATTTGAATTTCTCCTTTATCAATCAATCATAAATAAAGTGTCGAACTTTGATGTGGTGCGCTTGTGAAAGATATGATTGTTCATCATTGTAATAGTAGACTTGTGGTTAGAGTAGATTTTAGTCGGTACATCTTACTTTTTTTAAAGATTTACTAGAATTTTAGAAACTAAATTGTTTAACATATCATATTTGTAGCTATAACATACTCGAGCTTGAGAGAGCAAAACATTCTTACTATTTTATTATCTATGAAATTATTCCTAAACTAAGGCTAAATACAAATCCTGAAATGGTTTTTCTATCATCAGCATAACCAACCTAATCACAATTAATATAAGAATATATCTTAAAATCTTTTATATGCTTATAACGGATGCCATAATTGAGAATTCTCTTTGTATCTAAGAACTCTTTTATCTATTCCAAAATGATATTTGTTAGGTTTGTCCATGAATTTAGATAACAAACTAATTACAAATATAATATCTGATCTTGAATGTATAAAATAAATTAATCATTCAATTAAACTTCTATAGTGTTTCTTTATCTTTTTTTCAACTTCATTATCTAATATAGGTTTATCTTTTGTATTCATTGGAGTATTCACTAGCTTACATGTTGTTATATGAAACCTTTTTAACAAATCTTTAACATATTTTTCTTGGCATAAAAAATTTCATTTGTATCTTGAATAATTTTTATTTCTAGAAAATAATATAAAAGTCCTAGGTCAGTCATTTCAAAATTTGATATTATTATTTTTAATTCAGCAAACATATCTAATGATTTTTCAGTATAAATCATATCATCCACATATAAATAGTCAATAAAAAATTTCATACCTTGGGCTTTCATATATATTATTGACTCATTTATTTTTTCTAAAATTATGTTAAAAAAATATTTATCAATTCCATTATTCCATGCTCTCGATGCTTATTTCAAATCATATAATGCTTTGTTCATATACTTTATCTTCTAGCCCTTTAATTTCAAATCCTTCATGCTGCTTGATATAAACCACCTCTTACATACTTCTATTCAACCAGGTTGATTTAATATCAAATTGACAAACTTGTCATGTTTTCTAAGCTGCCAATGCTAGTACTATTCTAATGGTATCAATTCTAGCAACAGGAGAAAAAATTTCTGAAAAATCAATAACTAAAATCTGAGCATGCACTTTGGCAACTAAACAGGCTTCATATTTTTGCAACGAGCCATCAACATTAAATTTTGACTTGTACACCCATTTGACTCCAATTGCTTCTTTTCCTAGGGTTAAATCTATCAACTTCAAGTCTTACTTTATTACAATAGCTTGCAGTTCGTTATTCATTAGTTCACAGACTTCTTTTTAAGCTGCAACTTCAAAACAACTAGGTTCTAAAATAAAATATGCAAAATCACTATACTAATATATATATATATATATATATATATATATATATATATATATATGTGAAAGACTGAAATTTTCTTAGAGGTGTTTTAGTATCACTAGAATAACTTGAATTAGAATTATTCATAATATAAGAAGATTTAGGTGAGGTATTAATATTAGGCAATGTATCATGCAACTTCTTTTACAACTATGGAATTTCAACTACTTTAAGAGTTCTAAATTTCTTCTTTATTAAATATAACATCGTGGCTTATGGTTAATTTTTTAGTTGTAGGATTATAAAGTCTAAATCCTTTTATCTCATCATAAATTTTTTCTTCACAAATATGCATTTAACACTTTTGTCATAAAAGTAGTACAACCAAATACCTTTAAATAACTTATATTTGGTTTTTAGTTTAGCCATACTTCATAGGATGTTTTTTTTTATATTGTCTGAAAGTGATTTAACAAATGTATTGCTATACTCACATCTTCTGCGCAAAACTCTTTTGGTACTATCTTTTTTTTTTAACATATATTTGGTAGTTTCGACTGTTAGGAATGAGATAGGGTGGGTTGAATTAGTGCAACAGTAAAATAACATCGGTTTAAAAATTTCGTTACGATAAAATCAATTTCGTAAAGATAATAACTATAAATTATACCAAAATATAGTGAAGGAGAAATTCAATTTGTAATAAAGATAAATAATAAAAAGTAAATACAAACTAGATTTTAGAGTGGTTCGATCATCGTGACCTACATCCACTTATTCGATTCCTCTGCCGTCGAGGCCATCAGCATCCAGTATCGATCTTCCTTTAATAGGCGAAGATCAACTTATTGAATCTCAGATTTTGATGATGAAGTCAATTGATGGGTTAATTGATCTAATTCATGTTATTGAGTTAAGTGTGCAGGATTAACTATGATAGCTTGAAGACATAAAGCAAGTTTACCGGAGTCAAGTTTGATGGGTGTTCGAGAGTCCCCCGAAAGTCTGAAGATTTGTCGAAAGTCTACCGGAAGTTCGTCGGAAAACTCGCTGGAAGGAAACTTGACATTGCCAGTTAAAAATTTGCTTAGGGCTATGTCTTAATCTCGTAGTTTGCATATAATTTGGGTTAGGATTAAGGGTTAATCCTATAACACGGTTAGGGGCCAATTGGGCCCGAGTTTGGACTGGTTTGGGCCAAGTTTGGAGCCCAACCAATGAGCTGGAATAGTCCAGGCGATGACACCGTCTAGAACCCAAGAGGTCCGGCGGTGGCACCACTAGTACACTGTCAATGTCAAACACTGACAGTCGGTGGCACCACCACTACCGGGAAACCCAAAAGTAATTCAAATTTGGAGCATAAATTTGAATCATCTTGGGGCCTATAAATACCCCTCAATTCTTAATAGAGATTACACCTTTTTGAGATGTTAGAAAGTGAGAAAAAACTCTAGCAAAGTCTTGTTTTCAATAGCTTAAGTGTTCACCTCCCTCTTTCTCTTTGGAAAAATCTGTAAGAGTGTGAACCACTTGTAAGAAGGTTGTAATAGGGGTATTTGGTCGTTCCCCTACAAAGTGATTTGCTAGTGGAAGTTAGGAGCCTCATTGAAGAAGGCTTCGAAAGTGGATGTAGGTCATTTGACCGAACCATTATACATCGTGGTGTTCCTTGAATGTGTGAGTGTTTAATTTTCTGAACTATTTCTCTACTTAGCTGCAAATCGTTGGGTCTTCATCTCCCTACTCTTGACTACCTTTACTCGAACTATTTTAGCTAAGTCATCCTTCGTCAAATCGAAGTCTCTACACATTTACGAAATCGATTTCAAACTTACGAGTTTTAATCTACTGCACTAATTCACCCCCCCCCCTCTTAGTGCCGCTCCGATCCTAACAATCAGTATCAGAGCAAGGCTCACTCTCATATTTAGTTTAATACTCGAGAGAGATGACTTACTCCGGTATACAAGAGGTCACTCTATTATACGTTCGCCTATGTTTAATGGGTCGGATTACACGTATTGGAAGACTGGTATGAGGATCTTCCTTATTTCCATGGATTTTGAGCTTTGGAATATTGTCAAAAATAGATTTAAAAAATCTTCTCTTCCGATGACCGAATGGGATGAATTGGAGAAGAAGGTTTTTGCTTTAAACGTAGAGGCTATGAATGCTTTGTTTTGTACATTTGACAAAAATGAATTTAATCGCGTTTCGATTTGTGATTTGGCTTTCGATATTTGGAGAACTCTTAAGGTCACTCATGAAGGCATTAGCCGAGTGAAAGAGTCCAAAATCAACATTCTTATGTATTCTTATAAACTTTTCCGGATAAAACCAAGTGAGTCCATCGGAGACATGTACACCCATTTCATGAATGTCATCAATGGACTCAAAGCTCTTGGTAAAGGTTTTTCTAACTTTAAAATAGTAACTAAAATTTTAAAATCCCTTCCAAAGAGTTGGGATCCAAAAGTTATGGGCATTCAAGAGGCCAAGGACCTTAAAACATTTCCTCTCGAAGAACTTATTGGGTCTCTTATGATCTACGAAATGACGTGTCATGCTCATGAAGAGCTCAAGAACCCCCTTCCAAAGAACAGGAAGGATATGATATTTAGAACACAAGAAGACCACTTGAAAGGAATATTAAGTGATGAGGACAGTGACGATGACATTGCACTTTTAACTCAAAAATTAAAAAAATTTATAAGAAAGAACAAATTTAAAAATGACACCAAAATAAACTTGAATATAAAAAGGATCAAGTAATATGCTACGAATGCATAAAGCCGGGACACTTCAAAAATGAATCCCCCTAAACCAAGAAGAAGTAACCGAAGAAGAAAAAAACTTTAAAAGCGACTTAGGATGACTCAAGTGATTCTGAGAACGATGAAGCTAGCAACAATGAGGAGGCAAACTTCACGCTAATGGCTTTAGGAGGAGAGGTATGTGATTTAATTAATGAAGATTTATCTTTCGATGAACTTTCTATCACTTTTTATGAATTATTTGATGAGTGTAGAACTATTAGTAATAAGTTCGATCTATTAAAGAAAGAGCATACCTTACTACAGAATAAGCTTGATAGTCTTCAAACTCCTCCATGCTCTAAGTGTAAACACTTAGACGTAATAAAAAATATGAATTTGCTACTTAAGGAGACCTTAAACAAGTTGAAGGTCGGTAGCAAAGGCTTGGATAGGATCCTTGCAAACAAGGGTCATGTCGTAAATAGAAGTGGAATTAGTTTTGTGAGAGAATCCCATCAAATCCTACCACCTTCATTAAACGACCCACATTATATGTTTCACCTCATTTGAAATGCAACTTTTATTGTAAATCTGGACATGTTATTTACAAATGTCCATTTAAGAAAATTAGTCCACCTAAGTTGATATGGGTTCCTAAAGGAACTATAAATAATTCAATGATGAATGACAAAATTAGTAGATCAATTTTTGAGGTACCCAAAATCAAATGGGTACCTAAAAACCATCCTCTTTTGTAGACAAACTCACAAGCTAGGAGAAAGAGATGGTATCTTGATAGTGGATGCTCAAGGCACATGACCGGAGATCTATCTCATTTCTCTGTGCTCACTAGTAAAGAAGAAGGGTATGTCACCTTCGGAGACAACAACAAAGGTAAAATCATTGGCAAGGGAACCATAGGTAACAAATCAAGTTTTTTAATTGATGATATATTGCTAGTTGATGGATTGAAACATAATCTCTTAAGCATTAGTCAATTATGCGATAAAGGTTACATCGTTAGATTTGAATCTAATGTGTGGATTATTGAAAAACCAAACAATAACATATTAATGATTGACTTAAAACAAAATAATGTCTACACCATCAACCTTGATGAACTTAATAATGAAATATGCTTTTCCACTTTAAATGATGATGCTTGGATTTGGCATAGGAGATTAGGCCATGCAAGTATGAAACTAATATGTAAGATTTCATCTAGAGAGTTAGTACGAGGGATTCCCAATATGAAGTTTGTTAAGGACAAAGTGTGTGATGCTTGTCAACTAGGAAAACAAATAAAAACTAGTTTCAAACCAAAATATCAAATTAGCACCACTAGACCATCGTAATTGATCTATTTGGACTTATTTGGACCAATTGACACAATGAGTCTAGGAGGAAGCAAATATGCCTTCGTAATTGTAGTTGATGATAGTAGATACACTTGGACATATTTCTTGACTAAAAAAAGTGATTGTTTCAAATATTTCTCTAAATTTTATAAACTTACTCAAAATGAAAAAGGCTTAATGATTTCATCAATTCGGAGTGATCACGATGGCGAATTTTAAAACCGTGACTTTCAAAGTTTTTGTGAATCCAATGGATATAATCACAACTTCTGCACTCCTAGAAATCCTCAACAAAATGGGGTAGTTGAAAGAAAAAATAGAAATGTACAAGAAATGACAAGAACCATGTTAAATGAACATAGTCTACCTAAGTATTTTTAGGTCGAAGCCGTTAATATGGCTTGCTATGTCATGAATAGGGTTCTAAATAGATTGTGTTACCTAGGGAGATCTTATATCCCTGTTTCCTTGTAGATCTTTAAGAGAGGGTAAAGGAGGTCAAGCGTTCTCCTCTCTAGCGGTGATCCACATAGCACGGCTGCGATGATGCTCCTCAAAACTCTAGGCCTGCTCTGAGATAGAGGGGAAGTAGAATAGGAGAGGCAAGCAAAGGCTCTAGCCTATGAGGCTCTGAATCCCTCCTATTTATAGAGGTTCCCTATCAAACCCTAATGGATCCTCACCTAGTGGGTATTGGATCTACATCCAATAACCCAAGCCTTAGATTAGTGGATCTCTATCCAATAATCTCTCATGGGCTGTTATTGGATCTCGTCCATGGGATCCAATAATTCAGGGGCTTATTGGATATCCAATAAGACAAGGGCTCCGTCGGATATCTCATATTCGAACCTCTACTCATCGCAATGCCTACCATATGTGTGTGACCCTCTAGGCCTAATATCGAGCTGGCCGTGAGTCATACCTATCAGAACTCCTTCTAACTCAGTGAATTATTATCTCTGTAATAATTCACTTGACTCATCGACTATGGACGAACTAGGCCATTACACCGTAGTTCCCAGACAATACAAGGGAATCCAATCCATTGGACTTATCTATCCTTAGTTACCATGTACCTATAGTCCCTCATCCATCTAATATTCCAGAGACCGTATATCGAATATGGTGCTATCATACCCATACGGTTTCTACTCGAGTCTCGCTCTAATCAGATTCTTCTAGAGAACTCTTTTTCTCTTAACCCGAATGACCCTGGCTAGAGATTTATCTGAGCAAGAACACATAGGATATTCCTCTCTTGACGTCGATAGTGGATGATCTTCTATCGACACTTAATAGCCCTCATAAGGTCGACTACCACTCCCAATGACCAACTGTACTAGATCTGGGACAACCAAACCTATAAGTCTGGTATCAAAGAGTGGAGCACTCATACAGGACATCCTTGGTATCTCAAGTCTAAGGACCAGATATACCACTAGGACTACGGAATCACTGTCTTACAATAAGGCATCATCAACCATCCAGTATTCCGTAAGTGGATCAATCAGTGAACACATTCTCCAATGAGCACCTGTACTATATCCCTAGTGTCACTACACGAGCAGCTATGAGACCCGCTGCATCCATCATATAGACAGGTATACAGCACACCGGTCTGTTCAGTTATCACAATATCCCTCTCGAGTAACCTATGACCGGGATTATTTAGGATATGTGTTTAAAGGTGAATCGATCTCATTTTCGTGATCTCATCACGATCCGATTCCCATTGCACAAATCTAAGGACATCACAATATATATATATACATATATATAATAGTTATAAAGTGATATATGCCAAAATATAATAAACAAAAAAGATTCTGTATCATGTCACACGTGCCATCACTCACGTGATTGGCTTGTTGGGCACCTATGACTTGCAATCTCCCACTTGACCTAAAGCCAATCACCTATGTGTCTGATCCCCATCAGACCCCTGTGATGCTCAAAGACAATATGAGACAATGACTTTGTCAATGGATTTGCAATGTTATCTTCGGATGGAACTCTTTCCACTGCTACATCTCCTCGGGTTACGATTTTTTGATAAAGTGGAACCTCCTTAGAACATGCTTAGATTTCTGATGAGATCTAGGTTCCTTCGCTTGAGCAATCACCCCATTATTGTCGTAATATAAGGAGATCGGCTCCTCGCTACTTAGCACGACTCCCAAATCTGTGATGAACTTCTTCAACCATACTCCCTCCTTTGCTACATCTGATGCAACAATGTACTCCGCCTCTATGGTCGAGTCAGCAGTGGTATCTTGTTTGAAACTCTTCCAGCACACTGCTCCTCCATTCAAGGTGTACACGTACCTCGAATTCGACTTGCTATCATCGACATCAGACTGAAAACTTGAGTCTGTGTAGCCTTCAACCTTAAGGCTACTACCTCCATATACTAGTAAAAGATCCTTAGTCCTTCTCAAGTACTGATACACTTTACTGCTTTCTAGTGCTCTAAGCCTGGATCCACCTGATACCTGCTCGTGACACTCAGAGCATGCGCTATATCAAGCCTAGTACATAGCATGACAAACATGATAGACCCTATTGTTGAGGCATAAGGTATTATATCCATGTTCGCCCTTTCTTCTGGAATCTTTGGGGACATACTCGTAGAAAGCGATATCCCATATCTCATCGGTATGAGACCTCTCTTGGAATTTTTCATGCCAAACCTTTTGACAATGGTTTTTATGTACTTGGACTGGGACAAGCCAAGCATCCTCTTAGATCTATCTCTATATATTCTAATCCCCAAGATATAGGATGCTTCCCCTAAGTCCTTCATGGAGTAGTGTCTAGATAACTAAGCCTTTACTATGGATAGCATTCCTACATCATTCCCAATTATCAGGATGTCATCCACATATAACACCAAAAATGTGATAGCACTCCCACTTACCTTCCTGTACACACAAGACTCATCTTCATTTTTAATGAAGGCATAAGATCTGATTGCCTCATCAAATCTTATGTTCAAACTTCTGGAAGCTTGCTTTAGTCCATAAATGGATTTAAGAAACCTACATGCCTTATCTAGGCAGTTCTTGGACACGAATCATAGTGTGCTGCAACAGCCAATAGAATTCTGATGGATTTTAGCATTGCTATAAGTGAGAAGGTTTCATCGTAGTCAACACCTTGCCTTTGACAATACACCTTCGGGCGTATCAACTAGGTTCCAAACCTTGTTGGAGTACATAGAATCCATCTCATAATTCATGGCTTCTTGCCACTTCCCAGAGTCTATACTCATAATAGCCTCCTCGTAGGTCTAAGGATCAACATCCTCAATATCCTCTCCTCTAATAAGTCCCACATATCTCTCAGGAGGATGGGATACTCTATCAGACCTACATAAAGTTGAAACTTGTGTATTAGGTACTTGAACAGACTCGGGCTGTAGAGTGGTGCTTGAGCTTGGTTCTCCAACCTGGCTCAACTCTATCATTCTCCCACTATCTCCACCAAGAATATGTTCCTTCTCAATGAACACTACTCTCTTAACTACAAAGACCTTTTGGTCCTCGAGATGATAGAAATAATACCCACAAGTTTTCTTGGGGTATTTCACAAATTTACATCGCTCTGTCATTGATTCTAACTTATCGGGGTTGTGTCTTTCAACGTCAGGGCAGCCCCAAATCTTAACAACCTTAAGATCAGGCTTCTTCCCTTTCTATATCTCATATGGTGTAGACACTACCGACTTAGTTGGAACTCTGTTCAGGAGGTAAGCTGCGGTTTCTAGGGCATATCCTCAGAATGAGATAAGTAGGTCAATGAAACTCATCATGGACCGTACCATGTCTAATAGCAACGATTTCTCCTTTTAGAGACACCATTGAGTTGAGGTGTATATGGAGGTGTCCATTGGGATAATATCCCATGGTCCTTGAGGAACTGAGTAAACTTTGTACTTAAGTACTCACCTCCTCAATCTGATTGAAGAGTTTTGATACTCTTTCTAGTCTGGTTCTCCACCTCATTCTTATACTCTTTGAATTTCTTAAAGGCCTCGGACCTGTACTTCATTAAGTATACATATCCATACCTTGAGAAATCATCAGTAAAGGTAATGAAGTAGGAGTAACCACCAATAGCATAAGTTGACATGGGTCCACATACATCACTATGTATGAGTTCCAATAGCTCAGTGGCTCTCTCTCCAATTCCACTAAATGGAGAGTTGGTCAGTTTTTCACGAAGGCAAGGCTCGCAAGTTACATATGACACATAGTCAAATGGATCTAGATATCCATCATTTAGCAACTTTTGAATCCTTCTTTCATGGATGTGACTTAGCTTACAATGCCACAGGTATGCACTGTTCATCTCATCTCGTTTCCTCTTAGACACATTTACATTCATGATATGTGGAGTAGTGTCTAATATAAATAAACCATTATGCAATGTTCCTTTCATGATGATCTTATCATCTAATAATATCAAACAAACATTGTTCTCAAAAACTAATTTATATCCACTAACTATCAAACATGAAATGGAGATAATGTTTTTGATAATAGAAGGAACAAAATAACATGCATCTAATGCAATAAAAGCTCCACTAGGCAGATGTAGGGCGACCTCGCCAACAGCTACTACAACAACTTTTGCTCCATTACCCATCTTGAGGTCCATCTCTCCTCTCTCTAGTCTCCTAGGCCTTGCCAGAACCTGCAACGAATTGCATATATGATAAGCACTACCGATATCCAATACCCATGTGTTATCATAAGAGTTTGACAAATGAAGACTAATCATGAATGTACTTGAAGCTTCATCAAGCTTTTGATTCGCCCTTTCTGCAAGGTACTCTTTGCAGTTCCTCTTCTAGTGCCCATCTTTACCATAGTGGAAGCACTGGCTTTTGTCCTTTACTGTGTCTTTCTTAACAACCTTTAGGTTACTTGGTCTGCCCTTGCCCTTTCCCTTCTTTAGGGACCTTTCTGCTTTCCTTTTCTTTTTGGTCTCACTACTATAGAGAACTGGATTCTCTTTCTTAATAGTACTCTCTACCTCCCTCAACATATTGAGGAGCTCTAGGAGAGTCACCTTAAGTTTGTTAATATTAAAATTCATTATGAACTGTGAAAAGGAATCTGATAGGGACTGAAGCATAATGTCCACACACAAATTATCCTCTAGGACCATTCCTAGACCTGTGAGTTTCTCTATCCACTCAATCATCTTTAGGACATGGATCTGAATCAGTGTCCCCTCAATCATCTGTTAGGACCCTTTTTCTGAGCTTTTGAATAATATTTATTGAGTCTGTTTAGTCCAGTTGTTTATTGAGTTTGGTTCAGTTAAAATTAAGTAAAGGTTTATTTAATATTTATTTATTATTAGAGTTCAAGTCCTGATGGACTCTAGGTGGAACTCTATAAATAGAGATATAACTGCTTCTTTTCAGTAATTTATGAAAAATACTATTATGTCTTTTGACAAATCCTAGGAGGTCGATCCCCTCGAAGCGATCAAGGAGGGTCGATCCTCTCGAAGCGATCAAGGAGGCCGATCCCCTCGAAGTGATCATCCCCTTTCTTTTCTTCTTTTTTCCGATAAGACTTTAGGGTCTTATCATTTGGTATCAGAGCGACGATAAGACTTTAGGGTCTTATCATTTGGTATCAGAGCAGCAACCGCAGCCACGCACCCCTGCTTCCCCTGCTTCCGGCCAGCCCACCCGATGCCCGTCGTTGCTCTCCGGCCAGCAACCGACTCTGCCCCACTTCCGGCTAGAGTCCACTGTCACCTCCCACCTGAGCAACCACCGCTGCTAGGAGACGACGCTGCCAGCGTCCCACTCCGCTGCAGCCCTACTCCTGTTCTCTACCGCCGCTACAGGGCAACTCCTTCTCCACCATCGCCGTTGCTTCCCGGTCGATCGATCGCCGCCGCCCGCCTCCCAACCGCAACCCTAGCCGTGCTCCCCCCTTGGGTCATAGCCGCAGCTGCCGGTTGCCGCAGCCCCTCGTTGCAACAGTTGTAGAAACAGAGTTCCTCTGTTGCTGTAGCCTCTCTTGGATCGCAGCCGCGCCGCCTACAGCACTCCTCTTCCCCTCCAGCGCCGTCGCCTCCTAGCCGAACCATCGCTGCTGCGGGCCACCATGCGACGACCGCCGCTCGCCTCCCAACCGCTGCTCCACCTTGCTCTGCATATTTTGTAACCGAAACAGGGCAATCACGGGCAATACACATCTGCTACCCTTGTTTCCAGCCACCGTTGTCGCCTCGAGCGCCGTCGCCATTGCCTTTCAACTGCTGCTCCCCCATGCGACGACCGTTGCTTGCCTCCCAACCGTTATTCCCACTCGCTTCCCAGCCGCTGCTCCCCCTTGCTCTGCATCTTTGCCGCTACTGTGGTTGCCACCACTACAGCCTCAACCCCGGCTGCTTCAATGCCACCTCCCTCTTGTTCTGCCTCCGCTGCTGCAATTGTTGGTTGCCATCACCGCAGCCTCAACCCGGCTGCTCGGCGATTGCTTCCTTGGGTCACAGTAGTCACAACCGTTGCCTTTCAATCTCGGCGCTCTCATCTCACACAGTGACAAAAACACAGGGCAGCAACTCTTCCTCCATCGCAGCCACCATAGCGGCGAGTCCTTGCCGGTGCTGCCCCCAACCACACCACCATCGCTGCCTCAGCCCTCAGCAGCAGCGATCCCTCCACGCAGCGATTACAACAAGCATTGTTGCCTCTCACTAACGCCTCCTTCCGTAGTGTGACAGAAACAGAGCAACGCTACCTTCCATCCGCGCCGTCGCAGCCATCGTAGCGGTGAGCCCTTGGCGGTGCTGCCCCAGCCGCACCACCATTGCTGCCTCCAAGCCCTCAGCAACAGCGATCCCTCTACGCAGCGACCATAACAAGCATCGCTGCCTCCCATGCGGCAACCGCAGCTACATCCCCGCATCCTCGCAACAACCCTTCATTCCCATAGTGTTGCCACCGACTGCGTCACAACAGTAGCACCGAATAGGGTAGTGATTGATGCCCTTAACCAACATCAAAAATAGGAGTTGAGATTACAGATTTGCAGTCTTACGTAATGGCCCCTGATAACTCGGTGAAAGCACAAATGGAAGCATTGGAAATTAGAATTGAGAATCGACTACAAGAATAAAAAAGAGCCTACTGGAGAGCCTTAGCAAATTTAAACAAAATGGGGGCTCAAGTTCTACGTTGCATAGATCTAAAGATATAGGAAAAAGGCCCCAAGATTGTGACACAATCTACTTATACATGAAGGTGGATGGACAGCTCTAAAAAATTTGTCAGACTTCTACAGTGTTGGAATATCAGAGTAGGTTTGAAAGATTATCAAATCAAGCTAGAGATTGGTTAGAACGACAACTTTTTGATACATTTATTGAAGGTCTTATTCCAGAGATCTGGTGTGAAGTTAAGGCTCGTCAACCTCGCACTATGATAGCTGCGATCTCATTCGCACTTCTACATGAGAAAAAAATCAATAGGGAAAATCATGGAAACAGAAGTGACAATAACCAGATGATCAGTAAGCCACTAGCCCTATCTATTCCCAACCAAAGCCTTGACACCCGAAGACTAACCCAAGAAGAACTTAAGGAAAGATCAACAAAGGGTTTGTACTATGATGAAAAGTGGAGTATGGAGCACCGATGTAAACAAGGGCTACTTCTGATGATTGAGCCAATTAGAGAGGAACCAGAAATAAAAGAGTTCGACTCCGATCATAAAGGTATGAAAACTGATGAAGATATTGAAGCCATCACACATACAGTGCATGGATTTGCTGGCTACACTAACCCACAAACTATGAAAATCGAAGGAACTTTGAAGCATCAACCTGTTACTATTTTGATTGATACAGATAGCACTAATAATTTTATGGATAGGAAAGTTACAGCCCAATTAGCCCACCACATTGAAGGCTATGATATATTCGAAGCTGATGGAAGTATTTTAACTTATGATAACAAAGGCCAGAAATTTCTTGCAACGATTATTACACTGAAAGATCGACCTATTTCTTACACTGTCAAAAAGTGGAGACCATACTTACTTGAGGACAAGGCTGATTTGAAGAGGGAGGAACTGTTAGGATCGTTTTTCTGAGCTTTTGAATAATGTTTATTGAGTCTATTTTGTCTAGTTGTTTATTGAGTCGGTTTGGTTTAGTTAGAGTCAATTAAAGATTTATTTAATATTTATTTATTATTAGAGTTCAAGTCCTGATGGACTCTGGGTGGAACTCTATAAATAGGGATGTAACTGCTTCTTTTCACTAATCTATGAAAAATACTATTATATCTTTTGATAAACCCTAGTTGGCCGATCCCTTCGAAGCGATCAAGGAGAGTCGATCCTCTCAAAGTGATCAAGGAGGTCGATCCCCTCGAAGTGATCATCCCCTTTCTCTTCTTCTTTTTTATGATAAGACTTTAGGGTCTTACCATTTGGTATCAGAGCGACGATAAGACTTTAGGGTCTTATCATCATCCTAGCGCGGAAGAGGCTCTTGGATATCTCATATCGTTGAGTCCTTCCCTGTTCCTCAAACAATTTATGGATATATAGGAGAATGGATTCGTCATCCATCTTTTCATGTTGTCTCTGTAACTCAGTAGTCATAGAGCCCAACATATAGCACTGAGCAAGAGTGGAGTCATTAATGTACTTCATGTAGCGAGCGATCTCAACCTCTCTTGCCCCTTCTTCGGGCGTAGGTATCACTATATCAAGAACGTACATGATTTTCTCCGCCGTGAGAATAATTCTCAAGTTACGGAGCCAATCCGTATAATTGGGATCAGTGAGGCGGTTGACATCAAGTATGCCACGTAAGGGATTTGAAAGCGACATTTTTTGAAAATAAAGATGCAGCAGAAATGAATAACATGCAGATTTTGCAAGAAATAAACTATCAAGATATGGACTTCTATCTTAATATGCTCCCATTATTTTACTGACGAGTCATGCAACACCCTCAACACGTGAAATAGAAGTCTCCGGCAGACTTCTAGTGGGGATCAGGATCCAATCAGCGTCTTAGTGTAACCTCGAGGGACTCGACCAATTACACTAAGCCTAAAAGGTAGGCAACTCTTGCTGATCACAACTCCTTATGATTCCCATCCTGTTCGGCCTCCGAATCACCATGGTCTCGAGGGACTCGACTAACCATGATGCTCGGTTAAGTCAACACCTTTGTTACAAGATGAGTCTGATTTGATGATATACCCTTGAGGGACTCGACCAAGCATACCATATCCTCAGGTCACTGGTGACATCTCTATGTCATAAGCAAGATAGCGAATCGCGATATAGGTGAGTCTCGAGGGACTCGACCAACTCAACCTACACCAGGAATCGGTTCCTACTTATAACGATGGAAGGCCACATGGGTCAATCTAATTGCCTCACGTTTACCGACTTAATATTATTGAGACAGATGTTTCTATGATTTGGTCTCCTAAATGACATGTCACACATATACATATTTAATATATATCTACATCGCATGCAAATATATATACATATCTAGTATGTGTATAAGCAATCACACCAGATGATCATGGACCACAACTTAATGTGATTAGGCCCGAGCCAGTAGGCCTAATCACTCACATCAAGAACTATGTGTGCAACGATGCATCTCCATGCCCTGTGATCGTCGATCTCGTCCTCGTCGATTTCGTCGACATCTCGATGCATCTTCATGCAACGCGATCGTCCATCTCGTGGGTCCCGCTATCGCATCCACGCTCCCGCTGCGCCTCCTCATGTGATTACAACTTAATCATAGGCATGCAAGTCCGACAATAAACGAGAAATATAATGGAGGCTCGCAGACCCCAATAATAATAATCACAAGTACACACATCACACAGTCCATGATCATCCGTCCACACATCATACATCACATGTATTAATAATCATCATCATGTAGGACTACTAGATAATAATAAAAATAATAATCAGCTAAACTTTTTAATTAATTAGTATTTTATGAAATCTAGGACATATCGGGAATTTCTTAATTCCTAGGGGTATTTTTATAATTTAGACAAAAGATAGAAACTGAAATTTCTCAAATTTCGAGATTATCTTTTGCCTAGAAAACCCTAATGCCCTCATCCTCCCCTACTGTTGTTGTTGCTACCGCCGCCTCCGCCACCCTGTCGGCGGCGGAGGGCAGGGTCGCTACCCTCGCCTGTAGGCGGCACGCCCGTTGGCGGCGCTGCCCCTTCAGTTGGGCGCCCCTGCGAGCGTCGTCCCCTCCGCGGGTGGTTCTACCCACGAGGCAGTGCCCGTAAGCGGTGTTGCCTCGCCGAGCGACCGCCCCTGCTGTGTTTTGCCCCCGGGAGCAGCGGCCACAGGCACCGTTGCCCTGCGACGCGTCACCACGCGAGAGCAGCGGTCGTAGGCGCCACTGCCCTTGCTGCTACTACTGTAGGCTTCCTGCCTGCACGCAAATGGTAGTGCTGCCATTTGCGACGACAGCGAGGGCAGCAACAATTGCTTTCCTTTTCCACTTTTGCATCAACGATTTTGACGTCAAAAGCTTCTCCAAAACACAACACATGTAGTTTAAAACCAATCTATCTCACGAACAACTTGGCTCTGATACCACTGTTGGGAAAATCTTTGTGGGCGATATCACATGCGCCGCGGATGAACAAGAAAACAAAATCCCCAATTCCTAAAGAGATGTTCGTCGTCATACGAAGATTGGTGCGCAAAATCCACGAAATTGAAAAACTACGTATAAAATAGATTGTGTTACCTAGGGATATCGTATGTCCCTGTTTCCTTGCAAATCTTTAGGAGAGGGTGAAAGAGGTCAAGCGTCCTCCTCTCTAGCGGTGATCCACACAGTAGGGCTACGACAACGCTCCTCAAAACTCCAGGCCTGCTCTGAGCTGGAGAGGGGAAGGAGAATAGGAGAGGCAAGCAAAGGCTCTAGCCTATGAGGCTCTGAATCCCTCCTATTTATAGAGGTCCCCTGTCAAACCCTAATGGATCCTAGCCTAGTGGGTATTGGATCTATATCCAATAACCCAAGCCTTTTAGATTAGTGGATCTCTATCCAATAATCTCACATGGGCTCTTATTGCATCTTGTCCATGAGATCCAATAATTCAAAGGCTTATTGGATATCCAATAAGACAAGAGCTCTATCGGATATCTCATATCCGAACCTCTACTCATCGCAATGCTTACTATATGTGTATGACCCTCTAGGCCCAATATCGAGCTGGCCGTGTGTCATACCTATCAGAACTCCTTCTAACTCAGTGAATTATTATCTTTGTATTAATTCACTTGACTAATCGACTACGGATGTACTAGGCCACTACGTCGTAGTCCCCAAACGATACAGGGGAATTCAATCCATTGGACTTGTCTGTCCTTAGTTATCGTGTACCTATAGTCCCTCATCCATCTAATATCCTAGAGACCGTATATCGAGCATGGTGATGTCAGACCCATACGGTTTCTACTCGAGTCTCACTCTAATCGGATTCTCCCGGAAAACTCTTTCTCTCTCAACTCGAATGACCCTGGCCAGGGATTTGTCTGAGTAAGAACACATGGGATATTCCTCTCATGACGCCGAGAGTGGATGATCCTTTATCGATACTCAATAGCCCTTGTAAGGTCGACTACCACTAACAATGACCAGTTGTACTAGATCTGGGACAACTAAATCTATAAGTCTAGAATCAAAGAGTGGAGCACTCATATAGGACATCCTTGGTGTCTCAAGTCTAAGGACCAGATATACCACTAGGACTACGGAATCACTGTCTGACAATAAGGCATCATCAACCATCCAGTATTATAACATCCCATTAGTCCCACATCGGAAGTGGGCAATGTGTATGATTGGCTTATATGGGTCTGATGAGTGTACTATATTAACTCCCTCTTAAGCATTTTGGTTCGCGATTGAAGGACCAAAATAGAGTTATTGACCAGTTAACTCATCAGACTCAGGTCGTGACATTTGGTATCAAAGCTGACCTAGCATTTGGGCAGGGTGAGAGGGCTTGAGTAGGAAAGGGCTACCCGTGGATGGAGTCGAGAACTCATCACGGCGTAGAGCCACCATTGAGTTAAACCTCACATGCACTATGCTAGGGTTCGATCTGGGTTATGTTGGGTCTTGACGAGGATGTCAAGCTAATTGAGTTGGGGATATTGTAATATCCCATTAGTCCCACATCGGAAGTGGGCAATGTGTATGATTGGCTTATATGGGCCTGATGAGTGTACTACATTAACTCCCGCTTAAGCATTTTGGTACACGATTGAAGGACCAAAATAGAGTTATTGGCCAGTTAACTCATCAGACTCGGGTCGTGAAAAGTATTTCGTAAGCGGATCAATGAACTCATTCTCCAATGAGACCTGTTTGTGGACGATAACTTAACCGAACACCATGGATCATAAGGAGACTCATCTTGTAACGATGGCGATGACTTAACCGAACACCATGGTTGGTCGAGTCACCGAGAATATGGCCTTTCCAAGGCCGAACAGGATGGGAATCACAAGGAGAGTTGTGATCAGCAAGAGTTATGTTGAATCTAGGATTTTGATATGAAATCAATTGGTAAATTATTTAATCAAATCCATATGTTGAGAAAAGTGTGGAAGATCACAAAACTAACCGGACTTGTTTTGCTTAGTGTATGCCTTAAGAATCGTAGTTAGTATGTAATTAGGGTTAGGTTTGAGAGATAATCATTAGGGTTAGGTTTGAGAGATAATCCCACTAACTCACTTATGGGCCTAATCACCATAAGATTGGGGCAGTGGAACCACTCAGGAAACGGTCTCACAGGTGGTCTGGGTGGTGCACTATCGGTGGTTATTACTGCTAGGCGATGGTACCGCCTTGTCAAGTGGTGATATCGCTAGAGCTCAGTATCCGAGATTCTGTCAGGTGGTGGTACCGCAAGACTAGGCAGTGTACCACCCACTGTTAGAGTGTCAAGCGATGGTACCGCTAGTACCTCAGAAATCTAGGATGAGACATTTTTTTGCTCCAATTTTGAAGCCATTGGGGCCTATAAATACCCCACCATTTTCTGCATGAAAGGGTAACAAAGTGCAATCAAAGTGTGAAAAAAACTCTAAGTGTTGGAGTGTTAAAAGTATTGTAAAAGTGAGAAGAGTCCTCCTCCTCCCTCTCTTTAGCTTTGTAATCATCCAAGCAGATGTGTGAGGCTTATAAGGGTTATCTCCTAAACTCGTAAAAAGGAGAAAGCACTATAAAGAGGTGGTTGGTCTTTGCCTTTTGAAGGAAGACCATTAGTGGACGTTGGTGACCTCAATGGAGGAGGAATCGGAAGTAGATATAGGTCACAATGATCGAACAACTATAAATTCTAGTGTGTTCATTCTTTACTACTTAATCTCTTTACTACATTCAACTTTACTTCATTATAAACTATTCAATCCCCTCTTCTCTGCTCATTCAAGAAAAAAGAAATAGTTTTCATCATAATTGGATTTTATCATATAAAGATTTTTGAACCAACATAATTTTTTCACTACACTAATTCATCCCCTCTCTTAGTGTTGTTGTTGATCTTACCAATTGGTATCAGAGCGAGGTCACCCTCATTTTGGTTTGAAACCCAAGAGAGATGATATTTGTCAGCAACCAAGAGGGTCACTCAATTACATGTCCACCCATGTTCAATGGAATAGATTACACCTATTGGAAAACTAGAATGAGAATTTTCTTAATTTCTATGAAATTTGAGTTATGGAACATTGTGGAAAACAACTTTCAAAAGTCTTCTCTTCTAATGAATGATTGGAATGAGTTAGAGAAGAAGACTTTCGCTTTAAATACCAAGGCTATGAATGCCTTGTTTTCACATGCACTAGTAGAGTAAAGGAGTCCAAAATTAATCTTTTAGTCTATACTTATGAGGTTTTGGATGAAACCAAGTAAGACCATTGGAGACATGTACACCCGATTTATGGATGTTATCAATGGTTTAAAGGGACTTGGTAAAAGTTTTTCTAATTTCAAACTTGTTAACAAAATATTAAGATCCCTCTCAAAAAGTTGGGATCCTAAAGTAACGGCAATTCAGAAAGCCAAAGACTTGAACAACTTTCCTCTCGAAGAACTTATTAGGTCTTTGATGACCTACGAAATTGACTTGTAATTCTCATAAAGAGCTTGAGAACAACCTTCCAATGAACAGGAAGGATATAACACTAAGAACTCATGAAGACCACTTGAAAGAAAATTCAAGTGATGAGGACTATGATGATGGCTTGGCACTCTTGACAAGAAAGTTTAAAAAAATCATAAAAAAAATAAATCTAAAAATGACACTAAAAACAAAATTGAACCCAAGAAAGAATAATTTATAGGCTACGAATGCAAGAAGCCGAGATATTTCAAAAGCGAATGTCCCTAAATGAAGAAGAAACAACCAAATAAGAAGAAGACGCTCAAAACAACGTGAGATGATTCAAGTGATTCCGAGGCAAAGAATAAAGCAACAAGGAGATCACTAACTATGCACTAATGACTATTGGAGATGAGGTAAGTAGTTCATTGTATGCAATTTTATCTTTCAATAAGCTTTTAAGTGCTTTTCATGAATTGTTTGATGAATGTAGAATATTGAGTAAAAAGTATAATTATTTTAAAACGGAGCATGCCCTTTTAAATATTGATTTTAAAAAATTTAAGCATGATAATCATTCTTTGCCTCCATACACTAAGTGTGAATACTTAGAGGCACTTGAAAAGGAAAACTTGCTACTAAAAAAACTTTAGAAAAATTTGAGTTTGGTAGACAGTCCTTGAATATGATCATTATCAATAAGGGTCACGTTCATAGAAGAGGCAGAATCGGATATGTGAGTAGTTCTCACCAAAATCCAACCACCTTTGTTAAAGGCCCTACCATGCATATATCACCTTGCACTAAATACAACTTTTGTTGCAAACTTGGATATGTTGCTTATAAATGTCCACTTAAGAGATATAGTCCACACAAATTGATTTGGGTTCCTAAAGGAACCACAAAAAACTCTATGCAAAATGATAAGTTCAGTTGATCGATTTTTGAGGTACCCAAGGTCAAATGGTTACCTAAAAACCACCCTTTTTTGTAAAAATGTTTACCATTACAAGTTAGTAGCAAGAGATAGTACCTTGATAGTGGATGCTCAAGGCACATGATCGGAGATCCATCTAAATTCTCTAATCTCACTAGCCTAGATGAAGGGTATATCACCTTCGAAAACAACAACAAGGGTAAAATCATTGGCAAAGGAAACATAGGCGACAAATTCAACTTTTTGATTGAAGATGTGTTGTTGGTTGATGCCTTAAAGCATAATCTTTTGAGCTTTAGTCAATTGTGTGATAAAAGATACATCATTAGATTTGAATCCAATACTTGCATTATTGAAAAACCACACAAAAGTACATCTATGATTGCCTTAAAATAAAATAATGTATACACTATTGACATTGATGATCTTTGTAATGAAATGTGTTTTTCGATTTTGAATGACGACGCTTGGCTATGACATATGAGATTAGGTCATGCTAGCATGAAACTAATCTCTTAAATCTCATCTAGAGAACTTATATGAGGTATTCCAAATATTAAGTTTGTTAAAGATAATGTGTGATGCTTGTTAATTAGGAAAACAAATAAAAGATAGCTTCAAGTCAAAGAATCAAATAAGTATCTCTAGACTATTGTAATTTATCTATATGGATTTGTTTGGACTAATTGATACAATAAGCCTAGGAGGTAGCAAATACATATTTGTAATTATAGACGATTATAGTAGATACACTTGGACATACTTCTTGGCACATAAAAGTGATTGCTTTAGGTATTTTTCTAAGTTTTGTAAACTTGTTCAAATTGAAAAAGGCTTTATGATTTCATCAATTCGTAGTGATACGGTGGATTTCAAAACTGTGATTTCCAAAATTTTTATGAATCTAATGGATACCACCATAATTTTTCTACTCCGAGAAATCCTCAATAAAATAGAGTAGTAGAAAGAAAAAATAGGAGTTTATAAGAAATGACAAGAACAATGTTGAATGGACATAGCCTACCCGAATATTTTTGGGCCGAAGCCATTAATACGACATGCTATATCATGAATAGGGTTCTAGTAAGACCATTGTAAATGTTTTATTTTGAATGAAAAATATTTGTTAGGGAGATTTGATGCAAAATCCAATAAAAGTATTTTTCTTGGTTATTCTTCTATTTCAAAAGCCTTTCGTATCTTTAATAAAAGAACTTTGGTTATAGAAGAGTCTATTCATGTTGTCTTTAATAAAGTCTCCAAATTTAAGAAAAATGATTTTGATAATGATCTTAATTTTAATGCTTTGAATTTAAATGAACCCTCTGCTAGTCATAGGTGCCCAGCAAGCCAATCACGTGAGTGATGGCACGTGTGACTTGATACAGAATCTTTTTGCTTATTATATTTTGGCATATATCACTTTATAACTATTGCATAAATGCATATATATATTGTGATGTCCTTGGATTTGTGCAATGGGAATCGGATCGTGATGAGATCACGATAATGAGATCGATTCACCTTTAAACACATATCCTAAATAATCCCGGTCATAGGTTACTCGAGAGGGACATCGTGATAACCGGATAGACCGGTGTGCTGTGTATACCGTCCATATGATGGATGCAAATGGTCTCATAGCTGCTTGTGTAGGGACACTAGGGATACAAAGATGTGTGCTCATTGGAGAATGAGTTCACTTTGATTGATCCGCTTTTTTACGAAAATTTGGATGGTTGATGATGCCTTATTGTCGACAAAGTGATTCCGTAGTCCTAGTGGTGTATCTCGGTCCTTAGACTTGAGACACCAAGGATGTCCTGTATGAGTGCTCCACTCTTTGATACCAGATTTATAGGTTTTGTTGTCCCGGATCTAGTACACCGGTCATTGGGAGTGGTAGTCGACCTTACGAGAGGCTATTGAGTGTCGATAGAGGATCATCCACTCTCCGTGTCATGAGAGGAATATCCCATGTGTTCTTACTCGACAAATCCCTGGCCGGTCATTCGGGTTGAGAGAAAAAGAGTTCTCCTGAGAATCCGATTAGAGCGAGACTTCGAGTAGAAACCGTATGGGGTCCGACAACACCATGCTCGATATACGGTCTCTAGGATATTAGATGGATGAGGGACTATATGTACATGGTAACTGAGACGAGCAGTCCAATGGATTGGATTCCCCAGAGATCGTGCTCGGGGACTACGCGTAGTGGCCTAGTACGTCCGTCAGTGAGTCGATGAGTCAGTGAATTATTACGAGATAATAATTCAACGAGTTAGAAGGGAGTTCTCGATAGGTATGACTCACGACCAGCTCGATATTGGGCCTAGAGGGTCACACACATATGGTGGTAGGCATTGCGATGAGTAGAGGTTCGGATATGAGATATCCGGACGGAGCCCTTTGTCTTATTGGATGCGATCCAATAACCACTAGGGAAGGACCCATTAGGGTTTGACACGGGATCTCTATAAATAGGAGGGATTCACACCTCATAGGCTAGAGTCTTTGCTTGCCCTTCCTATTCTCCTCTCCCTCTCCACCTCGAGAGGCACGGAGACATGAGGAGGGTCGCCGCAACTCTGGCGTGTGGATCACCGCTAGAGAGGAGGACGCTTGACCTCCTTCACCCTCTCCTAAGGATCTGCAAGGAAACAGGGATATCTGATCTCCCTAGATAACACAATCTCTATCACGCAGTTTTGTGTTTTACGGATTTTTTATACCAATCTTCGCATGACAATTTACCGAACATCTTTTTGGGAATCGGGATTTTTGTTTTCTTGTTCTTCCGCATTTAAGCGCGATATGATGTCGCCCCCCATGATTTCCCAACAAAGGTATCGAGCCAAAGTTGTTCGTGCGAATGATTGGTTTTGAACTGCGGTGTTGTGTTTAGGAAGAATATTGACGCCAAAATCGTTGGCGCTTAAGCGGAAGGGCAGCAACTGTTGCTGCCCTCGATCTGCATTCCTGCAGCCCACCACTGCAGCGAAGCCACCGACCGCCAGCCAGCACCACAAATACGGCAAGATGCGCAAGCCGCTGTGCCTGCAGCACCGGCCGGGCGGTCTGCTTGCAGCAGGTTTATGGGTCGGCGGGCAGGCAGCCAGCCGGGCAGAGGCGCCGCGAGCAGCGGCGCCGCCATGCAGGCAGGCGACGCCAACCCGGGCCACGCGCAGCAAATACGGGTCGAGGCAACCACCAGGGGCAGCGGCGCCTCGCGGGCCACTGCTCCCACTGGCAAAAACCCCGCAGGGGCGGGGCCGCCAACGAGGCAGCACCGCCATGGCGCTGCCTCAAGGGGCAGAACCGCCATGGAGGCGGCGGCGGCTACCGGGCGCCACTGGCGCCAGCGGCGCCCAGCCGGGCGCAGGCGCTGCCGCAGGGCAGGGCACTGCCCTCGCCCTCGCCCTGAGCAGCCGCCAGGGTGGCGGGCAAGGCAGCAACAGAGGAAATTAGGGTTTTCTAGGAAAAAGACAATTTTGCCCCTCTGAATTTGAGAAATTCTAGTTTCTGTATTTTATCCAAATTATGAAAATACCCTTAGGAATTGAAAAATTCCCTACATGTCCCTGATTTCAGAAAAATATTAATTAATTAAAAGGTTTAGTTGATTATTATTTTTTATTATTATCTAGTAGTCCTACATGATGATGATTATTTATACATATGATGTATGATGTGTGGACGGATGATCATGGACCGTGTGATGTGTGTACTTGTGATTATTATTATTGAGGTCTGCGAACCTCCATTATATTTCTCGTTTATTGTCGGGCTTGCGTGCCTATGATTAAGTTGTAATCACATGAGGAGGCGCAGCGGGAGCGTGGATGCGATAGCGGGACCCACGAGATTTGACGATCGTGATGCATGGAGATGCATCAAGATGTCGGCTTAAACCGACGAGGACAAGATGGACGATCACAAGGGCATGGAGATGCACCGTTGCACACATAGATCTTGATGTGAGTGATTAGGCCCATCTTGGCTCGGGCCTAATCATATTAGGTTGTGGTCTATGATCATCCGATGTGATTGCTTATACACATACTAGATATGTATATATATTTGCATCGATGTAGATATATATTAAATATGTATATGTGTGACATGTCATATTAGGAGACCAAATTATAGAAACATCTCTCGATAATATTAAGTAAACGTAAACGTGAGGCAATTAGATTGACCCACGGGCCTTCCATCGTTATGAGTAGGAACCCCATTCCCTGTAGGTTGAGTTGGTCGAGTCCCTCGAGACTCACCTATATCGCGATTCACTATCTTGCTTACGACATAGAGATGTCACCGGTGACCCGAGGGACATGGTATGCTTGGTCGAGTCCCTCGAGGGTATATCATCAAATCGCACTCATCTTGTAACGAAAGGTGTTGACTTAACCGAAAGCATCATGGTTGGTCGAGTCCCTCGAGGCCATGGTGATTCGGAGGCGAACAGACAGGAATCACAAGGAGTTGTGATCGGCAAGAGTTGCCTACCTTTTAGGTTTAGTGTGATTGGTCGAGTCCCTCGAGGTTACACTAAGACGCCGATTGATCCTCGATCCCCACTAGAAGTCTGGGGAGACTTCCGTTTCACGTCTTTGAGGGTGTCGATGACTTCGTTAGTAAAATAGTGGGAGCATATTAAGATAGAAGTCCATATCTTGATAGTTTATTTCTTGCAAAATCTGCATGTTATTCATTTCTGCTACATCTTTATTTTCGGAAAATGTCGCTTTCAAATCCCTTTACGTGGCATACTTGATGTCAACCGTCTTACATGGTCCAAATTATACGGATTGGCTCGTAACTTGAGAATTGTTCTCACAGCGGAGAAAATCGGGTAATGCCCTGATACAGTGATGCCTACGCCAAGAAGGGCAAGCGAGGATGAGATCGCCGCTTCATTGAAGTACATTGATGACTCCACTCTTGCTCGGTTGCTATATGTTGGGCTCTATGACTCCAGAGTTACAGAGACAACTTGAAAAGATGGATGCTAGATCCATTCTCCTACATGTCCCAAAAAATTGTTTGAGGAACAGGGAAGGACTCAACGATATGAGATATCCAAGAGCCTTTTCCGCTAGGATGACTGAGGGGACACCGGTTCAGAACCATGTCCTAAAGATGATTGAGTGGATAGAGAAACTCACAGGTCTAGGAATGGTCCTAGAGGATAACTTGTGTGTGGACATTGTGCTTCAGTCCCTACCAGATTCCTTTTTAAAGTTCATAATGAATTTTAATATGAACAAGCTTGAGGTGACTCTCCTAGAGCTCCTCAATATGTTGAGGGAGGCAGAGAGTACTATTAAGAAAGAGAAGCTAGTTCTCTACACTGGTGAGACCAGAAAGAAAAGGAAAGCAGAAAGGTCCCTTAAGAAGGAAAAGGGCAAGGGCAAACAAGGTAAAGCAAAGGTTGCTAAGAAAGACCCAGCAAATGACAAAGGCCAGTGCTTCCACTGTGGTAAAGATGGGCATTGGAAGAGAAACTGCAAAGAGTACCTTGCAGAAAGGGCGAAACAAAAGCTTGATGAAGCTTCAGGTACATTCATGATCAGTCTCCATTTGTCAGACTCTTATGATAACACATGGGTATTGGATACCGGTAGTGCTTATCATATATGCAATTCGTTGCAGGTTCTGGCAAGGCCTAGGAGGCTACAGAGAGGCGAGATGGACCTCAAGATGGGTAATGGAGCAAAAGTTGCTGTATTAACTGTTGGCGAGGTCGCCCTACATCTGCCTAGTGGAGCTTTTATTGCATTAGATGCATGTTATTTTGTTCCTTCTATTATCAAAAATATTATCTCCATTTCATGTTTAACAGTTAGTGGATATAAATTTGTTTTTGAGAACAATGGTTGTTCGATATTATTAGATGATAAGATCATCACGAAAGGAACATTGCATAATGGTTTATTTATGTTAGACACCACTCCACATATCATGAATGTAAATATGTCCAAAAGGAAACGAGATGAGTTGAACAGTGCATACCTGTGGCATTGTAGGCTAGGTCACATCCATGAAAGAAGGATTCAAAAGTTGCTAAATGATGGATATCTAGATCCATTCGACTATATGTCATATGCGACTTGTGAGCCTTTCATTCGTGGAAAAATCCCACCAAATCTCCATTTAGTAGAATGGAGAGATAGCCAATGAGTTGTTGGAACTCATACATAGTGATGTATGTGGACCCATGTCAACTCATGCCATTGGAGGTTACTCCTACTTCATTACATTTACCGATGATTTCTCAAGGTATGGATATATGTACTTAATGAAGTACAAGTCCGAGGCCTTTGAGAAATTCGAGAGTATAAGAATGAGGTGGAGAACCGACTGAAAAGAGTATCAAAACTCTTCGATCGATCGAGGAGGTGAATACTTAAGGCACAGAGTTTACTCAGTTCCTCAAGGACCATGGGATATTATCCCAATGGACACCTCCTTATACACCTCAGCTCAATGGTGTCTCTCTAAAGGAGAAATCGTACATTATTAGATATGGTACGGTCCATGATGAGTTTCACTGACCTACCCATCTCATTCATTCGGGATATGCCCTAGAAACCGCAGACTTACCTTCTCAAACAGAGTTCCAACTAAGTCGGTAGTATCTACACCATATGAGATATGGAAAGGGAAGAAGCCTGATCTTAAGGTTGTTAAGATCCTGGGGCTGCCCTGCCCATGTTAGAAGACACAACCTCGATAAGTTAGAATCAAGACGAGCGATGCAAATTTGTGGGATACCCCAAGGAAACTTGTGGGTATTATTTCTATCATCTCGAGGACCAAAAGGTCTTTGTAGCTAAGAGAGCAGTGTTCCTTGAGAAGGAACACATTCTTGACTGGAGACAAGGGGAGAATGATAGAATTGAGCGAGGTTGGAGAACCAAGCTCAAGCACCACTCTGACAGAATGAAGTCCGCTCAGTACCTAATACACAAGTATCAACTTTATGCATGTCCGATAGAGTATCCCATCCTCCTCGAGAGATATGTGGGACATATTAGAGCAGAGGATGTAGAGGATATTGATCCTCGGACCTCTACGAGGAGGCTATTATGAGTATAGACTCCGGAAGTGGAAAGAAGCCATGAATTCGAGATGGATTCTATGTACTCCAATAAGGTTTGGAACCTAGTTGATGCTTGGCAAGGTATTGTACCCATCGGTTGCAAGTGGATCTTTAAGAAAAAGATCGGAGTAGATGGAAAGGTAGAGACCTATAAAGCAAGGCTAGTGGCTAAGGGGTATCGTCAAAGGCAAGGTGTTGACTACGACGAAACTTTCTCACCCGTAGCAATGCTAAAATCCATCAGAATTCTATTGGCTATTGCAGCACACTATGATTATGAGATCTGGCAGATGGATGTGAAAACCGTATTCCTCAACGGGAACCTCGAGGAGGAGGTGTATATGATGCAACCTAAGGGATTCGTGTCCAAGAACTACCCAGATAAGGTGTGTAGGTTGCTTAGATCCATTTATGGACTAAAGCAAGCTTCCCGAAGTTGGAACATAAGATTTGATGAGGCAATCAGATCTTATGACTTCGTTAAGAACGAAGATGAGCCTTGTGTATACAGAAAGGTAAGTGGGAGTGCTATCACCTTTTTGGTGTTATATGTGGATGACATCCTCATCATTGCGAATGACATAGGAATGCTATCCACAGCAAAGGCTTGGTTATCTAGACACTTCTCCATGAAGGACTTAGGGGAAGCATCTTATATCTTGGGGATTAGAATCTATAGAGATAGATCCAAGAGGATGCTTGGCTTGTCCCAGTCCAGGTACATAGAAACTATTGTCAAAAGGTTTGGCATGAAAAATTCCAAGAGAGGTCTCATACCGATGAGACATGGGATATCGCTTTCTCTGAATATGTCCCCAAAGACTCGTAAGAAAGGGCGAAACATGGATATGATACCTTATGCCTCAAAGAATAGGGTCTATCATGTATGTCATGCTATGTACTAGGCCTGATATAGCGCATGCTCTGAGTGTCACGAACAGGTATCAGGCGGATCCAGGCTTGGAGCACTAGAAAGCAGTAAAGTGTATCCTTAAGTACTTGAGAAGGATTAAGGATCTTTTACTAGTATATGGAGGTAATAGCCTTAAGGTTGAAGGCTACACTGACTCAAGTTTTCAGTTTGATGTCGATGATAGCAAGTCGAATTCAGGGTATGTGTACACCTTGAATGGAGGAGCAAGTCTTTGGAAGAGTTCCAAGCAAGATACCACTAATGACTCAACCACCCAGCGGAGGCACATTGCTTTGCATCAGATGCGAAGCAAAGGAGGGAGTCCGGTTGAAGAAGTTCATCACAGATTTGGGAGTCGAATACGACAGATAGCGACAAGTCGACTTCCTTATATTGCGAAAACTATGAGGTGATTACTCAAATAAGGGAACCCGGTCTCATCGGAAGTGTTCGAGGAGGTTCCAACTTATAAGAGAGATCGTAACCCGAGGAGATGTAGCAAAGGGAAAGAGTTCCATCCAAGATAACATTGCAGATCCACCGACAAAGCCGTTGTCTCATTTTGTCTTTGAGCGTCATAGGGTCCATGGGGATTAGACACATAGGTGATTGGCTTTAGGTCAAGTGGGAGATTGCTAGTCATAGGTGCCCAAAGAAGCCAATCAACGGAGTGATGGCACGTGTGACTTGATACAGAATCTTTTTTATTATTATATTTTGGCGTATATCACTTTATAACTATTGCATAAATGCATATATATATTGTGATGTCCTTGGATTTGTGCAATGGGAATCGGATCGTGATGAGATCACGATAATGAGATCGATTCACCTTTAAACACATATCCTAAATAATCCCTTGGTCATAGGTTACTTCGAGAGGGACATCGATAACCGGATAGACCTGGTGTCTTTGTATACCCCATCCATATGATGGATGCAGCTGGTCTCATAGTTGCTCGTGTAGGGACACTAGGGATACGATGCAGTGCTCATTGGAGAATGAGTTCACTTGATTGATCCGCTTACTAAATGCTTTGGATGGTTGATGATGCCTTATTGTCGACAAATGATTCCGTGAGTCCTAGTGGTGTATCCGGTCCTTAGACTTGAGACACCAAGGATGTCCTGTATGAGTGCTCCACTCTTTGATACCGAACTTATAGGTTTGGCTGTCCCATCTAGTACAAACTGGTCATTGGGAGTGGTAGTCGACCTTTACGAGGGCTATTGAGTGTCGATAGAGGATCATCCACTCTGGTGTCATGAGAGGAATATCCCATGTGTTCTTGCTCGAGACAAATCCCCCTGGCGAGGGTCATTCGGGTTGAGAGAGAAAGAGTTCTCTGGGAGAATCCGATTAGAGCGAGACTTCGAGTAGAAACTATATGAGTCCGACAACACCATGCTCGATATACGGTCTCTGGGATATTAGATGGATGAGGGACTATATGTACATGGTAATCGAGACGAGGTCCAATAGATTGGATTCCCCTCAGATCGTTTGGGGACTACTGGCGTAGTGGCCTAGTACGTCCGTGATCGATGATGAGTCGAGTGAATTATTACAGAGATAATAATTCACTGAGTTAGAAGGAGTTCTGACAGGTATGACTCACGACCAGCTCGATATTGGGCCTAGAGGGTCACACACATATGGTAGGCATTGCGATGAGTAGAGGTTCGGATATGAGATATTCGACGGAGCCCTTGTCTTATTGGATGCAGATCCAATACCCACTAGGGAAGGACCCATTAAGGTTTGACACGGGATCTCTATAAATAGGAGGAATTCACAGCCTCATAGGCTAGAATCTTTGCTTGCCCTTCCTATTCTCCTCTCCCTCTCCACCTCAGAGGCTTGGAGATATGAGGAGGGTCGTCGCAACCCTGCTGTGTGGATCACCGCTAGAGAGGAGGACGCTTGACCTCCTTCACCCTCTCCTAAGGATCTGCAAGGAAACAGGGATAGACGATCTCCCTAGGTAACACAATCTCTATACGCAGTTTTGTGTTTTGTGGATTTTTGCACACCAATTTTCGCACGACGACGAACATCTTTTTGGGAATCGGGGATTTTTGTTTTCTTGTTCTTCCGCTGCGCATATGATGTCGCCCCCATGATTTCCCAACACCCTCTCCTCCAACTAGCAACTTGGATACATTTTCTTCCGAAACATCCTTACCTAAGGAATGAAAGTATGTAGTGTTGAATCTCAAATTTTAATGATGAAGTCAATTATAATTTAGTTGATCTAATCTATATGTTGAGAAAAGTGTGCAGAATTCACTACAATAGCAGTAAGGCATAAAGCAGGTGTTGTGCTGGAGTCAAGATCAAGATCTCATTTGGAGTTCGAGAGTTCGACAGAAGTTCGGATGTTCATCGGAAGTTCTGTCAGAACCAACTGAGAAGTCCAGGAGCTTGCCAAAGAATCTCGTCGAAACTCGTCAAGAAGATTATCATGAAGTCCAGGAGCTTGCTTAGCTTGCCGGGAGTCCATTGGAATATTGTTGAGAGTTCGTCGGATGTTCGCCGGAAGTATGCTGGAAGCTCGTCGGAAGAACAATTGACACACTGGAATAAGAAGCACTATAAATTATGTCTTAGTTATCGTAGTTACAGCATAAATTAAGTTAGAATTGGGAGGTAATCACACTAACTTAATTAGGGGCCAATTGGGCCCTTAACAGGGCTGAATTGGGCCGAATTGAGCACCCAATTCAGCCCTTGAAAACATGGTCGGTGGTGGCACCGCCTAGAAGGCAATGCCCCTAGTTTTCTGGGTGGTGGTATCATCGACAATAGTGCTACCAGTGGTGGTACCGCCCAGAGTCAAATCAGTGACGGTAGTACCACCCAATAACGGCGGTGGTACCGCCAGTACCTCGGATTCCGGAGATGTGACACTTTTTGGCTCCAATTTTGAAGCCATTGGGGCCTAGAAAAACCCTACCCTTTTCTACATGAAAGGGCACGAAAGTATTGGCTTAACCTTGAAGTCTTGAGTCATAAAAGTGTTGTAAAAGTTATAGTTCTCCTCCTAAATCTCTTAGCCTTGTAACCATCCAAGAAAGAGAAGTGAGACTTGTAAGGGTTGTCTCCTAAACCCGGGAAAAGGAGAAAGTGCTATAAAGAGGTGTTCGGTCTTCACCTATTAAAGGAAGGCCTTTAGTGGATGCTAATGACCTCGTCGAAGGAGGAATCCAAAAGTGGATGCAGGTCACCTTGACCGAACCACTCTAAATTCCGATTTTCTTTTAATTTATACAATTTACTTTATTGCAAACCTCCTTAATCTTCTCTTGCACTCTTACAAAAGCTTTCAAGTTTAACTTCTCTCAGAAACAGATTGAATCAAAACCATTTTCGTTGGAATCAATTTTAAATAAAATGAATAATTTTCGTTGGAAGTTTTTCTTGATCCTAACAATTGGTATCAGAGCAAGGTTCACTCTTATTTGGTTTTAAACCCAAGAGAGATGGCATTTGCTGGCAACCTATAGGGTCTTTCAATTACACGTCTGCCCATGTTCAATAGGATGAATTACACATATTAGAAGACTAGAATGAGAATCTTCCTAATTTCAATAGATTTTGAATTATGGAATATTATAAAAAATGGATTTCAAAAGTCTTCTCTTCCAATGAACGATTAAAATGAATTGGAGAAGAAGACTTTCGCTTTAAATGCAAAGGCTATGAATGCCTTATTTTGTGCATTAGATAAAAACGAGTTTAATCGAGTATCGATTTGTTAAACGAATTTTGACATTTGGCGCATGCTCGAAGTGACTCATGAAGGCACTAGTAGAGTGAATGAGTCAAAAATTAATCTTTTAGTGTATTCTTATGAGTTGTTTTGAATGAAACCGAGTGAGACCATTGGAGACCTGTACACCCGATTTATGGATGTCATCAATGGTCTAAAAGGACTTGGTAAAAGTTTTTGGATTTTGAACTTGTTAATAAGATTTTAAGATCCCTTCCAAAAAGTTGGGACCCTAAAGTAACGGCCATTTAAGAGGCCAATGATCTAAATAATTCTCCTCTTAAAGAACTAATTGGGTTATAGTGACCTATAAAATGACATGTAAAGCTCATGAAGAGCTTAAGGACACCCTTCCAAAGAACAGGAAGGATATGACACTGAGAACACAAGAAGACCACTTGAAAGAAAACTCAAGTAATGAGGACCTTGATGAAGACTTGACACTCTTAAGAAGGAAATTTAAAAAATTCATTAAAAGGAAAAAATTTAAAAATGATACTAAAAATAAATTTGAACCTAAGAAAGAATAAGTGATTTGTTATGAATGCAAGAAGCCGGGACACTTCAAGAGTGAATGTCTCTAAGCAAAGAGGAGGCAACTAAAGAAGAAGGCTCTCAAAGCTACACGGGATGACTCAAGTGCTTCCGATGAAGAGGAGCCAACCAACACCGAGCAAGTTGCTCACTATGCGCTAATGACTATTGGAGATGAGGTAATAAGTTCATTAGACGCAAATTTAACTTTCGATGAGTTTTCTAGTGCTTTTCATGAATTATTTGATGAATGTAGAATTTTGAGTAAAAAATATAAATTATTAAAAAAGGAGCATGATTCTCTTGTTAGTGATTATGATAGATTAAAAGTTAAGCACAATGATAGTTTAGCTTAATGTATGAAATGTGATGAACTAGAATTACTTCAAAAGGAAAACTTGCTACTTAAGAAAACCTTAGAAAAGTTTGAGGTTGGTAGCAAATCCTTGAACATGATCCTTGCCAACAAGGGTCACGTTCATAGAAAAGGCTGAATCAGATTTGTGAGTAACTCTCATCAAAATTCAACCACCTTTGTTAAAGGCCCTACTTTGCATGTTTCACCCCGAAAGAAATGCAACTTTTGTTGCAAATTTGGGTATGTAGCTTATCAGTGTCTATTTAAGAAATGTAGTCCACACAAATTGATTTGGGTTCCTAAAAGAACCTCAAATGACTCTATGGGTACCTAAAAATCATCCTTTTTTGTAGAAATATTTACCATCACAAGCTAGGAGCAAGAGATGGTACATTGATAGTGGATGCTCAAGGCATATGACCAGAGATCCATCTCAATTCTCTAAACTCACTAGCATAGACGAAGGATATGTCACATTCAGAGAAAACGATAAGGGTAAAATCATTCATAAGTAACAAATCCACCTTTTCTATTGAAGATGTGTTGTTAGTTGATGGCTTAAAGTATAACCTTTCGAGCATTAGTCAATTGTGTGATAAAGAATACATCATTAAATTTGAATCTAATGCTTGGATTATTGAAAAACCACACAAAAACACATCTATCATTGCACTAAAACAAAATAACAAATACACTATTGACATTAATGATATTTGCAATGAAATGTGTTTTTCGATTTTGAATGATGATGCTTGGCTTTAGCATAGGAGATTAGATCATGCTAGCATAAAACTAATTACTCAAATTTCATCTAAAGAACTTGTAAGAGGAATTCCTCATATCAAGTTCGTCAAAGATAATGTGTTTGATGCATGTCAACTAGGAAAATAAATAAAAGGTAGCTTCAAACCTAAGAACCAAATAAATACCTCTAGACCATTGCAATTGATCCATATGGACTTGTTTGGACCAATTGCTACATCAAGCCTAGGAGGTAGCAAATACGCATTTGTCATCGTGGATGATTATAGTAGATACACATGGACTTATTTTTTAGCACACAAAAGTGAATGCTTTAGGTATTTCTCTAAGTTTTGTAAACTTGTTCAAAATAAAAAGGGTTTTATGATTTTGTCAATTCAAAGTGATTATGGTGGTGAATTTCAAAACCATGATTTTCAAGAATTTTGTGAATCTAATGGAGACAACCACAACTTCTCTACTCCAAGAAATCCTCAACAAAATAGAATAGTAGAAAGAAAGAATAGAAACTTACAAGAAATGGTAAGAACTATGTTGAATAAACATAGCTTACCCAAATATTTTTGGGCTGAAGCCAAAAACACGGCATGCTATGTCATGAATAGAGTTATAGTAAGACTCTTACTCACCAAAACTCTTTATGAGTTGTGGAACAACAAAAAGCCCAATGTTTCATATTTTAAAGTTTTTGGGTGTAAGTGTTTTATCTTGAATGAAAAAGATACCTTAGGAAGATTTGATGCTAAATCCAATGAAGGAATTTTTCTTGGCTATTCTTTTATTTCTAAAGCATTTTACATCTTTAATAAAAGAACTTTAATTATAGAAGAATATATTCATGTTATTTTTAATGAAGTTTTCAAAGTTAATAAAAATGATTTTGATGATGATGTTAATTTTGATGCTTTGAATTTAAATAAAACCCTTTCTCCATCCTTACCCAAGGATTGGAAGTATGTAGATGCTCATCCTAAGGAGCTAATCATAGGAGACACATCTAAAGGGGTTCAAACTCATTCCTCTCTTAAGAATTTTTGTGCAAACGTCGCTTTTCTCTCCCAAATTGAATATAAATGTATTGATGAGGCCTTGAAAGATGATTCATGGGTCATCACAATGCAAGATGAGTTAAATCAATTTGAGAGAAATGAGGTGTGGAAGCTTGTTCCTAGGACAAATGACTATTTAGTTATTGGTACTAAATGGGTCTTTAGAAACAAGCAAGATGAATTTGGTATCATGGTTAAAACAAGGCTAGATTAGTGGCCAAAGGTTTCAAAGAAAAAGGGATCGATTATGAAGAGACCTTCTCTCTTGTGGCATGATTAAAAGCCATAAGGATACTCTTTGCTTATGCTAGTATTAATAATTTTAAGTTATTTCAAATGGATGTTAAAATTATTTTTCTTAATGGCTTTATTTCCGAAGAAGTTTATGTTAAACAACCTCTCGGATTTGAGAATGATAATCTTCCTAATCATGTCTTTAAATTGACTAAAGCTCTCTATGGATTGAAACAAGCCCCGAGGGCTTTGTATGAGAGACTTAGCTCATTACTTATCGAAAATAATTTTTCTAAAGGCAAGGTCGATACTATATTGTTTATAAAAAAATTTAAAAATAATTTTCTTATTATTCAAATTTATGTTGATGATATTATTTTTGGTTCTATAAATGAATCTCTATATGAGTCATTTGCTAAAAGTATGAGTCTTGAATTTGAAATGAGTTGGATGGGGGAATTAAGTAATGATATTTTTATTAGTAAAAAAAAAATGCTTTAGATTTGTTAAAAAGGTTTAATATGGATAGCTCAAAGGCTATCAACACTCCTATGAGCACCTCCACTAAGTTAGAAATTGATGAAAGTGGAGAAAGCTTTGATCAAAAAGCTTATAGGGGTATGATAGGAAGTTTACTTTACCTTACTGCAACTAGACCGGATATCATGTTTAGTGTAGGACTTTGTGCTAGGTTTTAATCTAATCCTAAGATATCTCATCTTAAAGTAGTTAAGAGAATACTTAAATATCTTAAAAGAACCACACATCTAGGATTATGATATCCAAAATCTGAGAACTTTGAGCTAATTACTTATGCTGATACGGATTTTGCTGGATGTAGATTAGATTGAAAAAGCATATCCGGAACATGTCAATTTTTAGGGCACGCACTTGTTTCTTGGTCTTCCAAGAAATAAAATTCGGTTGCACTATCTACAACCAAAGCCGAGTACATTGCAGCTAGTGCATGTTGTGCACAAGTTGCGTGGATGAAAAATACTTTAGAAGATTATAAGATTCATCTTAAAAATATTCTCATAAAATGTGATGACACAAGTACAATATGTTTAACAAAAAATCTTATTCAACATTCTAGAACTAAACATATTGATATTAGGTATCACTTTATACGAGATCATGTTAATAATCATGATGTAATCTTAGAGTTTATTGATACGAAACATCAATTAGCTGATATTTTTACAAAGCCCTTAAGTGAAGAACAATTTGAGAATTAAGAATATTAATTTGTCCAAATGCATGAATTTGTTAAATTTCGTTTTCAGACTTTCTTGATTCTTTATATCACTCACTTCAATTATGTGCTAATAATTTTACGATGCAAACTTTACATGATGATAAGGTTGTGTGCTTCAATAAATTGTTTCCTTTGACGTTGGAATTTTGTGCTTTGATGCTGAAAGTTTCTATGATGTTGTGATCTTTTTAAATGATGAACATGTTATCATACAATGATGCAATATCATGTTTACTTTGATGATTATGATCTCTATTGAATATTAAAAAGTTTTAATCATACATGATGCAATATTGGATTCTTAACTTTTGAGTGCTACAAGCACTAATGATATTACCTCAATGCAAGTAGTGATGAAAAGCTATGACAAAACATTTTATAAATGCACGAAGTGTTCATACATATCTTGATGTTTGATTTATGGAAGTCATTAACAAATGCATCTCTCATGGATTTTACTCTTATGAATTTTTAATGAGAAATAGATTTGATGTAATACTCTTGTCACTGTAAAGTTTTATTCATGAATTTTTCCTTCATGTGATACTCCTCTCCCATGAATAATTGAAGGAATTCCAATGGATATATTAATCCTTGAAAGATGAATTCTTGTATGTGATAATGAAAGCATTTGTGTGATAATTTTCGTAGGGATTTTATTTCATATGGATATCTCGATCCTTTTCATGAATCCCTTCTCTTTGTCAAAATGAAAGCATGTTTTAACGAAAACTTATTTATCATTTTTTACTTGATTCAAATCATTTCACAAATTTAGTTCTTAATGGATTCCCTCCTTACCTTCTTTCCTCTTCTTCATACAAAATGTGATGACAAAGGAGGAGAAGTTGTTGGAATCTATCGTTTTAATGTTGATAACATTTAATGATGAGAACTTTTGAGTGTGAAACTTGCTTGATGTTTTTACCACACTTGCATTGTTGAATTGTTCTTCTTTTTGTTGATGACAAAGGGGGAGAAATAATACCAAAATGTGATAAATTGATGACAAATGTATGCAATGTATTTTATCATATATACTTGAAATGTTTGCTTGATAAATTTCTTTCATTATGATAAGATATCTAGAGCTTAACTTGCTATTTTGTAATTGATATCTTGCCATAGAATGATGAATTGCTATCTTTGTCATCTTTCATATTTGAAATATCAGACTTGAAAATGGATGTCATGTCTTGACATCGTTTTGATAATTACTTGGCATCATATTTTGAAAATGAAATATCATGATAGGAATCATGATGTGCATGTTGATAAGTTTAATTAACTTATCTTATCGGTTTGTTTCTTGAATTTAAAAGCCGTGAATTCAAGGATATCTTTTCTCAAGTATGACATATAGATAGGGGGAGTTAAGATTAACTCCATCATCAATTGATTGTCATCATAAAAAAGGGAGAGATTATTGAATATTAGATTTTGATGATGAAGTCAATTGTAATTTGTTTGATCTAATATATATTTTAAGAAAAGTGTACAGGATTAACTACGATAGTAGTAAGACATAAAGTAGGTATTGTGCTGGAGTTAAGATCGAGATCATATTGGGAGTTCGAGAGTTCGACGGAAGTCCGGATGTTCATCGAAAGTTCTGTCAGAACCAACCGAGAAGTCCAGGAGCTTGCCAGGAGTCCGCCGGAACATTGCCGAGAGTTCGTCGGATGTTTGCCGGAAGTGCAATTGATGCACCAGAACAAGAAGCACTATAAATTATATCTTAGTTATCGTAGTTAGAGTATAAAGTAAGTTATGATTGGGAGGTAATCCCACTAACTTAATCAGGGGCCAATTGGGCCCTTAATAGGGCTGAATTGGGCCGAATTGAGCACCCAATTCAGCCCCTAAAAATATGGCCGACGGTGGCACCACTTGGAAGGCAGTGCCCCTAGTTTTCTGGGTGGTGGAACCATCGGCAACGGTGCTGCCAACGGTGATACCACCCCTATTCGGCGGTGGTACCGCCTAGAGTCAAATCAACGGCAGTAGTACCACCCAGTAACGGCGGTGGTACCGCCAGTACCCTAGATTCTGGGGATGTGACACTTTTTTACCTCAATTTTGAAGCCATTGCGGCCTATAAAAACCCTACCCTTTTCTACATGAAAGGGCATGAAAGTATTGGCTTAATCTTGAAGTCTTGAGTCATAAAAGTGTTGTAAAAGTTAGAGTTCTCCTTCTTCATCTCTTTAGCCTTGTAACCATCCAAGAAAAAGGAGTGAGACTTATAAGGGTTGTCTCCTAAACTTGGAAAAAGGAGAAAGTGATGTAAAGAGGTGTTCGGTCTTCACCTATTGAAGGAAAGCCTTTAGTGGATGCCGGTGACCATGTCGGAGGAGGAATCTAAAAGTGGATGTAGGTCATCTTGACCGAACCACTCTAAATTCCGGTTTGCTTTTGATTTGTGCAATTTACTTTAATATAAACCTCCTTAATCTTCTCTTGCACTTTTACGAAAGCTTTCAAGTTCAACTTCTCTCCAAAATAGATTGAATCAAAACCATTTTCGTCAGAATCAGTTTTAAACAAAACGAACAATTTTCTGAAATCGCGAAAATTTTCTGCTACACTAATTTACCCCCCCTCTTAGTGCTGCTCTTGATCCTAACATGTAGATGCTCATCCTAAGGAGCTAATCATAGGAGACACATCAAAGGGTGTTCAAACTCATTCTTCTTTTAAAAATTTTTGTGCCAATGCCACTTTTCTTTCTCAAATTGAACCAAAATGCATTGATAAAACCTTGAAAGATGATTCATGGGTTATTGCATTGTAAGAAGAGTTGAACCAATTTGAGAGAAATGAGGTGTGGAAGCTTGTTCCAAGACCTAGTGACCATTTAATTATCGGTACTAAATGGGCCTTTAGAAACAAGCAAGATGAATTTGATATCGTGGTTAGAAACAAGACTAGATTAGTGGCCAAGGGTTTCAATTAAGAAGAATGTATATATTATCAAAAAACCTTCACTCCTGTGGCAAGATTATAAGCTATAAGGATGCTCCTTGCCTATGCTGGTAGTAATAATTTTAAGTTATTTCAAATTAATGTTAAAAGCACTTTCTTAAATGACTTTATTTCCGAAGAAGTATATGTTAAACAACTACCTAGATTTGAAACTCTCTTTTTCCTAATAATGTGTTTAAGTTAACTAAAGCTCTATATGGATTAAAACAAGTCCCGAGGGTTTAGTATAAAAGACTTAACTTCTTTCTTATCTAAAATAATTTCTCTAAAGGTAAGGTCGATACTATATTGTTTATTAAAAATTTTAAAAATGACTTTCTTGTTTAAATTTATATTGATGATATTATTTTTGGATTTACAAATGAATACTTATACAAATCATTTGCCAAGAGTATGAGCCAAGAGTTTGAAATGAGTTTATTAGGTGAACTAACTTTCTTTTTAGGCTTAAAAATCAAACAACTTAGTGATGGTATTTTTCTTAGTCAAACCAAATATGCATTAGAATTGCTACAACAGTTTAATATGGATTGTTCAAAAGCTATCAATACTTATATCAGTACCTCCTCTAAGTTAGACATGGACGAAAATAGAGAAAACTTTGATAAAAAAACTTATATGGGTATGATAAGTAGTTTACTATACCTCACTACAACTAGACCAGACATCATATTTAGCATAAAACTTTGTGCTAGATTTCAATCTAATCCTAAGCTATCTCATCTTATTGCAGTTAAAAGAATTCTTAGATATCTTAAAAAAAACCCCTAATTTTGAATTAATTGCTTATGCTGATATGGATTTTGCCGGATGTAGAGAAGATAGAAAAAGCAAATATGGAACATGTTAATTCTTAGGTCATACACTTGTTTCTTGGTCTTCTAAGAAACAAAACTCAGTTGCATTATCTGTTGAATCTCGAATTTTGATGATGAAATCAATTGATGAGTTAATTGATCTAATCCATTTTATTGAGATAAGTGTGCAGGATTAACTATGATAGATTGAAGACATAAAGAAAAGTCTACCAGAGTCAAGTTCGATGGGTGTTCGAGAGTCCGCCGAGAGTCCGAAGATTTGTCGGAAGTGCTACCGAAACCAACAGAGAAGAAATCGGGGACTTGTCGAAGTTTTCGAAAGTCCGCCAAAGAGATCATCGGAGGTTCGCAGAGATCACTGAGAAGGCTCGGCTACTTGCCAAAGATTCGCTGAACTTATCACAAGATCGGGAGCCTACTGGGAGTCCGCTAGAAGAAATCCGAGGGTGTAACGGAAGTCCGTCGGAAGATCGTCGGAAAGCTCATCGGGAGGAAACTCGATGTTGCTGGTTAAAAGATCTGCTTAGGATTATGTCTTATTTTCGTAGTTTACATGTAATTAGGGTTAGGATTAAAAAATAATCTTATATCCTGGTTAGGGGCCAACTGGGCCCGAATATGACCTGGTTTGGCCAGATTTGAAGCCCAACTAGTGACCCGTCAGGTCGGGTGGTGGCATCGCCCAGAACCCGAAGGATCGGGCGGTAGTATCGCCGAATTGGGCGATAGCACTGCCCAGAACCCGAAGGATCGGGCGGTGGCCGTGCCACTGTCAGTAAACGATCAATGTGACATTTACAGGTAGTGGCACCACCACTGACAAGCGATGGCACCGCTCCGGGAACCCAATGGAATTCAAAATTTGGAGCCCAAATTTGAATCATCTTGGGGTCTATAAATGCCCCTCAATTCTCAGCTGAGAGGACAACTTTTGAGAAGCAAGAGATTGAGATAAAAGCCTTAGCAAAGTCTTTAGCAAGTTTTGTTTTCAATAGCTTGAGTGTTCACCTCCCTCTTTCTCTTTGAAAATTTGTAAGAGTGTGAACCACATATAAAAGGTTGTAAGAGGGGTATTTGTCCTTCCCCTTTGAAGTGATTTACTAGTGGAAGTTGGGACCCTCATTAAAGAAGGCTTCGTAAGTGGATGTAGGTCATTTTGACCGAACCATTTTAAATTGGTGTGTTCCTTGAATGTGTGAGTATTTACTTTTTTGAAACTGTTATTTACATAGCAGCAAGCTTTTGGTTTTCATCTTCTCACTTTACTCGAGCTACTTTCTCCAAGTAATTGACAAATTGAAATCTCTACGTATTTATGAAATCATTTTCAAATTTACAAGTTTTAATCCGCTGCATTAATTCACCCCTCTTAGTGCCACTCCGATCCTAACAATTGGTATCAGAGCAGGCTCACTCTCATATTTGGTTTAATATCCAAGAGAGATGACTTACTTTGGCATGCTTGAGGGTCATTCTATTACATGTCCACCTATGTTTAATGGGTCGGATTACACGTATTAGAAGACTCGAATGAGGATCTTCCTCATTTCCATAGATTTTGAGCTTTGGACTATTATCGAAAATGGATTTAAAAAATCTTCTCTTCCGATGAGTGAATGAGATGAATCAAAAAAGAAGGATTTTGTTTTAAACGCAAAAGCTATGAATGCCTTATTTTGTGCATTGGACAAAAATGAATTTAATCGCGTTTCAATTTATGATTCGGCTTTTGATATTTGGAGAACTCTTGAGGTCACTCATGAAGGCACTAGTTGAGTGAAAGAATCCAAAATCAATATTTTGGTGCACTCTTATGAACTTTTCCGAATAAAACCAAGTGAGTCCATCAGAGACATGTACACCCGTTTCATGGATGTCATCAATGGACTCAAAGCTCTTGGTAAAAATTTTTCTAACTTTGAACTAGTAACTAAAATCTTAAGATCCCTTCCAAAAAGTTGGGATCCAAAAGTTATGACAATTCAAGAGGCAAAGGACCTTAAAACATTTCCTCTCGAAGAACTTATTAGGTCTCTAATGACCTACGAAATGACGTGTCATGCTCATGAAGAGCTCGAGAATCCCCTTCTAAAGAACAGAAAGGATATGATGCTTACATCACAAGAAGATCACTTGAAAGGAACATCAAGTGATGAGGACAGTGATAATGACATTGCACTTTTAACTCAAAAATTTAAAATATTTATAAGAAAGAATAAATTCAAAAATAACACCAAAAACAAACTTGAACATAAAAAAGATCAAGTAATATGCTATGAATGCAAGAAGCCGGGGCACTTAAAAAATGAATGCCCCCAAGCCAAGAAGAAGCAACCGAAGAAGAAGAAAGCTTTAAAAACAACTTGGGATGATTCAAGTGATTCCGAAAGTAAAGATGTTAGCAACAAAGAGGAGGCAAACTTTGCACTAATGGCTTTAGGAGAAGAGGTATGTGATTTAATTAATGAAGATTTATCTTTCAATGAACTTTCTATTGCTTTTCATTAATTATTTGATGAGTGTAGAACTATTAGTAAGAAGTATAATTTTTTAAAAAAAGAGCATGTCTTACTACAAAATAAGCTTGATAGTCTTCAAACTTCTCCATGCTCTAAGTGTAAACACTTAAAAGCAATAAAAAATAAAAATTTGCTACTTAAAGAGACCTTAAATAAGTTTAAGGTCGGTAGCAAGGGATTGGACATGATCCTTGCAAACAAGGGTCATGTTACAAATAGAAGTGAAATTGGTTTTGTGAGAGGATCTCACCAAAATCCTATCACTTTCATTAAAGGACCCACATTACATGTTTCACCTTGTTTGAAATGTAACTTTTGTTATAAATCCGGACATGTTGCTTACAAATGTCCATTTAGGAAAATTAGTCCACATAAGTTGATATGGGTTCCTAAAGGAACTATAAATACTTCAATTATGAATAACAAAACTGGTAGATCAATTTTTGAGGCACCCAAAGTCAAATGGGTACCTAAAAACCATCCTCTTTTGTAGACAAACCCACAAGCTAGGAGCAAGAGATGGTATCTTGATAGTGGATGCTCAAGACATATGACTGGAGATCCATCTCATTTCTCTATGCTCACTAGTAAAGAAGAAGGGAACATCACCTTCGGAGACAACAACAAAAGTAAAATCATTGGCAAGGGAACCATAGGTAACAAATCAAGTTTTTCAATTGATGATGTATTATTAGTTGATGGATTAAAACATAATCTCTTAAGTATTAGTCAATTATGTGATAAAAGTTACATCATTAGATTTGAATCTAATGCGTGCATTATTGAAAAACCAAACAATAATATGTCAATGATTGCTTTAAAACAAAATAATGTTTACACAATCAACCTTCAAGATAGCAATTTCTTCTCTTTTGAGAAGTGTAATTTTTGCTTTCGTCTTAAATTTTGCAAGCTAGCTAGTTTACCTCTTTTCATAATGTCCACGCTAGAAATTCTTGCTCCCCCTTTATCATTGTCAAAAAGAAGGGAAGACCCTTATATCAATTTTCATATTATGACAAAGGTAAGTATCAATCTTATTTGTGCATCATTATATATTCAAATTAAAACATACATAATTTTAAAAACTTTATTTTTCATGCACGATACCAAAAAATAAATCAATCATCATTAATGGGCATATCATACATGATACTCAAATATTAAAATTTTTAAGCATTTATCAACATGCTGATCATGATACCAAACATTCATCATTTAAAGCATTCATGATACACATCATATGCAATACATCATGTACATCATTGTCATAAGTATTGCATGCATCATTTCAAATTCATAAATATTTCATCATTGTATGTATCATACCAAATCATAAAATATAAAATCATCATTAATGCATGATTCCAAATCATCATATATTTTACATCATGATGGTACCAATTTTGTCAAATTACATCATATCATGCATGATCGAAACTTCTTATTTGTATACATCAAAATAAATTAATGAATATTTCATGTATTCATATCATCGCATAAGGAATATCAAGAGGAATTATTAGGTGATGAGATGCATTTCATACATTCAAAGAATTTTACATAACAAAATTCAAGTCATAAGCCTTAAAAGATGTCATGAGAGAACATATAAACAATCTTGATTTATAAAATAAATACTCAAGTTATAATTTCGAAAAATCAAGAGAAACCGTGATTCATTTTAACAAATCTCCTCTTAAACAAATAACATAAAGAATTCTTAGGAGATCATGAAAAAGATAGAATTCATTCAATCTTGTAAGAGAACAAGATATTAATTCATGTATATAAAATCTTGATTTAAGTATAAGAAATCTAAATTTACAAATTTCAAAAAATCAAGATAAAACTCATTTAAATCATCAAATCAAGATCAATAGATTTTCAAAAATGAATTGTTAGGATCAAGAAAATCCGAAAATGAAATTTAACACTTTCATGCATTCGGACATGGTTTTGCTATAGATTTTCAAATACAATCATGAAGATAAAACATGCTCATGATCATGGAAATTTTTGTATCTAAAACATATAATTTCCAACATGTTATTAAGGCATGTAATAGTGTAAAATTCTCATTATAGCAATTATATCCTACGATCAAAATTTCTCCCCATTTTATCATTGTAAACAAGAAAGAAGAAGGGAAGAACAAAATAGTGTAAAATATTTTAATCATTTCAAGGTATACAAGCCATAAATACAATCACATCATGTTATGAAAGATAAAATCACTTGAATACCAAAAGACATGATTTATTTTGACACATCTCCTCTTTAAATAAAAAATGAAAGGAATTCTTAGCAGTTCATGATATAGATAAAATTCATTCAATCTTGCATGAGAGCAAGATATTAATTTAAGCATATAAAATTTCTCAATTCAATATGAATCATAAAAAAAAATATGGTTTTGAAAAATCATGATTCATTTAGGAAAATTTTCTCTTTAGTACACGACAAGAAGAAATATAACAATGATACCAATCATGATTCATTTTGATGGTAGATGGCAAAATGAAATATTGAGGATAAAAGATCTCGATTTTTATAGAGTAAATCTCAAGTTTTAAATCTCAAAAATTCAAGATAAAGCCCATTCAAATTCAAATAATCAAATCAAAATTATTTTCAATATATTCATAAAAAGATGATAAAATAGATTCATCAAAGTCAATAAGGTCAAGAAAAAGAATTTTCAAGAAAAATGCTTTTCTCTATTTAGTTGTTTCATACAAGCATGCCTTTGTCCTTTTTGTGCCAAAAAGAATATATATCATCAATCGTTTAGGATCGAAAAATAAATTCTGTCATAAAATCCATCAAGATCAATAAACAATAAAAATCATCATGTATAACTTTAAAATCTCATGCATAAAATAAAATCATCAATCATGGTATTAAAACATCATTATGCATTATTAAATCATCAAGCATGATTTCATATTTTCAATCAAAAATCATTTTGTTTGTTTATCATAAGATATGCATTTTTCATGATTATTTTTAAAATCATTGGAAAGGTAAGCATGATAAGCATAATCCTAATTCATTAGCATTTTCATTATATTATTTAAACATGCAATTTTCAAGAAAATTAATTCTATACTAAAAAAGAAAATGCTTTACGGAAAGCATCATGTAATTTCAAAATAAATTAAGGGGGTTTTGATTACCTCATCGTTGAATGTCGTAAAGGCATAGTTTGCCACCTCGCCTTTCTTGATTTTCTCCCTGTCTTCGAAGGAGATTCATCCCACTTGGTGTTCTTCTTCTTGCGTTCAAAGCAAATAGTTCCACTCTTTTTGTTCTTAAATTTTTGTTTCTTTAATTTTTTAAATTTCTTATTGAGTAGTTCTTATTCACGATCACTTGAGCTTATGCTTGAGTGGTCTTCAAATGTTCTATGTCCCAAATCCTTCCTGTTCTTTGGAAGGTGGTTTTGTTCATCATGTCCATCATGTGCATTGTGCACCATTTCATATGTCATCAACGAACCAATTAGTTCTACAAGTGGTAAGTTGTTTAGATTTTTAGCTTCTTGTGTCGCAGTTACTTTTGAATTCCAATTTTCATAAAGAGAACGCAAAATCTTGTTTACAAGTTCAAAATCCGAAAAACTTCTACCAAGTGCTTTTAAACCATTGACGATATCCGTAAAACGAGTGTACATGTCTCTAATGGTTTCGCTCGGCTTCATTCGAAAAAGCTCGAAATCATACATTAATAAATTAACTTTAGAATCCTTAACACTACTTATGCCTTCATGTGTGATTTCAAGAGTGTGCCATATGACGAAAGCCGATTCACAAGTAGAAACCCGATTAAACTCGATTTTGTCTAAGGCACAAAATAGAGCGTTCATAGCTCTAGCATTTAAAGAAAATGTTTTCTTCTCCAAATCATTCCAATCTTTCATTGGAAGAGAAGACCTTTTAAAACCGGATTCGACAATGTGCCAGAAATTCCAATCCAATGAAAGCAAGAAAACTCTCATTAGAGTTTTCCAATAAGTGTAGTCCGTCCCATTAAAAAATAGAGGACGAATGAGAGAGTGACCCTCTTGAAAGCCGAAAAGAGCCATTTCAATTTGGGTGTTAAACCAAATATGAAAAATGAGGCTCTAATACCAATTGTTAGGATCAAGAGCACTACGGGTGGGGGGGGGCGGGGGCTTGTGAATTAGTGCAGTGGAAAACTTTCAACGATTAAAACTACGTTCATACGTTGAAATATGATTCCGATGTAAAAGTCGTTTAATGCAGATAATAACTTTGAAAGCTTACGGAAATGTATTTGAAGTAAAGTAAGGAAGGCAGTTTGCAATTAAGATAAATAGCACAAAGAAAATGCAAACCAGATTTTAGAGTGGTTCGGTCAAACGTGACCTACATCCACATTCGGCTTCCTCCTCCGACGATATCACTAGCGTCTACTAGAGGCTTTCCTTCAATAGGCGAAGGCAATTTACCCTTTTACAGTTTCACTCCTTTTGACAGGCTTAGGAGACAACCCTTATAGAATTTTCACTCCTCTCTTGAATGAACAAAACTTGGAAGAAAGGAGGGAGGAGAACTTTTGGCCTTTACAACACTTTTGAGCTCTAAAATCACAGAGTAAGATCAAGCTTTCGGTTCGTCTTTCATGCAGGAAAGGGTGGGGTTTATATAGGCCCCAGCTGGTTTGAATTTGGAGCATAAATGTGTCATCTCCCGGATTTCCGGGGTACTGGCGGTACTACCTCTTGGAGACCGAGCTCAGGCGGTACCATCGCTTGATAGGGCCGGTACCACTGCCCAGTCTCGCTCGGAGACTGAGCCTAGGTGGTACCATCGCCTGACAGGGGTCGTACCACAACCCAGTCTCACTCGGAGACTGAGCTCCTGGGCGGTGCCACCGCCGGCCCTAGCGGTGCCACTGCTAGGAAGGAAATCTAGGTTCGAATGGGCTGATCCATTCGGCCCAATTTGTGTCTGTCAAGGGCCCAATTGCCCCCAGAATAAGTTAATGAGATCATCTCCTATTCCTAACTTAATATATATGCTAACTACGATATTTCTTAAGAAATTTACTGCAACTTGCTTCGGTGCGTCAATCGCTTCCTCCGGCGAGCTTTCGGTGAACTTCCGATGAACATCCGACGAACCTTCAGCGATGCTCCGACGGACTTCTGGCAAACTTCTGGACTTGCGATGATCCACTTGGCGAGTTCCGATGAGCTTTTTTAGCAAGCTCCTAGACTTCTCGGATTTGTTCCCATAGAACCTCCGACGACCGTCCAGACTTCCGTCGAACTCTGAAACCCCCAACGTGATTATGGTCTTGACTCCAGCGCAACTCCTACTGCATGTCTTACTTTCATTATAATTAATCCTACACATGTAAAATAAACTTTGACCTAGATAATTAATACTAAGCATTAATCGAGTTGTCCGGCATGTCATTAGTCACTCGACGCTTCATCCGATTCTTCGGCGCATCATCCTCTCCTGTGGCCTATTGCCCAATCGGCCAGTTGACTCCACAACTCTGATATCCTTGGCGCAATACCTGCTCTTCTTGGCCCGATGCCTGAATCCACGACCCGAAGCCTTCTGTCAATACGTCAACAGATCCACCGGCCCGACATCTAATCTTCTGACATGTTCCTCTGGCCCAACATGATTTTTCCTGCTTTAATTGTCTCATCCTGATCGAAGCATCCTGCATCACTCAAAATGCAGATTAAGACATAAACACAATTATCAATTGGTTTCATCATCAAAATACGAGATTCAACAGTTCGATGGGTGTTCGAGAGTACGTCGAGAGTCTAAAGATTTGTCAGAAGTGCTGCCGAAACCAACCGAGAAGAAATCGGGGACTTGTCGAAGTTTTCGAAAGTCCGCCGAAGAGATCATCGGAGGTTCGTGGAGATCACCGAGAAGGCTCGGCTACTTGCCAAATACTCGTTAAACTCACCACAAGATCAGGAGCCTACTAGGAGTCCGCCAGAAGAAATCCAAGGGTGTATCGGAAGTCCGTCGGAAGATTGTCGGAAAGCTCACCGAAAGGAAACTCGACGTTGCCGGTTAAAAGATTTGCTTAGGATTATGTCTTGTTTTCATAGTTTACATGTAATTAGGCTTAGGATTAAGAAATAATCCTATATCTTGGTTAGGGGCCAATTGGGCCCGAATATTGGGCCAATTTTGAAGCCCAACCAGTGGCCCGTAAGGTCTGGCGGTGGCACCGATGGACTGGGCGGTGGCACCACCCAGAACCCGAAGGATCAGGCAGTAGTACTGTCGGACTGGGCGGTAGCACCGCCCAAAACCCGAAGGATCGGGCGGTGGTACCACCGGATTGGGTAGTGGCACCGCCTAGCACCCGAAAGGACGGGCGGTGGCACTACTAATAAACGATCAATGTGGAGCCCAAATTTGAATCCTCTTGGGGTCTATAAATACCTCTCAATTCTTAGTAGAGAAGATAACTTTTGAGAAGAAAGAGAGTGAGATAAAAGCCTTAGCAAAGTCTTTAGCAAGTATTGTTTTCAATAGCTTGAGTGTTCACCTCCCTCTTTCTCTTTGAAAATTTGTAAGAGTGTGAACCACTTGTAAAAGGTTGTAAGAGGGGTATTTGTCCTTCCCCTTTAAAGTGATTTGCTAGTGGAAGTTGAGAGCCTCATTGAAGAAGGCTTTGCAAGTGGATGTAGGTCATTTTGACCGAATCACTTTAAATTGGTGTGTTCCTTGAAGTATGAGTATTTACTTTTCTAAAACCGTTATTTACATAGCAGCAAGCTTTCGGTTTTCATCTTCTCACTTTACTCGTGCTACTTTCTCCAAGTCATTGACGAATTGAAATCTCTACACATTTACGAAATCGTTTTTAAATTTATAAGTTTTAATCTACTGCACTAATTCACCCCCCCTCTTAGTGCCACTCCGATCCTAACATTATCTATAACTGAAGCGGAGTATATAATAGCTAGTGCATATTGTGCATAAGTTGTATAGATGAAATATACATTAGAACATTATAAGATTCACCTTAAGAATATTCCCATAAAATGTGAGAACACAAGTGCAATATGTTTAATAAAAAATTCTATTCAACACTCTAGAACTAAACATATTGACATTATGCATCATTTCATAAGAGATCATGTTAATAACCTTGACATATCTTTAGAGTTTATTGATACGAAACATTAATTAGTCGATATCTTTACAAAACCTTTAAATGAAGAACAATTTGATTTTATTAGAAGAGAGTTAGGGATGTTAAATTGTTTGAATGCATGAGTTTGTTGTATATCTTTTCTGGACCTTCTCGATTTATTTTAAGCTTTCATGAAATTATTTTATTTCATAAATAAGGCTTTCAAGAAATCTAGAATATCAATTTACTTGGTATCAAATTTATTCCATACCCTTGCTCCATCACTTAATGATTTTTGATACACTTAGTCCCTTCACTCATGGAATTCGTTGACAAATACATCTCTCGCGGATTTTACTCTTATGAATTTTTAATGAGAAATAGATTTGATTTATGAAGTTTTATTCATTGATTTTTTCTTATCCTTCATATGATGCTCCTTTCCCATGAATTCTTCCTTACTCTTCTCATGAAAGAAGAATTTTTATGGACTTTTAGTATGTGATGATCACTTGTAAGAATAAGCATTTGATTTTGCATAGATATCTTGATCCTTTTAATGAATCCTTTTTCTTTGTTAAAATAGAAGCATGATTTGAAGAAACTCATTTATTGTTTTGGATTTGACTTGGTTCAAATCCTTTCATGAATTTGATTCTTGATGAATTCCTCCCTTACTCATCTTCCTCTTCTTCTTATTTTTTATGACAAATGAAGAAAGAAACTTGCATATCTCAAAGAAGAACCAAAAAACTTTTGCACATCTAAAGTAAAAATGTTAGCTTATCCATTTAAAATACCAAAAGTAGTTATCATGCAAAGTTTTGCTTACCTTCCTTTTTGGCTTGGATAAATTAGTGTGGAACTTACTTGAATTTTTTTCTTTACCATAGTTGCATTATTGAATGGTTCTCCTTTTTATTGATGACAAAAGGGGAGAAATGTGGTAAATTGATGACAAATTGACATTATGAATGTTTGAAATAAATGTGTAAAATGTATCTTATCATAAATGCTTGAATGTTTTGCGAATGCTTGAAATATGATTGAAATCGTCAAATACATCGCAACACATCGCAAATACTTGAAACATATCAAAATGCATTGCATATGCATCATATATTTCATAGATACTTGAAATGTTTCATGAATGCTTGATAAATGTCTATCATTATGATAAGGTATCATGAGCTTTATTTCCTATTTACAAATGATATCATGCCTCGAATTAATGAATTGTCATCTTCTATCAAAATTCAAATTTTGCTAAATTTTATATTTGAAATTTGTATCATACTTGAAAATGATGATTGTCTATCATCTCTCTATATTGGACTTGAAAATAGATGTCATGTCTTGACATCATTTTTATTGATAAATACGTGGTATCATACTTTGAATTGGTAAATCATGATAAGTATCATGATGTGTATGTTGATAAGGTTAAATGAATATAACTTATCGGTTTGATGCTTGAATTCAAAGGCCTTGAATTCAAGAGTGTCTTTTCTCAAGTATGGCATATAGATAGGGAGAGTTAAGGTTAACTCCATCATCAATTGATTGTCATCATCAAAAAGGGGGAGATTGTTGAATCTTAGATTTTGATGATGAAATCAATTGGTAAATTATTTGATCAAATCTATATGTCAAGCAAAGTGTGTAGGATTAACTATGATAGCAATTAAGGTATAAAGCAAAATGGAGTGCTAGAGTCAAGATCGAGATTTCGTTAAAAGTCCGGACATTCTTTGAAAGTTCTATTGGAATTGACCGAGAAGTTGAGGAGCTTGCCAAAGAAGCTCATCGAAACTCGCCAAGAAGATCAACGTGAATGTTGAGAAATCTTGGGGGCGACATCACATGCACAGCGGAAGAACAAGAAAAAACAAAATCTCCAATTTTCCAAAAATATGTTCGTCATTGTACGAAGATTGGTGTGCAAAAATCTGTGAAACAAACTGCGTATAGAATATATTGTGTTACCTAGGGAGATCGTATATCTTTGTTTCCTTGTAGATCTCTAGAAGAGGGTGAAGGAGGTCAAGTGTCCTCCTCTCTAGTAGTGATCCAGGCAGCATGGCTGCAACGATGCTCCTCAAAACTCCAAGCTTGCTCTGAGGTGGAGAGGGGAGGAGAATAGGAGAGGTAAGCAAAGGCTTCAGCATATGAACCACTGAATCCCTCCTATTTATAGAGGTCCCCTGTCAAACCCTAATAGATCCTCCCCAATGTTGAATCTCATATTTTGATGATGAAACCACTTGATATATGTTTATGATTTAATCTGCGTTTTGAGTGACCAGGATGCTTCGATCAGGATGAGATAATTAAAGCAGGAAAAATCATGTTGTGCTGGAGGAACATGTCAGAAGATTGGACGTCGGGCCAGTGGATTGGTCGACGTATCGACAAAAGGCTTCGGGCCGTGGACTCAGGCATCGGGCCAAGAAGAGCGGGTATTACACCAAGGATATCGGAGTTGCGGAGTCAACTGGCCGATTGGGCAATAGGCCGCAGGAGAGGACGATGCGCTGAAGAATCGGATGAAGCGTCGAGGGACCAATGACATGTCGGACAACTTGATTAATTACTTAGGATTAATTGTCTTGATCAAAGTTTTATTTTACATATGCAGGATTAACTATGATAGATGTAAGACATGCAGTAGGAGTTGCTCCGGAGTTAAGACTATGATCATGTTGGGAGTTCGAGAGTTCGACGAAAGTCCGGACGGTCGTTGGAGGTTCTACGGGAACAAATCCAAGAAGTCCAAGAGCTTGCCAACAGAAGCTCGTCGGAACTAGCCAAGTGAATCATCGCAAGTCCAGGAGTTTGCCGGAAGTCCGCAGAAGCATCACTGAGGGTTCATCGGATGATCGACGGAAGTTCGTCGGAAGCTCGCCGGAAGAAGCTATTGACGCACTAGAGTAAGTTGTAGTAAATATCTTAAGAAATATCGTAGTTAGCATGTAGATTAAAGTTAGGAATGGGAGGTGATCCTATTAACTTAATTTGGGGGCAATTGGGCCGTTGATAAACCCAAATTGGGCCGAATGGATCAACCCATTCGGACCAGAATTCCTGCTAGGCGGTGGCACCGCTAGGGTCAACGGTGGCACCGCCCAGGAGATGGTCTCCCAGGAAATTTGGGCGGTGCAACCGCCCCAGTCAGGCGGTGGCACCACCTGGGCTCAGTCTCCGAGCGAGACTAGGCAGTGCAACCGCCCTTGACAAGTCGTGGAACCACTTGAGCTCGGTCTCCGAGCTCTGCCAAGCGGTGCAACAGCCTCAGTCAGGCAGTGACACTGCTTGGGCTCAGTCTCCGAGTGAGACTGGGCGGTGCAACTGCCCCTATCAGGCGGTGGCACCACCTAGAGGCTCAGTCTCCGAGCTCTGCCAGGCGGTGCAACCGCCAGACCCCGGAATTCCAGGAGATGATAGTTTTGAGATCCAAATTCAAACTAGTTTGGGGCCTATAAATACCCCTCTCATCCCTGGTTAATTTACATAAGCACAGAGAGATTAAAAGAGAGAAAACATTGCTATAATCTCTAGAATTTCCCTCCTCTAAATTCTAAGTGTTAGAATTCTGTTTAGAGAGGAGAGTGAGTGCTTGTAATGGTTGTCTCTTAAACCCAGTAAAAGGAGAAGAGGGGTGTAAGAAGGAGGTTGATCTTCGCCTAGTAAAGGAAGATCGTTAGTGGATGCCGGTGGCCTCGACAGAAGAGGAATCAGAAGAGTGGATGCAGGTCACGATTGACCGAACCACTATAAACTCCTGTCTTCTATGGTTTGCATTTTGTTTCCTACTATTACCTTACTGCAAACCCCTTCAATAGATTACTGCCTTCAATATATTTATGTATGCTTTCAAGCTAAGTTTCTGAAATCGATTTTACGTCGAAAATGGTTTTTATCGTATGAAGATTTGACGAAGTTGACGTTTATATCCGCTGCACTAATTCACCCCCTCTTAGTGCTCTTGATCCTAACACCCTAGTGGGTATTGGATCTACATCCAATTACCCAAGCCTTTTTAGATTAGTGGATCTCTATCCAATAATTTCTCATGGGCTCTTATTGGATCTCGTCCATGGGATCCAATAATTCAGGAGCTTATTAGATATCCAATAATTCAGGAGCGGATATCTTATATTCGAACGTCTACTCATCGCAATGTCTACCATATGTGTGTGACCCTCCAGGCCTAATATTGAGCTGATCGTAAGTCATACATGTCAGAACTCCTTCTAACTTAGTGAATTATTATCTCTATAATAATTCACTCGACTCATCGACTATGGACGTACTAGGCCACTTCGCCGTAGTCCCCAGACGATACAGGGGAATCCAATCCATTGGATCTGTCTATCCTCAGTTACCATATACATATAGTCCCTCATCCATCTAATATCCTAGAGACCATATATCGGGCATGGTGCTGTCAGACCCATACGGTTTCTTCTCGAGTCTCGCTCTAATCGGATTCTCCCGGAGAACTCTTTCTCTCTCAATCCGAATGACCCTGGCCAGGGATTTGTCTAAGAAAGAACACATGAGATATTCCTCTTATAATGTCAAGAGTGGATGATCCTCTATCGACACTCAATAGCCCTTGTAAGGTCGACTGCCACTCCGAATGACCAACTGTACTAGATCTGGGACATCCAAACCTATAAGTCTGGTATCAAAGAGTGGAGCACTTATACAGGACATCCTTGGTGTCTTAAGTCTAAGGACCAGATATACCACTAGGATTATGGAATCGCTGTCTAACAATAAGGCATCATCAACCATCAAGCATTCCGTAAGCGGATCAATCAATAAACTCATTCTCCAATGAGCACTTGTACTGTATCCCTAGTATCCCCACATGAGCGGCTATGAGACTAGCTGCATCCATCATATGGACTGGTATACAGCACACCAGTCTGTCCAGTTATCTCGATGTCCCTCTCGGGTAACCTATGATCAGGATTATTTAGGATCTATATTTAAAAGTGAATCGGTCTCATTATTGTGATCTCATGATGATCTAATTTCCATTGCATAGATCCAAGGACATCACAATATATACATGCATATATGCAATAGACAATATAAAGTGATAAATGCTAAAATATAATAAGAAAAAAGATTCCGTGTCATGTCACACGTGTCATCATTCACGTGATTGGCTTACTGGGCACCTATGACTAGCAATCTCCTAGTTGACCTAAAGCCAATCACCTATATGTCTGATCCCCATCAAACCCCTGTGATGTTCAAAGACCATATGAGACAACGGCTTTGTCAATGGATCTGAAATGTTATCTTCGGATGGAACTCTTTTTACTACTAGATCTCCTTGGGTCATGATCTCTCTAATAAGCTGGAACCTCCTCAGAACACTTCTGATGAGACCCAGGTTCCCTTATTTGAATAATTGTCTCATAGTTATCGCAATATAAGGAATTGGCTCCTCGCTACTTAGCCCGACTCTTAGATTTGTGATAAACTTCTTCATCCAGACTCCCTCCTTTACTACCTCTACTGTAGCAATATACTCCACCTCTGTAGTCGAGTCAGCAGTAGTATCTTGTTTGGAACTCTTCCAGCACACTGCTCCTCTATTCAAGGTGTAGGGTCGGCACTAAGAGAGGGGGGGGGGTGAATTAGTCCAACGAAAAACTTTCGTCGGTTAAAAAAGACTTCGTACGAAAATCATTTCGGAAAGATCTTTAACTTGAAAGCAAACAAAAGTATAGTTGATGTAAAGCAACGAAGATAGTTTACAATTAAGATAAAGAGTAGAATGTAAATGCAAACCAAGATTTAGAGTGGTTCGGTCAATCTTGACCTATATCTACTTTTGGCTTCCTCCTCCAACGAGGTCACCGACATCCACTAGAGGCCTTCCTTTAATAGGTGAAGGCCAACAATCCTTTTATAGCTTTTCTCCTTTTGACGAGCTTAGGAGACAACCCTTACAGATTTTCACTCCTCTATTGAATGATCAACACTTAGAAAGAAAGAGGGAGAAGAACTTCTAGCCTTTTACAACACTTTTAAACTCTCAAATTCTCAGAATAGATGCAAGCTTTCGGTTTCCCTTTCATGTAGAAAGGGTGGGGTTTATATTAGGCCTCATTCAGTTTGAATTTAGAGCTCAAAAATGTCATATCCCGAATTTCCGGGGTCCTAGCTGTACCACCGCTAGAGCTGGGCGGTACCACCACATGGCATCTGACATTGAGTGGTACTACCGCCTGACATCACTCAGTGACCGAGCTCAGGCGGTACCATTACTTGACAGGGGCGGTACCACCGCTAGTAGTAATAACTACCGATAGTACCACCACTTGACAAGGGCGGTACTATCACCCAGAATTCCTAGGAAACCAAGTCTCCTGGGTGGTGCTACCGTCAACCCTGGCGGTGCCACCGCTTGGCAGGAATTCTGGGTCCGAATGGGCTGATCCATTCGGCCCAATTTGGGTCTGCTAAGGGCCTAGTTGGCCCTAGATTAAGTTAATGGGATCACCTCCCAATCCTAACTTAATCTACATGCTAACTACAATAATTAATACATCAATACTGCAGATCATGTTCCGGTGCGTCAATCGCTTCTTTCGACGAGCTTTTGACGAACTTCCAGCGAACATCCGACGAACCCTCAGCGATGCTCCGACGGACTCCCGGCAAACTCCTAGACTTGTGATGATCCTCTTGGTGAGTTCTGACAAGCTTCTTTGACAAGCTCCTAGATTTCTTGTATTGTTCCCGCAGAACCTCGGACGACCGTCCAGACTTCCGACGAACTCTCGAATACCCAACGTGATCTTGGTCTTGACTCCGGCTCAACACCTGCTGTATGTCTAACTGCCATCGTAGTTAATCCTGCACATTTATCTCAACATATGGATTAGATAACCAAATGACAATTGACTTCATCATCAAAATCCGAGATTCAACAATCTCTCTTTTTTTTATGATGACAATCAATTGATGACGGAGTTAACCTTAACTCCCCCTATCTATATGCCATACTTGAGATAAGTTATTCTTGTATTCAAAGCCTTTGAATTCAAGAGACATATTGATAAGTTAAGTTTATTTAAACTTATCAATACTCCCATCATGATTCCTATCATGATGTATCTCTCTGATAATGATGTCAAGGCTTGACTTCCATTTTCAAGTCTTATATTTCAAATATAAAGGATAGCAATCGTAGCAATTCGTCACATGACAAGATATCAATTTGTATGATTGTGATGCAAGCTTTTGATATCTTAACATAAGGCAAATATGGCAAGTGTATAGCAATTCATTCTATCATCAATTTACCACATATATTTAATCTTCATCATATGGCAAGTGTATAGCAATTTATTCTATCATCAATTTATCACATATTTCTCCCCCTTTGTCATCAACAAAAAGGAGAACGATTCAAGCGTATTTCAAACATAGTAATAAGTGTAGTAAATATTCATATCATTTTTCAACAATAAGTGATAAGATATCATTCATACAAAATTTTTTTAAGCAAACATGACATGTAGATAGCTTTTGTAACTTCTTCCCCCTTTTTCTTTTTTTTTATATTGACGTTTTGCATGAAGGAAGAAAGCCATCGTGCACTATCATGAATGAAGTTAAAAAAAATGATTAAATCATACTTCATTTCTACAAGGATCAAGATATGCATATGAATTAAATCCTTGCAAGTGTTCATCTCAAAAAGAAATCTTCTTTTATCAAGAAGAAATTCATATAAAAAAATCATTTCATCAAATCCATTTCTCGATTAAAAATTGAAAGATAAATCCATGAGAGATGCATTTTCATATGTAAAAAATCATGGAGCATTGATATGAAATAAACTTGATACATTGGTATAAAATCATTTAAGCTCATGAAAGCTCCATTAAGTTCGGAAGAGAAATACAAAATCATGTATTCGGATAGTATTGTTAGGATCAAGAAAGTCCGAAAATGAAATTCATGCATTCGGAAAAAGTTTTGCCATAGCTTTTCAAACACAAATATGGAGGTAAAACGTGCTCATAATCATTGAAATTTTTGCATCCAAAACACACAATTTCCAACATGTTATTGAAGCATATACATAAAATTCATATCATGAGATTTTCATCATTAAGTGATTGAATCATAGAATCAAGAAAGTCTGAAAAACAAATTCAACAAATTCATGCATTTGGACAAGATTTTGTTATGGCTCTTCAATCATAATTATGAAGCAAAATTATTAGCGTTTGTAGTACTCAAAGATTAAGAATCTGATGTATGAAATCATAATGAGAGTATAATATGCTCATCATGGAAACTTTTAGCATCAAGGCACAAAATTTTCATTTTTAAAGTAAACACGTTATTCAATCATATCAACTTCGTATAAAATTTTCAGCATGAAATTTAAGTGATTAAGGAAAATCCGAAAATGAGGTTCAATCAACATTAATGTCCCTTACTTTGTAAATGCTCACCAAATAATACATCAAGTCATAGATACCAATGGTTAAACATATCAAAGCGAGTGTCATTGTGATCAAGGTGAGTAGCATAAAGAGTTTATAACAACATAGTTTTGCAACAATACAAGAAGCAATTGTGTCCACATTTTCTAAGTACATACATATGTTCATTCAGGTGGTGAAAAATTAAAATGCTTAAACAAAGAGTCAAATTGTCGATGAATCTACTATAGCTTAGATAGGATTTGATCTTGACAATATTTGAGCTGATCTTGTCTTTGTTCAAAGTGATCCATTCGAATCCATATGTCTTCGATAGATGATGAAGGCGCTTGCTCAATTGGATGTGATTCCTTAAAGGGACCAGTTGGAGGAGATTGATTACCCTTAAAGATTGGTGTTTCTGGTTCTGGTTCAGGTTAAAGGGGATCGATTCTTCTAGGCATTCTAACCCACATACCATTTCTAAATATACATCTCATTCGACGAACTAGGTTTTTATTTATGATGCTAAATCTATCTAGCTTTATAATCTCTTCGTCGGATGGTATTGTAATATTGTAGGCATTAAATATTCTAGTGATTATACCACCATATGGAAGCATCATGTCCTTTTTAGACATTTCTATTATATTTTATTGGATAAGGTAACCAAAACAATTGTTAAATCCTTTCATGATACAGTACATGGTTCCTAGTTCCATTTGACTTCTTCATGATGATATTGTTTAGGGAGAATGATACTAATTAGAATATGATGAAGTATTTGGTGTTTAATGGTAATAGATGTTCATAGCTTTTAGGAAGTACCATTAAGTTGGGATTACCGAAAATTATTCCTAAGACATCAACATACGTGGTCCCAACTATTTCATCATCCCATTGTCCTCTAAAATAACAACCTCTATCTTTTATAGGGAGACCTATTATGTCGCAAAGGGATCTATCTATAATAGATATATGATGTCCTAGAAGATAGGTAGACATCCTTTCTTCTTCATCTATATGTAGATTGTTATAAAACAACTTAACAAGTCTAGGGTAAATGGGTTCACTTATTTGTAGGATTGGGAGAAGATCTAGATTTGCAAACCATTGAATTGACTCTAAATCACTTAGTTCATCTAAGTCAACGTACTTTCCCTTATGAACATTTCTAAATTCTATGGAAGCAAATTTTGGGCATGTCGATTTGAATAAAAAAGTATGGAATCAAAGTTTTCTTCTAATCTCCTCTTCCCTTTGTCCCTAGAGGATCTTCTAGAACCCATAAATATTGCTATTTAGGAAGATAAATAATGAATAAGAGTAGATGATACAAAACAAAAATCGAAAGACCTCTTAGAGAATACCTTAGTTGAGATATTCAAGAGGATGAAGGATTGATTCTTGATCTTGCAGGGAATAGGCAGTTTTGGGCAGCTAAAGGGGAGGATTGGAGTTGGAGGAGAGTTTAGAGCTGCAAGGAGGAGAAGAGAATGAGTTGGGGTCAATTCTACCGCCAACCTTAGCTCGGGTTTAAAAGGGGCAGGTTGTGGGGGGTGGCACCGCTAGCTGGGCGGTGCAACCGCTTGCCACCCGTGACAACCGACGGTTCTACTGCCAGCTAGGCAGTGCCACCGCCTATAGTGTAACATCCCATTAGTTCCACATCGGAAGTGGGCAATGTGTATGATTAGCTTATAAGGGCATGTTGAATGTACTACGTTAACTCCCGCTTAAGCATTTTGGTTCGTGGTTGAAGGACCAAAATGGAGTTATTGGCCAGTTAACTCATCAGACTCGGGTCGTGACATTTGATATCAGAGCCAACCTAGCATTTGGGCAGGGTGAGAGGGCTCGAGTAGGAAAGGGCTACCCGTGGATGGAGTCAGAGAACTCATCACGGCGTGGAGCCACCACTGAGTTAATCCTCACATGTACTATGCTAGGGTTCGATCTGGGATATGTCGGGCCTTGACGAGGATGTCAAGCTAATTGAGTTGGGGATAATGTAACATCCCATTAGTCCCATATCGGAAGTGGGCAATGTGTATGATTAGCTTATAAGGGCCTGTTGAGTGTACTATGTTAACTCCTGCTAAGCTTTGCATTCAGAAGTGTGTGGGCTGATGTGGGTGTTTTCAATTTAAAGGGAGTGTTTGTTTGTGAAGCACACAACCATAATTACATAATCATGTAAAAATTCACATCACAAGATGAGAAAATTTGTGCATTTATGATCAATCTTGTGAAATGCATACTCTACTCAAATGTTATATAGAGCTTTTATGTCTTTAATACGTTCATGACTTACATCATACAAAATTTATATGCAAACTTGGCTTGCAAGACATAAGTTCATGATCTTGTGAGATATAGTTGGATCCGGAAAAATTGAGGAAGGAATATATCCGATGAATTCGGAAAATCCGAAGGATGTGTGAAGGGGAATTCATGCATAAGAGTTTATAGATTTCAAAATTTTAGGGATTAACTTAAGTGTTTATCATGCAAGATTGTATCATTAATGCATGGTATATTAGTATCATTTTGTAATTGATTCTATTTATCCTCTTTTTGTCATTTTAGCTAGAGAGCGTTATGAGTCATTTTGGATCTCTGGTCAAAAACCTTGAGCACCCAAAAAGCAAGATATTATCTCTTGCTTCTAGCTTGTGATGGTATAAGTTTCTAAAAAGGATGATTTTTAGATACCCATTTAATCTTGGGTGCCTCAAAAATCGATCTAAATTATTTATCATGTTGCATAGATTTCTCTATGGTTCCTTTAGGAACCCAAATCAATTTGTTAAGACTAATATTCTTGAATGGACAATGATAAGTTCTATGTCCATATTTGTAACAAAAGTTTCACTTGTTTTGGTCTAAAACATGCAAGATAGGGCCTTTAATGAAAGTGGTTAGATTTTGGTGAGGACTTCTCACAAATCTGATTCTACTTCTTTTAGGAATGTGACCCTTATTTGTAAGGATCATATTCAAAGACTTGCCACCAACCTCAAATTTCTTCAAGGTGTCCTTAGGTAGCAAGTTCTCCTTTGGGAGAATTTCTAAATTATGGCATTTCGTACAAGGAGCTAAACTATCATTATGTTCAATTTTTAATTTATCGAAATTACTAACAATAATATCATGCTCCTTTTTTAACAATTTATATTTTCTACTAATTGTTTTGCATTCATCAAATAAATCATTGAAAGCATTTAAAAATTCATCAAAAGATAAATCTGCATCAATTAAATTTGATACCTCCTCTCCTATGGCTATAAGTGCGTAATGAGCAACTTGCTCAGTGTTGGACTCCTCTTCTTCGGATGCGCTTGAGTCATTCTACGTTGCTTTGAGTGCCTTTTTCTTTGGTGTTCTCTTCTTGGCTTGGGGACAATCACTTTTATAGTGTCTCGGCTTCTTGCATTCGTAACAAATAACTTGGTCCTTTTTGGGTTCAAATTTATATTTAGTATCATTTTTAAATTTATTTCTTTTAATAAAATTTTAAAATTTCCTTATTAGAAGTTCCAAATCATCGTCAAAGTCCTCATCACTTAAGTTTTCTCTCAAGTGGTCTTCTTGAGTTCTAAGTTTCATATCCTTCCTATTCTTTGGAAGAGTGTCCTTGTGCTCTTTATGAGCTTTGCAAGTCATTTCATAGGTCATTAATGACCCAATTAATTCTTCAAGAGTGAAGTTGTTTAAATCTTTAGCCTTTTGAATAGTAGTGACTTTAGAGTCCCAACACTTTGGAAGGGATCTTAGAATTTTATTAACGAGCTTGAAATCCGAAAAACTTTTACCGAGTCCTTTTAGACCATTGACGACATCCGTGAATTGGGTGTATATGTTACTTATAGTCTCGCTCGGTTTCATTTGAAAAAGTTCATAAGAATATACTAAAAGATTGATTTTTGAATCTTTCACTCTACTCGTGCCTTCGTGAGTCACTTCGAGTGTATGCCAAATATCCAAAGCAGTTTCACAAATCGAAACACGATTGAACTCATTTTTATCAAGTACACAAAATAAGGCATTCATAGCCTTTGCATTTAGAGCGAAAGTCTTCTTCTCCAGTTCATTCTAATCGATCATTGGAAGAGAAGACTTTGAAAATCCATTTTCAACAATATTCCAAAGTTCAAAATCCATGGAAATAAGGAAGATCCTCATTTGGGTCTTCCAATAGGTGTAGTTCGTCCCATTGAACATGGGCGGACGTGTAATAGAGTGACCCTCATGATTCCGGCATATGTCATCTCTCTTGGGTTTTAATCCAACTGAGAGTGAACACGTTCTGATACCAATTATTAGGATCAGGGTCGATAGTAAGAGGGGGTGGGGTGAATTAGTATAGCAAAAGACTTTTGTCGGTTAAAAAATACTTCATACAAAAACCATTTCGGAAAGATCTTTAACTTGAGAGCAAACTATAGTATAGTTGTTGTAAAGCAATAGAAGCAGTTTGCAGTTAAGACAAAGAGCAGAATGTAAATGCAAACTGAGATTTAGAGTGGTTCGATCAATCTTGACCTACATCCACTCTTAGCTTCCTCCTCCAACGAGGTTACCGATATCCACTAGAGGCCTTTCTTTAATAGGCGAAAGCCAACCACCCTTTTACAGCTTTTCTCTTTTTGATGGGCTTAGGAGACAACCCTTACAAATTTTCACTCCTCTCTTGAATGGTCAACACTTAGAAAGAAAGAGAGAGAAGAACTTCTAGCCTTTTACAACACTTTTAAGTTCTCAAATTCTTAGAATCGATGTAATCTTTCGGTTGCCCTTTCTTGCAGAAAGGGTGGGGTATATATAGGCCCCAATCAGTTTGAATTTGGAGCTCAAAAGTGTCATCTCTCGGATTTTTGAGGTCCTGGCAGTACCACTGCTAGAGCTGGGTGGTACTACCACCTGGCATCTGGCACTAAATGGTACTACCACTCAGTCTGGGCAATAATACCACCTGACATCGCTCGGCGACCGAGCTCAGGCGGTACCACCGCCTGACAAGGGCGGTACCACAACTTGACAAGGGTGGTACCACCACTAGCAGTAGTAACTACTGGTAGTACCATCGCCTGACAGGGGCGGTACTACCTCCCAGAATTCTAAGGAGACTAAGTCTCCTAGGTGGTGCTACCGTCGGCCTTGGCGGTGCCACCGCTTGGCAAGAATTCTAGGTCCGAATGGGCTGATCCATTCGGCCTAATTTGGGTCTGCCAAGGGCCTAGTTGGTCTCAGATTAAGTTAATCGAATCACCTCCCAATCCTAACTTAATCTACATGCTAACTATGATAATTAAGATATCAATACTATAGATCGTGTTCTGGTGCGTCAATCGCTTCTTCCGCCGAGCTTTCGGCGAACTTCCGACGAACATCCGATGAATCCTCGGCGATGCTCCAGCGGACTCTCGGCAAACTCCTGGATTTGCGATGATCCTCTTGGCGAGTTCTGATGAGCTTCTTTGGCAAGCTCCTAGACCTCTCGGATTGTTCCCGCAGAACCTCCAACAACCGTCCAGACTTCCGACGAACTCTCGAACCCCCAACGTGATCTTAGTCTTGACTCCGGCTCAACACCTGTTGCATGTTTACTGCCATCATAGTTAATCCAGCATACTTATCTCAACATATGGATTAGATAACCAAATGACAATTGACTTCATCGTCAAAATCCAAGATTCAACAAGGTATACACATACCCCGAATTCGACTTGCTATCATCGACATCAAACTAAAATCTTGAGTCCGTGTAGCCTTCAACCCTGAGGCTACTACCTCCATATACTAGTAAAGAATCCATAGTCCTTCTCAAGTACTTAAGGATACACTTTACTATTTTTCAGTGCTCTAAGCTTGGATCCGCCTGATACCTGCTTGTGACACTCAGAGCATGCGCTATCATAGGCCTAGTACATAGCATGACATACATGATAGACCCTATCACTGAGGCATAAGGTATCATATCCATGTTCGCCCTTTCTTCTGGAGTCTTTGGGGATATTCTCCTAGAAAGTGATATCTCATATCTCATCGATTTGAGACCTCTCTTAGAATTTTCCATGCCAAACCTTTTGACAATGGTTTCTATGTACCTGGATTGGGACAAGCTATGCTGATAAGACCCTAAAGTCTTATCGTAAAAGAAGAAGAGAAGGGGATGATCACTTCGAGGGGATCGGCCTCCTTGATCGCTTCGAGGGGATCGGCCTCCAAGGGTTTGTCAAAAGACAAAATAGTATCTTTTCATAAACAAGCGAAAAGAAGCAGTTACATCTCTATTTATAGAGTTCCGACTTTAGCTAAACTAAACAGACTTAATAAATATGCTGAAAATAAAAGGAAAGCACAGAAAATAAAAGGAAAAATAAAAGGATCCTAACAATCCCGCCTCCTTCAATTCAGCCTTGTCCTCAAGGCTGAGTAGCATCAAATTTTGGAAACTTCTCCTTTAGCATGTTGTAGGACTCCCAAGTGGCATCTTCCTTTGGTAAGTTGGCCCATTGCACTAGCACTTCAGTTACAGGATGTCTGCGGTACATGACAACTCGTCGATCAAGTATGACTTGATCCTTGATCTTCTTCTTGTGGGTTCCCTTGCTGCTACCGGCTGTCGCCACTGTCGCTGCTACTGCTCGGCTACTGTGCAGATGCCCTTGACTAGACATCGGAAACAAGAACTGGGGATTACCGACTTGCAATCGTATGCAATGACTACCGATAATTCAATGAAGGCACAAATGGAAGCGTTGGAAACCAGAATTGAAAATCGGCTACAAGAAACTCTTCATGATTTCAAAAAGAGCTTGTTAGAGCACTTTAGCGGGTTTCAACAAGATGGAAGCTCAAGTTCCACGCTAAACAGATCGAGAGATACAGAAAAGGTCCCGGGATGGTGACACACACTACCCACGATGTCGGGTAGAATTTCCACGATGGGAAGATGGGGATCCGACCAGTTGGATCTCTAGGGCGGAAAATTTTTTTCGTTTTCACAGAACTCCAGAAGAATCTAAGGTAGAAGTGGCCTCAATCCAGCTCGATGGAGATGCAATCCAGTGGTATGATTGGTATGAAACTTGCCATGGAATTCCTTCGTGGGAGCAGTTTAAAAGAGGACTTCTTGTTCGCTTTGGCCCGTCCGAATATGAGAATGTTGATGGCCAACTCGCCAAAATTCCGCGACTTCTACGATGTTGGAGTATCGAGTAGATTTGAAAGATTGTCCAACCAAGCTAGAGATTGATCGAACGACAACTTCTGGGTACATTTATTGAAGGGCTTATTCGAGATCCGGTGTGAGGTTAAGGCTCGTCAACCTCGCACTATGATGGCTGCGATTTCATTTGCACGCCTACATGAAAAAAAAATCAGTGTGGAATATCGTCAAATAGAGGTGCCAATAAACAGGTGATTAGCAGGCAACCTACCTCATCTACTCCAAGTCGAAACTATAACACTAGCAGACTAACCCGAGAAGAACTCAAAGAAAGGTTAGCGAAGGGTTTGTGCTGGCATTGTGATGAAAAGTGGAGTAAGGAGCATCGATGCAAACAAGGAAGACTTTTGATGATTGAACCGATTGAGGAAGAACCGGAAGTAGAAGTATCAGATTCTGATCATGAAGAAGTGGAAATTAATGATGATGTTGAAGCCGTCACACATACAGTGCATGCATTGGCTGGCTACTCTAATCCATAAACTATGAAAATTGGGGGAACTCTTAAACACCAGTTTGTCACTATTTTGATTGATACGGGTAGCACTAATAATTTTATGGATAGAAAAATTACGGCCCGATTAGCTTACCACATTGAATGTTGTGACAAATTTGAAGTCAAGGTCGCCGATGGACGGATTTTAACCTGTGACAGCAAGTGCTCAAAGATAAAACTAATTTTGCAAGGTCAAGAATTATTTGTGGATTTCTTTTTATTACCCTTGGAAGACTATGAAGTGGTGCTCGAATTGAGTGGCTATCAACTCTAGGTGATGTCTCCTAGAATTTTTCTAAACCGATTATGAAGTTCTTTATTAATGGAAGACAGTGACTCTCAAAGGAAGACGTGGGGGGTAAGGTTACAACTATCACGAGCCATCGGATGGAGCGGGTCCTTCTAAGACACACACCGGATTTTTTGGTGCAATTGCATAACATTGAAAAGGAAATGACAAGGAACATTCCTACTGGAAATATTGAATCATTGCTAACGAGTTTGCGGATATATTTGCAGAGCCACACGGACTTCCACCTCTTAGATGTCATGATCATCGAATTCCACTATTACCCGAGAAGGCACCAACTAATGTCCGACCGTATAGATATCCCCATTTCCAAAAGGCAGAGATAGAGAGGATTGTCACGAGAGATGCTCAAAACAGGGAGTTATAATGAAGCTAGTGTTAGCCCATATTCTTCCCCCATCTTACTAGTCGAAAAGAAGGATGGCTCATGGCGGATGTGTGTCGACTATCGAGCACTTAACAATATTACAGTGAAAGATAAATATCCTATTCCAGTAGTGGATGAACTATTGGACGAATTAGGAGGAGCTCAGGTCTTCACTAAATTGGACCTACGATCGGGCTATCATTAAATCAGAGTACATGAAGAGGATGTTCAGAAAACTACCTTCAGGACACATAATGGCCATTATGAGTTTCTAGTAATGCCTTTTGGGTTAACCAATGCGCCCTCTACCTTCCAGAGTTTAATGAATGATATATTTCGGGTTCATCTCCGTAAGTTTGTTTTGGTTTTCTTTGATGATATTTTAATATACAGTCATTCCTTAGAAAGTCATTTATTACATTTACTAACTGTCTTTAATATTCTTCGTGAGCATGGTCTTTTTGTCAAGAAATCCAAGTGCAGTTTTGGGCAATCTAAGGTTGAGTACCTCGGCCATATCATATCTCAAAAGGGTGTTGCAGTTGATCCTTCAAAAATCCAAGTGATGACAGACTGGCCAATTCCAAAGTCACTCAAAGCTTTAAGGGGGTTCTTGGGATTAACCAGCTATTATCGAAAGTTTGTGAAGAATTATGGCAAAATTAGTGCCCCCTTGACGTCACTTCTAAAGAAAAATGCATTCAAATGGTCAAAAGAGGTAACTTCGGGCATTTCAATTCTTGAAAACTGCAATGTCTACTACACCCGCGTCTTTGGCTTTACCCGATTTTAACAAGATGTTTGTGATTGAATCGATGCTTACGGAGTTGGAATAGGGGCTGTATTAATGCAGGAAGGTCGGCCTATCGCTTATGCTAGTAAGGCTCTTTCCCCTTCCCATTTGAGTTTATCTATTTATGACAAGGAGATGCTAGCTATAATACATGCAGTCACAAAGTGGAGACCCTACCTAATTGGTCGACGGGTTTCAAATCACGCATGATCACAAAAGCCTCAAATATTTTCTAGAGCAAAAGATTTCTTCTCAAGAGCAACAAAATGGGTCACAAAGCTACTGGGATTCGATTATGAGATCATTTATAAAAAAGGGGAGTGAGAATTTAGTAGCCGATGCCCTCTCTCATGCCTTCCGAACAAAGCTGAACTAGTAGCTATTTCTATTCCTATTTGCGAGACTTTGGAAGTTATCAGAAAGGAATGGTCAAATAATCCTGAGATCCAAAACATCATTAAAAAATTAGAAGAAGCCCCAGGTTCTGTCTCAAATTATAGTTGGGATTCGGTGGACTTGCGCTATAAAGGCCGAATAGTGGTTACATTCCTTTTAGTAGTAGCTCGAGTCTTGTTACTAGCAGTTATAGGTTTCAAGCAGAGGTACAGAGTTCGAAAGCAAGTACAGTAGGGCTAAAAGCAAAGGTAGCTTAAGTGTCAGTAAATCCATCCTTGGTACAGTTGCCCCACATTCTTCTTGCCAAGCAATAATTCTACAGGAGTTTCATTCATCACCAATTGCTGGTCACTCGGGATTTCTCCGCACTTATAAGCTAGTTCGATACTTTTTTATTGGAAAGGTATGAAAAATTTTATCAAGAAATTTGTTACTGAATGTGATGTTTGCCAACGTCACAAAAGTGAGACAGTAGCCACCCCAGGCTTCCTACAGCCCCTCCCTATTCCTGATGCTACTTGGACCGACATATCTATGGATTTCATTGACAGTCTCCCATCATCTCAAGGAAAGAGTACTATACTTGTAGTCGTGGATAGACTTACAAAGTATGCTCATTTCTGTGCATTACGACATCCTTATACTGCTGCAAGTGTTGCTCGTACTTTTGTGGAAAATATAGCTAAATTGCATGGGAGTCCCCGTTCAATTGTTAGTGACAGAGACAAGATTTTTACTAGCTCCTTCTGGACAGAACTTTTTCGTTTACAAGGTACTCAGCTGAAAATGAGCACTGCTTATCATCCACAAACAGATGGGCAAACTGAAGTGGTAAACAGGTGCCTAGAAAATTACCTCCGATGTTTTACTAGCGACAAACCGAAGGAATGGGTCAAATGGCTTCCCTGGGCAGAGTGGTGGTATAATACCTCTTACCATTCTTCTATTAAAATGACTCCATTTGAAGTAGTTTATGGCCAACCCCCACCTACAATTACAAAGTATGTACCTGGTTCTTCTAAAGTTGATCAAGTGGACAAAGAATTGATGGATAGAAATAAGATTATTCAGCTTTTAAAGGATAACCTCATAGCCGCACAAGCAAGAATGAAACAACAAGCTGATAAACACCGAAGTGAACGAGAATTTACTGTAGGTGATTGGGTTTTCCTTCGTCTTCAACCCTACAAGCAAACTTCCATAAAGGTCCGATCTTCCATGAAGCTATCTCCTCGGTTTTTTGGGCCTTATAAGATATTAGAACGCATTGGACCAGTGGCCTACCGCTTGGATTTGCCTGCTAGCTCTAAACTACATCCAGTCTTTCATGTTGCATGCCTTAAAAGGAAATTGGTGACGATGCAATAGTGCAGTGCCACTTGCCGGACACTTCTACTACTGGGGAAGTTCAAGCTCAACCACAAGTCATACTTGATCGTCCAAGAAACAAATGTATGTCCTAAAAATTGGCATGTTCCAGATGTACTTTTTCTATCTATCCTGCATCCACCAAAATCTGCACCTGCATAAGCTATTAAATCGAATTTATTGGATTTCGAATACCACAATCCTAAATTGGGAGTTCCTTTAAGATATCTAAATATTCTTTTAACACTCTTAAGATGAGATAATTTAGGATTAGATTGAAAACTAGCACAAAGTCCTACACTAAACATTGTTGAATCTCGGATTTTGATGATGATGTCAATTGTCATTTGTTATCTAATCCATATGTTGAGATAAGTGTGTAGGATCAACTATGATGAAAGTAAGATATGCAGCAGGAGTTGCGCCGGAGTCAAGACTATGATCACGTTGGGAGTTCGAGAGCTCGATGGAAGTCCGGACGGTCTATCACGGACTTAGCTGGTTTTGCCTAAGTCGTGTGGCACCCTTGCGTGTCCGTCCGTAAAGGTCAGCCTCCCCGAAGCCTCCCATGGTCCCTTAGGTCCCACAAAAGAGAGAACAGGACAGAGAAAAGGCCTCACTCGGGATCCACAAGCAAACATCTCCGAAAAACACTTTATAGACAATGCAAATTACAAACAGACTTTACAAGCTTTGAACAGTTGTACAACAAAGGGTAAAATGGTCCATTACAGATCGAAAATCTCTCGCAGGTGTCCACATGACACAACCTTTATTTACAAGCCTAAAGAGGCCACCAACCCAACTAAAATGGGACTATTAAGCCTTTGGCCGCCCCTCTACATGTTGTACAAGGCATGAACATACCGAAAGACACGGACATACATAAGCATTACATCAAACATCCTGTTTCGAAGTTTATCCGTGACATTCTCCCCCACTTATCCCTTCGACGTCCTCGTTGAAGCCTTTGTCGACACTGTAACTCCTCGCCTTTGCTGAGTCTTCAATCTTCTGCTCCAGCTACAATGTGCCTTTTGACTCCCAGCTGCTCTCCACTGCTGTTTTTGAGTAGTCGAATCTTTGATCCGCCATGCTGCTCCAACTCACCAATGACTCTGACTCTGGTGTGGGGTTGGCTGAGTTGTGTTGATCCTTGTTGATTTCTGCGGATCCCTCAGATGAAGGAAAAGACCATCCTTACTACGCCAGTCTCTCAAAATGTCTCATGCTGCTTGAACTGGGTGGATGCTTGTTGGAGCTTTAACGAGCATCGTCTCGCAAACTTCTGAAGTTTTGGGTCCTTCCTCCACAAAATTTGCTCAGTGACTCTCCTTTCACTTAGTTGTCACATCCAAGTAGGTTCATGGGCACTTCCGCTTTTCGATTGCCATTTCGTTGGGAAATGAAGCGGACAATCTACTCTCGAGTATAAATCGATCACCATTGGTGAGGATTTGACAACTATTGTCTTCCATTATCTTTGAAGGGTCTTTGAACATCTGCAAAAGCTCCTCTGCTTGGATAGATAAGAGAATTGGGGTACTTTTCGGTTTAGCCCATTCTCTTAAGGGTTGAGAAGGCAAAGGTTACTTGACTTCCCTCCTCCTCGGGTTGTACTCCATGCATCGAAGTTCTTGGCCTTCACTTTGCTCTTTGCTCACACTTCAAGCACTTGAAGTGTTTGCACTCCTTTATGTTGAGTTAGCTACTTGTGATTCACGTTCTCAATGCCATTGAACTTCGGAATGCAAGAAGTTTTCACCCCAACTTGGAGTAATTCTCTAATAGATTTGGTCGCCTCTCGGGATTGTACCGTCTTCTCCATCAACCCCCCACCTACTCCCCGAGTAGCGAAGGTACAAAGACCGCGTCTTGACTACTTCGTTCCTTAGTCGGTGCACTCTTGCATGACCCAAGTCTTTCACTTTCGACTATCTTGATGAGAAACTCATTGACACCGGTCTTACGGTTCCTTGGCCTCGCCCTTCACCTTTGTCACACGGTGCTTGGGTTTGCCTCTGCATGCTCCACCTCCTCGCCCCTTTTACGACCAAAGCTCCCCTCCATGAGATCAAGGGATCAATGACTTTCACGGAAGTCCCGCCTCTGCATGTACCATGGCGCTGCCATGCCCATGGCACTACTATTCGATTAAGCCTGATTCATCCCTTTTTCTTCACAATCGGTGATATGCCTCTGTGGTACTCCTCCATGTCCACCTCCATTCTATCTGATGCTTGATTTTGGGTAGCTAAGTCCCTCTGGACTCGTCGTCACTTCCTTGCCCCTTTCAACCCCCTGCTTCAACACCTCTGTGTTCTCCAAGCAGCACCCTTTGGTCGATGGAAAGACAGACTGCAACTCCCATGCATGGCCTCTGCCATCACGTTGTAGGGTTTGCATTGATTCTGTTCTCCTTAGCTTCCTTGGTAACGTTCGCCAAACACTTTCGACCTTGTCCTCCGACTTGTCGGGCCCCTTTTAATATGAGCTCTGGAGCAGTCCAACTCTCCAGCTGCTTCGATCATACCGCTGTATGATCAAGTCCCTCCCATGGGACTCACTGGTACTTGCATTCGAACTTTTCCCTTGGTGGAACACAGCCCCCATATGCTGATGACCAAGGCTTTCATCCGATGCACGCACGGAAGACCCGCCTCTGCGGTACCATGGCTTTCACTCCTTGAATCCATAGCCCTTCTTGCCGTCGTGTTGTTCACCGAAGTGGAGCTTCCAGTAGCTCCCGATCATACCTCCGTATGATCTAGTCCCTCACGGGGCGAAGTCGTGTGTATCGCATTGCCACGAACTGTTCCACCACGATCCGCTGCACCATGTTGCCTCCTGGTGACTTCTCCATTGCATTCTGATCCTTGTGGAAAAACTTGAATTGTGAACCCTCCATGTGTGGCCTCTGCCAATACATCGCAGGGTCTCCTCTACCTTCAATTTTGTTCGCTCCTCTGGCAATCGACCTTCATCCACCCACTCTTGGGTCACACCACGATGAAGCACCGCTCTAGGACAGTCCGTCACCTAGTAGCTCCCAAAGTCCACCGACTTCACTATAATTTGTGCACCATTGTCTGGATCTTGGGCCTCTGCCCCTACCAACACAATCTTCGCTGTACACCGCCTCCTTTATAGCAACTTGAATGACAATACTGTGGCATATTCTTCAAGAGTACCCGCCTCTGCATCCTCTTGCCCCGTGCTAAGGCCTTCTGAACTCAACTTCATCTCCGCAAATTGAGTCGCCTTAGTTCCTCCATCAAATGCTCCTCCGAGATAAGGTGTATGTGCCCCGAAGCTCCCTTCGTCTTTGGCACCATGCAAGATGAGTCCGCTCCGTCAGAATGAAGGACCCATGGAACAACATGATCTTACTCTTGCCTCTGCAAGAGTTCATGTCCTTGACCTCTGTCTAAGGAAAGCACTGTGCCTCTGCTCCATGTTCCAACTTCTATGCTGGCTCCCATCAAGCGGGTTGGGTACTTCGCCAAGTTACACCCAAGTTGCTCCGCTCCTCATTTTTGCATTGAGTTGATGGTGGCCCTCGCGCCCACCATTCCACGGGTCAGCCTTCCCTTGAGTTCGATCTCCGTATCGACTCCAAGTGTGCCTTCATTTGTGTTGCCTTGGGTCACTCACCCACTTGATCTCGCAATGCATCCACCAATGCATTCTCTCAAGCGAGATCATGTGACAACTCCTCGCCGCTTGCTCAGTCCATTGAGCTTCGTGGAGTTGTTGTTTGTTGAGGTACTCCTCCTCAACTTGTGAGGTCCGTCGCACATGATTCCCCCTCTAGAGAGCCGGGACTTATCCCTCCTGGATAACTGTCCCATTGGAGCAACATCTCTCTTCGTTTCGGAGACCACCATCCCCTTGGACTACTCCGATCTGCTGAACAAACTGTGCATTGTTCTGCCTCTTGCAAACACACTTGCTAGATTGCGACTCCACTTCAATACAGTCCCCGCTGCACCCCTCAAGGCCTAGCAACATGCTGAACTAGTTGCACCATTCAGCCTCCTACGGATGTATCCTTTGCATGCCGAAGAGAAAGTTTCAATGCTCCATGGCGCCGAGTTTCGGTCGCCTTGGGATGGCCACGAACATTCCGTCGTCCGCATACAAGCCCATGTATGAGTACCAAATTCTTCGAGCTAGCAATTCCCCTCACCTCTGTGAGCTTTTGCATAACTCTTTTTAGTCGTTGAGCAACTCATTCCACCTTGGATGGTCTCATCCTTTACCAAGCACCTCGCTTGCCTTGAGCACCATCAAGTATAGTTGTCAACGTTGAGCCAGAGCTCAAACTCAACCATCCCAACCTTTTTGCGCTTCACATTCTTCCAAGCTTGTCGTTCTCGTGGTGCCTCTTATGCTTTAAGGGTTGGCAATTCCGCTGAATGCCAATCTCGGATGCCCTCCCTCCGGGCGACTCCTCTTCCCAACATCTCCATGCCCGTTTTTCCCCAAACGGTCCACGCTGTGCCGACCGCCCCCTCAACGCAGCCCCCGCTAGGTCCCCACGTTTGCATGCTAAGTGTTTCTATGAGTGCTTGTCCCTCCTCGATACCATCATCGTCACGGACTTAGCTGGTTTTGCCTAAGTCGTGCGGCATCCTTCGCGTGTCCGTCCAAAAGGTCGACCTCCCCCGGCCCTCCCATGGTCCCTTAGGTCCCACAAAAAGAGAGAACAGACAGGAGAAAAGGCCTCACTCGGGATCCACAAGCAAACATCTCCGAAAAACACTTTATAGACAATGCAAATTACAAACAGACTTTACAAGCTCTAAACAGTTGCACAACAAAGGGTAAAATGGTCCATTACAGACCGAAAATCTCTCGCACGTGTCCATATGACACAACCTTTATTTACAAGCCTAAAGAGGCCACCAACCCAACTAAAATGGGACTATTAAGCCTTTGGCCGCCCCTCTACATGTTGTACAAGGCATGAACATGCCGAAAGACACAGACATACATAAGCATTACATCAAACATCCTGTTTCGAAGTTTGTCCGTGACAGGTCATCGGAGGTTCTACGGGAACAAATCCGAGAAGTCCAGGAGCTTGCCAAAAGAAGCTCGTCGGAACTCGCCAAGTGGATCGTTGCAAGTCCAAGAGTTTGTCGGAAGTCCATTGGAGCATCGCCGGAGGTTCGTCGGATGTTCGCTGGAAGTTCGCCGGAAGAAGCGATTGACGCACCGGAAGCAAGCTATAGTAAATGTCTTAAGAAATTCGTAGTTAGCACAATGATTAAGTTAGAAATAGGAGGTGATCCCATTAACTTAATCTTGGGAAAATTGGGCCCTTGACAAACCCAAATTGGGCCGAATAGATCAGCCCATTTGGACCCAGATTTCTTGGCTAGAGGTCGCACCGCTTGGGTCGACGGTGGCACCGCCTAGGGCTCAGTCTCCGAGCTCTGGCTAGGCGGTGCAACCGCCCTAGTCAGGCGGTGGCACCACCTGAGCTCGGTCTCTGAGCTTTGGCAGGAGGTGCAACCGCCCCTGACAGGAGGTGGCACCGCCCAGAGGCTCAGTCTTCGAGCTCTACCAGGCGGTGCAACCGCCAGACCCCGGAATTCAGGGAATTGACAGTTTTGAGCTCAAAATTCAAACTGGTTTGGGGCCTATAAATACCCCACTCTTTCAGCAATGAAAGAGCAACCAAAAACCACCGAAATCCTAATCTTACTCTGTGATTTTTAGAGCTCAAAAGTGTTGTATGAGTTAAAAGTTCTTCTTCCTCTTTTCTTCCAAGTTCTGATCTTTCAAGAGAGGAGAGAAAATTCTGTAAGGGTTGTCTCCTAAGCCCGTCAAAAGGAGTGAAATTGTAAAAGGGTGGTTGGCCTTCGCCTATTGAAGGAAGGCCTCTAGTGGACGTCGGTGACCTCGTCGGTGGAGGAAGCCAGAAGTGGATGTAGGTCAAGATTGACCGAACCATTCTAAAATCACGGTTCTCTCTGGTTTGGATTTACTTTGAGCATATTATCTTTACTGCAAACCTCCTCAATAGCTTACTGCCTTCTGTGAATTTATGATCGTGTTTCAAAGTTCAGTATTTTTCGAATTGATGTTTAGATATAAATCAGTTTTATCGTACGAATATCATATTACAGTTTGCGCTTACATTCTGATTTCCATCATAACTGCAAACTGCCATTATAGATTTGCTTTAACTGCATCTTTCTTGATCACAAGTCAAAGTGATTTACGAATCGACTTTTCTACCGAAATTGCTCTTATCGTACGAACGCAGTTTTAATCGACGAAAGTTTTCCGCTGCACTAATTCACCCCCCCCTCCCCCCTCTTAGTGCTCTTGATCCTAACAATTGGTATCAGAGCGGGGTTAACTTGGATTAAAACCCAAGAGAGATGGAATACGCCGGAAACCAAGAGGGCCATTCTATTACACGTCCACCTATGTTCAATGGGATGAACTACACCTATTGGAAGACCCCAATGAGGATCTTCCTTATTTCAATGGATTTTGAACTTTAGAATCTTGTCGAAAATGGATTTTCGAAGTCTTCTCTTCCAATGATCAATTGGAATGAATTGGAGAAGAAGACTTTCGCTCTTAATGCAAATGCTATGAATGCCTTATTTTGTGCGCTTTATAAAAATGAGTTTAATCGTATTTCGGTTTGTGAAACCGCGTTTGATAAAATTGGCATACACTCGAAGTGACTCACGAAGGCACAAATAGAGTGAAAGAGTCAAATATCAATCTTTTGATATACTCTTTCGAACTTTTCCGAATGAAATCGAGTGAGACTATTGGCGACATGTACACCCGTTTCATGGATGTCGTCAATGGTTTGAAAGGACTTGGTAAAAGTTTTTCAGATTTTGAGCTCATAAATAAGATTCTAAGATCCCTTCCTAAGAGTTGGGACCCTAAAGTCACTGCTATTCAAGAGGCTAAATATTTAAACAACTTCCCTCTTGAAAAACTAATCGGGTCATTAACGACCTATGAAATGAAATGCAAGGCTCATGAAGAGCAAGAAGACATCCTTCCAAAGAACAGGAAGGATATGGCACTTAGAACTTTAGATGACCACTTGAGAGAAAACTCAAGTGATGAGGACTGTGACGATGACTTGGCACTTCTAACAAGGAAATTCAATAAATTCATTGAGAGAAACAAGTTTAAAAATGACAAAAAATAAACTTGAACCCAAAAAGGACCAAGTTATTTGCTATGAGTGCAAAAAGCCAGGACATTATAAAAGTGATTGTCCCAAGCCAAGAAGAGAACATCAAAGAAGAAGGCGCTCAAAGAAACATGGGATGACTCAAGCGCGTCCGAAGAAGAGGAGTCCAACACCGAGCAAGTTGCTCATTACGCCTTACTGGCAATCGGAGAGAAGGTAACAAATTTAATTGATACAGATTTATCATTTGATGAGTTATTAAATGTCTTCCATGACTTATTTAATGAATGCAAGATTATTAGTAGAAAATACAAGTTGCTAAAAAAGGAGCATGATAGTCTTACTTGTAATTTCGATAAGTTAAAAACTGAATATCATGATAGTTTAGATTCTTATATAAAATGTCATAATCTAGAAACTATCTAAAAGAAAAACTTGCTACTTAAGGAGACCTTGAAGAAATTTGAAGTTGGTAGCAAGTCTTTGAACATGATCCTTACAAACAAGGGTCACGTTCCCAAAAGAAGTGAAATCAGATTTGTGAGAAATCCTCACCAAAATCCAACCACCTTCATAAAAGGCCCCATCCTACATGTTCGACACCAAAGCAAATGCAACTTTTGTTGCAAACATGGACACAAATCGCATTATTATCCATTCAAGAAAATAAGTCCGAATAAATTAATTTGGGTTCCTAAAGGAACCATGATAAACTCTATGCAACATGACAAATAATGTAGATCAGTTTTTGAGGCACCCAAAAGTAAATGGGTACCTAAAAATTATCCTTTCTTGTAGAGACATACACCATCACAAGCTAGGAGCAAGAGATGGTACATTGATAGTGGATGCTCAAGGCATATGACCGGAGATCCATCTCAATTCTCTAAGCTCACTAGCATAGACGAAGGCTATGTCACCTTCGGAGACAACAATAAGGGTAAAATCATTGGCAAAGGAACCATAGGTAACAAATCCAACTTCTTTATTGAAGATGTTTTGTTAGTTGATGGTTTAAAACATAACCTCTTGAGTATTAGTCAATTATGTGATAAAGGATATATCATCAAATTCGAATTTAATGCTTGCATCATTGAAAAACCACACAAAAACACATCTATGATTGCATTAAAATAGAATAACGTATACACCATTAACATCAATGATCTTTGCAATGAAGTATGTTTCTTAGTTTTGAATGAGGATGCTTAGCTTTGGCATAGGAGATTAGGTCATGCTAGCATGAAACTAATCACTCAAATATCATCCAAAGAACTTGTACAAGGAATTCCTCACATCAAGTTCATCAAAGATAATGTGTGTGATGCTTGTCAATTAGGAAAATAAATTAAGAGTAGTTTCATATCTAAGAATCAAATAAGCACATCAAGGCCCTTACAATTGATCCATATGGACTTGTTCAGACCAATCTCTACATCAAGCCTAGGAGGTAGCAAATACGCCTTTGTCATTGTAAATGACTATAGTAGATACACATGGACTTATTTCTTGAAACACAAAAATGAATGCTTTAGATATTTCACCAAGTTTTACCAACTTGTTCAAAATAAAAAGGGTTTTATGATTTCATCAATTTGAAGTGATCACAGTGGTGAATTTCAAAACCATGATTTCCAAGAATTTTGTGAATCTAATGGATATAACCACAACTTCTCTACTCCAAGAAATCCTCAACAAAATGGAGTAATAGAAAGAAAGAATAGAAATTTACAAGAAATGGCAAGAACTATGTTGAATGAACATAGCCTACCCAAATATTTTTGGGCCGAAGCTGTAAACACTGCATGCTATATTCTGAATAGAGTTTTAGTAAGACCCTTACTCACCAAAACTCCCTATGAGTTGTGGAACAATAAAAAACCCAATGTTTCATATTTTTTAAGTTTTTGGGTGTAAGTGTTTTATCTTGAATGATAAAGATGCCTTAGGAAAATTTGATGCTAAATCCGATGAAGGAATTTTTCTTGGTTATTGTTTGGTTTCTAAAGCTTTTCATATCTTCAATAAAAGGACTTTAATTATAGAAGAATCCATTCATGTTGTTTTCAATGAGATTTCTAAAATCAAGAAAAATGACTTTGATGATGATGTTAATTTTGATTCTTTGAATTTAAATGAAACCCCTTCTCCAACTAGCAACTTGGATGCATCCACTTCCGAAACATCCTTACCCAAGGATTGGAAGTATGTAAATGCTCATCCTAAGGAGCTAATCCTATGAGACACATCTAAGGGGGTTCAAACACGTTAATCTCTTAAAAATTTTTGTGCCAACGCTGCTTTTCTCTCTCAAATTGAACCTAAATATATTGACAAAGCCATGAAAGATGATTCATGGATTATCGCAATGCAAGATGAGTTAAATTAATTTGAGAGAAATAAGGTGTGGAAGCTTGTTCCTAGGCCAAATGACCATTTAGTTATTGGTACTAAATGGGTCTTTAGAAACAAGCAAGATGAATATGGTATCGTGGTGAGAAACAAGGCTAGATTAGTGGCCAAAAGTTTCAACCAAGAAGAAGGTATCGATTACGAAGAAGCATTCGCTCCTATGGCTAGATTAGAAGCCATAAGGATGCTCCTTACCTATGCTAATAATAATAATTTTAAGTTGTTTCAAATGGATGTTAAAAGCACTTTTCTTAATGGCTTTATTTTTGAAGAAGTTTATGTTGAACAGCCTCCCGGATTTGAAAATAATAGCCTCCCTAATCATGTATTTAAATTAACCAATGCTCTCTATGGTTTAAAACAAATCCCTAGGGCTTGGTATGACAGACTAAGTACTTTTCTTATTGAAAATAATTTCACAAAAGGCAAGGTCGATACTACATTATTTATCAAAAATTTTGAAAATAACTTTCTCATTGTTCAGATCTATGTTGATGACAATATCTTCGGTTCTACGAATAAATCTCTTTGTGAATCTTTTGCTAAAACCATGAGTCTCGAATTTGAAATGAGTTTGATGGGAGAATTAACGTTTTTCTTATGCTTACAAATTAAGCAACTAAGCAATGACATCTTTATTAGTCAAACAAAATATGCCTTAGACCTACTGAAAAGATTTAATATGGATAACTCAAAGGCTATTAACACCCCTATGAGCACCTCCACTAAGTTAGAAGTTAATGAGAGTGGAGAAAGCTTTGAAATGAGTTTGATGGGAGAATTTTTGCTAAAACCATGAGTCTCGAATTTGAAATGAGTTTGATGGGAGAATTAACGTTTTTCTTATGCTTACAAATTAAGCAACTAAGCAATGACATCTTTATTAGTCAAACAAAATATGCCTTAGACCTACTGAAAAGATTTAATATGGATAGCTCAAAGGCTATTAACACCCCTATGAGCACCTCCACTAAGTTAGAAGTTAATGAGAGTGGAGAAAGCTTTGATAAAAAAACTTATAGGGGTATGATAGAAAGTTTACTTTACCTCACTGCAACTAGACCAGATATCATGTTCAGTGTAGGACTTTGTGCTAGGTTTGAATCGAACCCTAAGATATCTCATCTCAAAGCGGTTAAAAGAATACTTAGATATCTTAAAGGTACCACAAATCTAGGATTATGGTATCCAAAATCCGAAAATTTTGAGTTAATTGCTTATGCTGATGCGGATTTTGTTGGGTGTAGACTAGATAGAAAAAGCACATCTGGAACATGTCAATTTTTAGGACATTCCCTTGTTTCCTGGTTATCTAAGAAACAAAACCCGGTTACTCTATCAACAACTGAAGCTGAATATATTGTAGCTAGTGCATGCTGTGCACAAGTTGTGTGGATGAAAAACACCTTAGAAGATTATAAAGTCTATCTTAAAAACATTCCCATTAAATGTGATAACACAAGTGCAATATGTTTAACAAAGAATCTCATTCAACACTCAAGAACAAAACATATTAATATTAGACATCACTTTATATGAGATCATGTTACTAATCGTTATGTAATTATAGAGTTCATAGATACTAAGCATCAACTAGCTGATATTTTTACAAAACCTTTAAGTGAAGAACAATTTGATCTCATAAGAAGAGAATTAGGAATATTGATGTGTCCGAATGCATAAACTTGTTAAAATTATTCAGACTTTATTGATTGAATGATCAAATCACTTAATTGCCATTATATGCCTAAAATAATATGTTAGAAATTAATACAAAAATTTCCATAACAATGAGCATGTCTTCGTGATTGTATAGTCTTATCCGATTGCATGAAAGTGTTAAATTAAATTTTCAGTTCCAATCAGATTTCAGGAATACATTATTTTCTTTCGGACATTGATTCACATCATTGATTTTTAACAAATAGAATCATCTAGCAAATGCATATCTTTTAGATTTATCATGTGAAAATATTCTCTTTGAGAAATAGATTTGATGATTCCTTCTTATAAAAGGAAGATTTTTTTTTGTGCAAGGATTTGATTCACATAGATATCCTGATCCTTATAAAGCATGCCTTAATATCCTATCGATTTGAACTACACAAATGGCTTTCCTCCTTCATGCAAAAAAGATAATAACAAATAAAAAGGAAGAAGTTTTCACACTATGTAAATAATCTCTATGTCATGTTTTTCTTAAGATGTTTGTATCCTAGAAATGACATGAACCTACTTATGGCATCGCATATATATTTAAAAGTTGATTATATCGTTCTCCTTTTTGTTGATGATAAAGGGGAAGAAGTATATAAATTGATGCTATAAATGTCATATTATGTTGAAAGAAGCAGATATATGAGTATTGATGCTATGATTATGCTATGCCTACATCATCAAAAATATATGAATTGATGATAACTATGATTGTCATATTTTCATTATGTCATGTTTGCTATGATTGCCATATTTGCATCATGTTAAGATATCAAGAACTTGCATCATAATTTTACGTGTTGATATCTTATCATGTGATGAAATGCTATGATTGCTAAATCACTTGAAATGTGTGCATCATGTTAAGATATCAAAATCTTACTTCAAAATTTTATATGTTGATATCTTACCATATGATGAATTGCTACCATTATCATCATTCACTTTTAAAATTTGAAAATGGACATCAAGTTTGACATTATTTTCAGAGAGATACATCATTATGAGAATAATGATGGGAGTATCGATAAGGTTAAATGATTTTAACTTATCAATATGTCTATTGAATTTAAAGGCTTTGAATTCAAAAATGACTTATCTCAATTATGGCACATAAATAGGGGGAGTTAAGGTTAACTCCGTTATTAATTGATTGTCATCATCAAAAAGGGGGAGATTGTTGAATCTCAGATTTTGATGATGACGTTAATTATTATTTGTTATCTAATCCATATGTTGAGATAAGTGTATAGGATTAACTACGATGAAAGTAAGACATGCAGCAGGAGTTGCGCCGGAGTCAAGACTATGATCATGTTGGGAGTTCGAGAGCTCGACGGAAGTCCGGACGGTCATCGAAGGTTCTGCGGGAATAAATTCGAGAAGTCCAGGAGCTTGCCAAAGGAAGCTCGTCGGAACTCACCAAGTGGATCGTCGCAAGTCCAAGAGTTTGCCGAAAGTCCGTTGGAGCATCGCTGGAGGTTCGTCGGATGTTCGTCGAAAGTTCGCTGGAAGCTCGCCGGAAGAAGCGATTGACGCACCGGAAGCTATAGTAAATGTCTTAAGAAATTCATAGTTAGCACGATGATTAAGTTAGAAATGGGAGGTGATCCCATTAACTTAATCTTGGGGCAATTGGGCCGAATGGATCAGCCCATTCGGACCCAGATTTCTTGGCTAGAGGTGGCACCGCCTGGGTTGGTGGTGGCACCGCCCAAGGCTCAGTCTCCGAGCTCTGGCTGGGCGGTGCAACCGCCTAAGCTCGGTCTCTGAGCTCTGGCTAGGCGGTGCAACCACCTTTGACAGAGGTACAACCGCTTGAGCTCGGTCTCCGAGCTTTGGCTGGGCAGTGCAATCGCCCCAGTCAGGCGGTGGCACCGCTTGAGCTCCGTTTTCGAGCTCTAGCAGGAGGTGCAACCGCCCCTGACAGGAGGTGGCACCGCCCAGAGGCTCAGTCTTCAAGCTCTGCCAGGCGATGCAACCGCTCCAATCAAGCAGTGAAACTGCTTAAGTCAGGCAATGCAACCGCCAGACCCCGGAATTTCGAGAATTGACGGTGTTGAGCTCGGAAATCAAACTGGTTTGGGGCCTATAAATAATCCCACTCTTTCAGCAATGAAAGAGCAACCAAAAACCACTAAAATCATAATCTTACTCTATGATTTTTAGAGCAAAAAAGTGTTGTATGAGTTAAAAGTTCTTCTCCCTCTTTTCTTCCAAGTTCTGATCTTTCAAGAGAGGAGAGAAAATTATGTAAGGGTTGTCTCCTAAGCCCGTCAAAAGGAGTGAAACTGTAAAAGGGTGGTTGGCCTTCGCCTATTGAAGGAATGCCTCTAGTGGACGTCGGTGACCTCGTTGGTGGAGGAAGCCAGGAGTGGATGTAGGTCAAGATTGACCAAACCACTCTAAAATCATGGTGCTCTCTGGTTTGCTTTTATTTTGAGCATATTATTTTTACTGCAAACCTCCTCAATAGCTTACTGCCTTATGTGAATTTACGATCATGTTTCAAAGTTTAGTATTTTCCAAATCAGTGTTTAGACGTAAATCAGTTTTATCGTGCGAACATCATATTTTAGTTTGTGCTTACATTCTGATTTCCATCATAATTACAAACTGCCCTTATAGATTCGCTTTAACTGCATCTTGCTTGATCACAAGTTAAAGTGATTTACGAATCGGCTTTTCTACCGAAATCGCTCTTATCATACGAATGCAGTTTTAATCGTCGAAAGTTTTCCACTACACTAATTCACCCCCCCTCTTAGTGCTCTTGATTCTAACAAACATGATATCCGGTCTAGTCGTGGTGAGATAAAATAAACTACCTATCATTCCCCTATATGTTTTTTGATCGAAATTCTCATCATTTTCATCCATATCTTACTTCGTTGAAGTACTCATAGGAGTGTTTATCGCTTTTGAACCATCCATGTTAAATCGTTTTAACATTTCTAATGTATATTTAGATTGATTAAGAAATATACCATCACAAAGTTATTTAATTTGCAATCCTAAAAAGAAGATTAATTCACCTATTAGACTCATTTCAAATTCATGACTCATACACTTGGCAAATGATTCATATAGTGATTCATCCGAATAACCAAAAATAATATCGTCAACATAAATTTGCACAATAAGAAAATTATTTTCAAAGTGTTTGATAAACAATGTAGTCTCAACCTTGCCTTTGGTAAAATTATTTAAAATAAGAAAGGAACTAAGCTTTTCGTACCAAGCTCTAGGAGCTTGTTTCAAGCCATAGAGAGCCTTAGTCAATTTGAATACATGATTAGGAAGAAGAGAATTTTCAAATCTGGGAGGTTGTTCGACATATACTTCTTCAGAAATAAAACCATTCAAGAAGGCACTTTTGACATCCATTTGAAATAGTTTAAAATTATTACTACTAGCATAGGCAAGGAGCATCCTAATGGCTTCTAATCTTGCCACCGGAGCGAAGATTTATTCATAGTTGATACCTTCTTCTTGGTTGAAACCTTTGGCTACTATTCTAGCCTTGTTTCTAACCACGATACCGCATTCGTCTTGCTTGTTTCTAAAGACCCATTTAGTACTACCAATGACTAAATGGTCACTAGGTCTAGGAACAAGCTTTCATACCTCATTCCTCTCAAATTAGTTCAATTCCTCTTGCATTGTAATGACCCAAGAATCATCTTTCAAGGCCTCGTCAATGCATTTAGGTTCGATTTGAGAAAGGAAGGAGAGGTTAGCACAAAAATTCTTGAAGGAAGAATGAGTTTGAACCCCTTTTGATATATCTTCTAGAATTAGCTCCTATGGATGAGCATCCGCATACTTCCATTCCTTAAGTAAAGAAGAAGATGCATCCAAGTTGCTATTTTGAGGGGGGGGGGGTTCATTTAAATTCAAATTTTCAAAACCAATATCATCATCAAAATTATTTTTATTTAACTTAGAAATTTCATTGAAAACTACATGAATAAACTCTTTTATAACTAAGGTTCTTTTGTTAAAAACATAAAAAGCCTTAGAAACGGAAGAGTAACCAAGAAAGGTGCCTTCATCGGATTTGGCATCAAATTTTCCTAAAGCATCCTTTTTATTCAAAATAAAGCATTTGCAACCGAAAACTTTAAAATAAGAAACATTTGGTTTTTTGTTATTCCATAATTCATAAGGTATTTTTAATAGAGATGGTCTCATTAGAACCTTATTCTTGGGTAGACTATATTCATTCAACATAGTTCTTGCCATTTCTTATAGGTTTCTATTTTTTTTTTTCAACTACTCCATTTTATTGAGGATTTCTTGAAGTGGAGAAGTTATGGTTATATCCATTAACTTCATAAAAACTTTGGAAGTTACAGTTTTAAAATTTGCCACCGTGATCACTCCGAATTGATGAAATCATGAAGTTTTTTTTGTTTTGAGTGAGTTTACAAAATATAGAGAAACATTTGAAACAATCACTTTTGTGAGCCAAGAAATAGGTCCAAGTGTATCTAGTATAGTCATCTACAATTACAAAAGCATATTTGCTTCCTTCTAGACTTATCATGTCTATTGGTCCAAATAAGTCCAAATGGATCAATTGTAATGGTCTAGTAGTGCTAATTTGATTTTTTTAATTTGAAACTAGTTTTTATTTGTTTATCAAATTGACACACATCACATACTTTGTCCTTAACAAACTTCATATTGGGAAGCCCTCGTACTAATTCTCTAGATGAGATCTTAGATATTAGTTTCATACTTGCATGGCCTAATCTCCTATGCCAAAGCCAAGCATCATCATTTAAAGCGGAGAAGGACATTTCATTACTTAGTTCATCAAGGTTGATGGTGTAGACATTATTTTGTTTTAAAGCAATCATTGACAAGTTATTGTTTGGTTTTTCAATAATGCATGCATTAGATTAAAATCTAACGATGTAACCTTTATCGTATAATTGACTAATACTTAAGAGATTATGTTTTAATCCATCAACTAGTAATACATCATCAATTGAAAAACATGATTTGTTACATATGGTTCCCTTGCCAATGATTTTGCCTTTGTTGTTGTCTCCGAAAGTGACGTACCCTTCTTCTTTGCTAGTGAGCATAGAAAAATGAGACGGATCTCCAGTCATGTGTCTTGAGAATGCACTATCAAGATACCATCTCTTGTTCCTAGCTTGTGGGTTTATCTACAAAAGATGATGGTTTTTAGGTACCCATTTGATTTTGGGTGCCTAAAAAATTGATCTACCAATTTTGTTAGTCATCATTGAAGTATTTATAGTTCCTTTAGGAACCCATATCAACTTATGTGGACTAATTTTCCTAAATGGACATTTGTAAGCAATATGTCCAGATTTATAACAAAAGTTATATTTCAAACAAGGTGAAACGTGTAATGTGGGTCCTTTAATGAAAGTAGTAGGATTTTGATGAGATCCTCTCACAAAACCAATTCCACTTCTATTTGCGACGTGACCCTTGTTTGCAAGGATCATGTCCAATCCCTTGCTACCGACCTTAAACTTGTTTAAGGTCTCTTTAAGTAGCAAATTTTTATTTTTTATTGCTTCTAAGTGTACACACTTAGAGCATGGAGGAGTTTGAAGACTATCAAACTTATTTTGTAGTAAGACATGCTCTTTCTTTAAAAGATTAAACTTCTTACTAATAGTTCTATACTCATCAAATAATTCGTGAAAAGCGATAGAAAGTTCATTGAAAGATAAATCTTCATTAATTAAATCACATACCTCTTCTCCTGAAGTCATTAGCATAAAGTTTTCTTCCTCTTTGTTGCTAGCTTCTTCACTTTCTGAATCACTTGAATCGTCCAAAGTCGCTTTTAAAGCTTTCTTCTTCTTCGGTTGCTTCTTCTTGGATTAGGGGCATTCATTTTTGAAGTGCCGCGGCTTCTTGTATTCGTAGCATATTACTTGGTCCTTTTTATGTTCAAGTTTATTTTTGGTGTTAATTTTAAATTTGTTCTTTCTTATAATTTTTTTAAAATTTTGAGTTAAAAGTGCAATGTCATCGTCATTGTCCTCATCACTTGAAAGGTCATCACTTGATGTTCCTTTCAAGTGGTCTTCTTGTGATGTAAGCGTCATATCCTTCCTGTTCTTTGGAAGGGGGTTCTCGAGCTCTTCATGAGCATGGCATGTCATTTCATAGGTCATTAGAGACCCAATAAGTTCTTTAAGAGAAAATATTTTAAGGTCCTTGGCCTCTTGAATGGCCGTAACTTTTGGATCCCAACTTTTTGGAAGGGATCTTAAGATTTTAGTTACTAGTTCAAAGTTAGAAAAATCTTTACCAAGAGCTTTGAGTCCATTGATGACATCCGTGAAACGAGTGTACATGTCTCCGATAGACTCACTTGGTTTCATTCGGAAAAGTTCATAAGAGTGCACAAGAATGTTGATTTTGAACTCTTTCACTCGGCTAGTGCCTTCATGAGTGACCTCAAGAGTTCTCCAAATATCAAAAGCCGAATCACAAATTGAAACACAATTAAATTCATTTCTGTCTAATGCACAAAACAAGGCATTCATAGCCTTTACGTTTAAAGCAAAAACCTTCTTCTCCGATTCATCCCATTCGCTCATCGGAAGCGAAGATTTTTTAAATCCATTTTCGACAATAGTCCAAAGCTCAAAATCCATAGAAATGAGGAAGATCCTCATACGAGTCTTCCAATACGTGTAATCTGACCCATTAAACATAGGTGAACGTATAATAGAATGACCCTCATGCATGCCGGAGTAAGCTATCTCTCTTGGGTATTAAACCAAATATGAGAGTGAGCCTAGCTCTAATACCAATTGTTAGGATCGGAGTGGCACTAAGAGGGGGGGGTGAATTAGTGCAGCGGATTAAAACTTGTAAGTTTAAAACTAAATTCATAAATACGAGGAGATTTCATTTCGATAGTAACTTAAGTAGATGAAAACCAAAAGCTAGCAGTAGTGTAAATAACAATTTTAGGAAAGTAAGAACTCACACATTCAAGGAACACACCAATTTAAAATGGTTCAGTCAAAATAACCTACATCCACTTGTGAAGCCTTCTTTAAAGAGGCTCCCAACTTTCACTAGCAAATCACTTTGAAGGAGAAGGACAAATACCCCTCTTACATCCTTTTATAGTGGTTCACACTCTTACAAATTTTCAACGAGAAAGAAGGAGGTGAACACTCAAGCAATTGAAAACAAAACTTGCTAAAGACTTTACTAAGGCTTTTTTTTTTTTTCTCAATCTATTGCTTCTCAAAAGTTATAATCTCAGTTGAGAATTGAGGGGTATTTATAGGCCCAAGAGGATTCAAATTTGGGCTCCAAATTTTGAATTCTCTTGGGTTCTCAATACTGTTAATGTCACTGCTTATCAGTGTCTAACACTGACAGTGTAATGGCGGTGCCACTGTCGGACCTCTCGGGTGCTAGGTGGTGCCACCGCCTGATCCTCGGGTTTTGGGCGGTGCCACCGCCTAGTCCGACGGTTCCACCGCCCGGTCCTACGGGTCACTAGATGGGCTTCAATCTGGCCCAAACTAGGTAATATTGGGCCCAGTTGGCCCCTAACTAGGATATAGGATTATCACTTAATCCTAACCCTAATTACATGCAAACTACATAACTGAAAATATAGTCCTAAGCAAGTTTTCAACCGGCAAACGTCGAGTCTCCTTCCAGCGAGCTTTCCGACGATCTTCCGGTGGACTTCCGATACACCCTCGGATTTCTTCCGGCGGACTCCCAATAGGCTCCCGATCTTGTGGCGAGTTCAGCGAGTAGCCGAGCCTTCTCGGTGATCTCTGTGAACCTCCAACGATTTCTTCGGCGGACTTCCAAAAACTCCGACAAGTCCCCGATGTTAGGATCGAGAGCACTAAGAGGGGGGGGGGGGGGGGGGAATTAGTGCAGCGGAAATCTTTCAGCGATTAAAAATGAAAGCTGCATTCGTTCGATAAAGCCGATTCTAAGATGACTTAAGATTAAGCGCAGTTTACGTCTAAACGCAGTTTGCGTCTAAACGCAGTTTTACGTCTAAACGTAGTTTACGTCTAAACGCAATTTTACGTCTAAACATAGTTTACGTCTAAATACTGATTCTGAAGATACTAAACTTTGAGATGCGTTTTATAAATGCACAGAAGGCAGTTTGCAGTTATAAATGGAGTCAAAACGTAAACGTAAACTACAATGTAATGATCGTACGAAAACACCGATTTACGTCTAAAGGCAGATTCGGAAAGATCAGAACTTAGAAACTCATTAATAAAAGCGCAGAGGGCAGTAGCTATGTAGGAGGTTTGCAGTAATGATAAAGTGCTCAAAGTAAAAGCAAACCTGAGATTTAGAGTGGTTCGGTCATTCTTGACCTACTCCACTTTTGGCTTCCTCCACCGATAAGGTCACCGACGTCAACTAGAGGCCTTCCTTCAATAGGCGAAGGCCAACTGCCCTTTTACAGTTTCACTCCTTTTGACGGGCTCAGGAGACAACCCTTACAGAACCTTTCTCTCCTCTCTTTACAACTCAAAACTTGAAGAACAGAGGGAGGAGAACTTTAGGACTTTTACAATAATTTTGAGCTCTTAGAATCACAGAAAAGATCAAGAATTTGGTGTGGGTCTGTATCTTTTCAGTGCTGAATGGGTGGGGTATTTATAGGCCCCAACCCAGTTCAAATTTGGAGCTCCAAACGATCAAATCCCGGAATTCCGGGATCAGGCGGTTGCACCTCCTGACTGGAGCGGTTGCACCGCCTGGCAGAGCTCGAAGACTGTGTCACAACCCGGGTCTGATGAGCTAACTGTCCAATAACTCCATTTTGGTCCTTGCAACCACGGACCAAAATGCTTAAGCGGGAGGTAACGTAGTACACTCATCAGGCCCTTATAAGCTAATCATACACATTCCCCACTTCCGATGTGGGACTAATGGGATGTTACATTATCCCCAACTCAATTAGCTTGACGTCCTCGTCAAGGCCAGACATATCCCAGATCGAACCCTAGCATAGTGCATGTGAGGTTTAACTCAGTGGTGGCTCCACGCCGTGATGAGTTCTCTGACTCCATCCACGGGTAGCCCTTTCCTACTCGAGCCTTCTCACCCTGCCCAAATGCTAGGTCGACTCTGATACCAAATGTCACAACCCGGGTCTGATGAGCTAACTGTCCAATAACTCCATTTTGGTCCTTGCAACCACGGACCAAAATGCTTAAGCGGGAGGTAACGTAGTACACTCATCAGGCCCTTATAAGCTAATCATATACATTCCCCACTTCCGATGTGGGACTAATGGGATGTTACAGACTGAGCCCAGGCGGTTGCACCTCTCTGTCATGGGCGGTTGCACCTCTTGAGTCTGGCTCGGAGACTGAGCCTCAGGCAGTGCCACCTCCTGACTGAGGCGGTTGCACCTCTCTGCCAGAGCTCGAAGACCGAGCTCCGGCGGTGCTACCTCTCTGTCAGGGGAGGTTGCACCGCCCAGTCTCGCTCGGAGACTGAGCCCAGGCGGTGCCACCTCCTGGCTGGGGTGGTTGCACCACCCAGTCTCCCTGGGAGACTTAGCCTAGGCGGTGCTACCTCCTGGCTTGGGCGGTTGCACCTCCTAGTGCAATCAGGGTCCGAATGGGTAACTCCAATCGGCCCAATTTCGATTTTTCAAGGGCCCAATTGCCCCAAGATTAAGCTAATGGGATCACCTCCCATTTCCAACTTAATCAACGTGCTAACTACAATTACTTCTAAGACAATTTTTGCAGCTTTGCTTCGGTGCGTCAATCGCTTCTTTCAACGAGTTTCCGGCGAACTTCCGTCGATTATCCGATGAACCCTCGGTGATGCTCCTGCGAACTTCTGGCAAACTCCTAGACTTGCGATGATCCTCTTGGCGAGTTCCGACAAGCTTTGCTTGGCAAGCTTCTGGACTTCTCGGATCTGTTCCCGCAGAACCTCTGACGACTGTCCGAACTTCCGTCGATCTCTCGAACTCCCAATGTGATCATTGACTTGACTCCAGCGTAACTCCTGCTGCTTGTCTAACTTTCATCGTAGTTAATCCTACACACTTATCTCAACACATAGATTAGATAACAAATGACAATTGACTTCATCATCAAAATCCGAGATTCAACAATCTCCCCCTTTTTGATGATGACAATCAATTGATAATGGAGTTATCCTTAACTCCCCCTGTCTATATGCCATAATTGAGATAAGTCAACCTTGAATTCAAGACCTAAGAATTCAAGCGACATGTTGATAAGTTATTTCATTTAAACTTATCAATACTCCCATCATGATACCCATCATGATGTATCTCTCTAAGGATGATGTCAAGGCTTGACATCCATCATCAGATTTTATATGATGGTGATTGTAACTATTCATCATGTAGTTGAATATCAACATGTAAAGCTGTGAAGTAATATTTTGATATCATTACATGATGTACATATTGCAAATATCTTAGCAAGTGTTGCATTTCTTCACATGGTAAGGTATCAACTCAAGGCATAATGCAAACTATAGCATCTGTTCATATATCTCTTGGTGATGCAAGGATGGCATAATCATAGCATCAGTGTTTATCAATTCATATATTTCTCGGTGATGCAAGCATGGCATAATCATAGCAGTGTTTATAGCATCAATTTATATATTTCTCGGTGATGCAAGCATGGCATAATCATATCATATATTTCTCCCCCTTTGTCATCAACAAAAAGCATGGTAATTGCGATACCAGGAAAATAATCTAAGCAAGCTTATAGAGGAAGGCATTATACATAGATTGCTTTGAATACTTCTTCCCCCCTTTTTTGTTATAATCCTTTGTACAAGTAAAGATATTTCAAGATGGAATTCATACGCAGGAATCACTTCATCAAATCTATTTCAGAAACATATTTTTCATAAAAGTGTACAAGAAAATCTGATTTATAGCATTCGGATAATGACATGCATTCGGACAAGATTATGCTACAGATTTTCAAATATAATCATGAAGACAAAACATTTCAACACATGTTATATAATGGCAATCAAGTGATTTAATCATTCAATAAAGTCCGAAAAAATAGTTTTAACTAGTTTGTCTATTCGGACACATCAACATTCCTAATTCTCTTCTTATGAAATCAAATTGTTCTTCACTTAGAGGTTTTGTAAAAATATCAGCTAGTTGATGTTTAGTATCAATAAACTCTATGGTTACGTCATGATTAATAACATGATCTCGTATAAAGTGATGTCTAATATCAATATGTTTTGTTCTTGAGTGTTGTATAGGATTCTTAGTTAAGCATATTGCACTTGTGTTATCACATTTGATGAGAATATTTTTAAGATTAACTTTGTAATCTTCTAAGGTGTTTTTCATCCATACAACTTGTGCACAGCATGCACTAGCTGCAATATATTCAGCTTCGATTGTTGATAGTGCAACCGAGTTTTGTTTCTTAGATGACCAGGAAACAAGGGCATTTCCTAAAAATTGACATGATCCTAATGTGCTTTTTCTATCTAGTCTACAGCCAGCAAAGTCAGCATCAGCATAAGCAATTAACTCAAAATTCTCTGATTTTGAGTACCATAATCCTAGATTTGTGGTACCATTAAGATATCTAAGTATTTTTTTAACTACTTTGAGATGAGATATCTTAGGGTTTGATTGAAATCTAGCACAAAGTCCTACACTGAACATGATGTCTGGTCTGGTTGCAGTGAGGTAAAGTAAACTTCCTATCATACCCTTATAAGTTTTTTGATTGAAGCTTTCTCCACTTTCATTAATTTCTAACTTAGTAGAGGTGCTCATAGGAGTGTTAATAGCCTTTGAGTTGTTCATATTGAATTTTTTCAATAAATTCATAGCATATTTAGTTTGACTAATAAAGATGTCATTGCTTAGTTGTTTGATTTGTAAGCCTAAGAAGAATGTTAATTCTCCCATTAAGCTCATTTCGAATTCAAGACTCATAGTTTTAGCAAATGATTCACAAAGAGATTCATTTGTAGAGCCAAAGATAATATCATCAACATAAATCTGAACAATGAGAAAATTATTTTCAAAATTCTTGATGAACAATGTAGTATCAACCTTGCCTTTTGTGAAATTATTTTCGATAAGAAAAGAACTAAGTCTCTCATACCAAGCCCTTGGGGCTTGTTTTAAACCATAGAGAGCTTTAGTTAATCTAAACACATGATTAGGGAGGCTATCATTTTCAAATCCAGGAGGTTGTTCAACATAAACTTCTTCGGAAATAAAGCCATTTAGAAAAGCGCTTTTAACATCCATTTGAAACAACTTAAAATTATTACTACTAGCGTAGGCAAGGAGCATCCTTATAGCTTCCAATCGAGCCACAGGAGCGAAGGTTTCTTCATAATCGATACCTTCTTCTTGGTTGAAACCTTTGGCCACTAATCTAGCCTTGTTTCTAACCATGATACCATTTTCATATTGCTTGTTTCTGAAGACCCATTTAGTACCAATAACTAAATGGTCATTTGGCCTAGGAACAAGCTTCCACACCTCATTTCTCTCAAATTGATTTAATTCATCTTGCATTGCGATAATCCATGAATCATCTTTCATGGCTTCGTCAACACATTTGGGTTCAATTTGGGAGAGGAAGGCGGTGTTCGCACAAAAATTTTTAAGAGAAGATCGTGTTTGAACTCCCTTTGATGTGTCTTCTAAGATTAGCTCCTTGGGATGAGCATCTACATACTTCCAATCCTTGGGTAAGGATGTTTCGGAAGTGGATGCATCCAAGTTGCTAGTTGGAGAAGGGGTCTCATTTAAATTCAAGGAATCAAAATTAACATCATCATCAAGATCATTTTTCCTGATTTCGGAAATCTCATTGAAAACAACATGAATGGATTCTTCGATAATTAAAGTCCTTTTATTGAAGATACGAAAGGCTTTAGAAACTGAAGAATAACCAAGAAAGATTCCTTCATCGGATTTTGCATCAAATTTTCCTAATTTATCCTTTTCATTCAAGATAAAACACTTACACCCAAAGACTTTAAAATATGAAACATTGGGTTTTTTGTTGTTCCACAACTCATAGGGAGTTTTGGTTAGTAGGGGTCTTACTAGAACTCTATTCAAAATGTAGCATACAGTATTTACGGCTTCAGCCCAAAAATATTTGGGTAGGTTGTGTTCATTCAACATGGTTCTTGCCATTTCTTGTAAATTTCGATTTTTTCTTTCTACTACTCCATTTTGTTAAGGATTTCTAGGAGTAGAGAAATTATGGTTGTATCCATTGAGTTCACAAAATTCCTGGAAATCATGATTTTGAAATTCACCACTATGGTCACTTCTAATTGATGAAATCATAGAACCTTTCTCGTTTTGAACAAGTTTACAAAACTTGGCAAAATATCTAAGGCATTCACTTTTCTGTTTTAAGAAGTAAGTCCATGTGTATCTGCTATAGTCATCCATGATGACGAAGGCGTATTTGCTACCTCCTAGGCTTGATGTGGAGATTGGTCCGAACAAGTCCATATGGATCAATTGTAAGGGCCTAGAGGTGCTTATCTGATTCTTACATTTGAAACTACCCTTAATTTGTTTTCCTAATTGATAAGCATCATATACATGATCTTTGATGAACTTGATATGAGGAATTCCTCTTACAAGTTCTTTAGATGATATTTGAGTGATTAGTTTCATACTAGCATGACCTAATATTCTATGCCATATCCAAGCATCCTCATTCAGAACAGAAAAACACATTTCATTACACAAATCATTGATGTCAATAGTGTATACGTTATTTTGTTTTAATGCAATCATAGATATTTTTTTGTGTGATTTTTCAATGATGCAAGCATTAGATTCAAATTTGACAATATATCCTTTATCACATAATTGACTAATGCTCAAGAGGTTATGTTTTAAACCATCAACTAACAAAACATCTTCAATAAAGAAGTTGGATTTGTTACCTATGGTTCCTTTGCCAATGATTTTACCCTTGTTGTTGTCTCCGAAGGTGACATAGCCTTCGTCTATGCTAGTGAGCTTAGAGAATTGAGATGGATCTCCGGTCATATGCCTTGAGCATCCACTATCAAGGTACCATCTCTTGCTCCTAGCTTGCGGTGGTTTAGTTTTCTACAAGAAAGGATGATTTTTAGGTACCCATTTGCTTTTGGGTCCCTCACAAATAGATCTAAATTGTCTATCATGTTGCATAGAATTTATCATGGTTCCTTTAGGAACCCAAATCAATTTATTTGGACTTATTTTCTTGAATGGATAATAATGCGTCTTATGTCCGAATTTGCAACAGAAGTTACATTTGTCTTGATGTCGAACATGTAAGATGGAGCCCTTTATGAAGGTGGTTGGATTTTGGTGAGGACTTCTCACAAATCCAATTCCACTTCTTTTGGAACGTGACCCTTGTTTGCAAGGATCATGTTTAAAGACTTGCTACCAACCTCGAATTTCTTCAAGGTGTCCTTAAGTAGCATGTTTTCCTTTTGGAAGGTTTCTAGATCATGGCATTTTATGCATGAGCTTAAACTATCATGATATTCAGCTTTTAACTTATCGAAATTACAAATAAGACTATCATGCTCCTTTTTTAGCAATTTGTATTTTCTACTAATAGTCTTACATTCATCAAATAATTCATGGAAAGCATTCAATAATTCATCAAATGATAAATCTGCAACTATTAAATTTGTTACCTCATCTCCGATGGCCATTAAGGCATAATGAGCAACTTGCTCGGTGTTGGACTCCTCTTCTTGGGACGCGCTCGAGTCATCCCATGTTGCTTGAAGCGCCTTCTTCTTTGATGTTCTCCTTTTGACTTGGGGACAATCACTCTTGTAGTGTCCCGGTTTTTTGCATTCATAGCAAATAACTTGGTCCTTCTTGGGTTCAAGTTTATTTTTTGCATCATTCTTAAACTTATTTCTTTTAAAGAATTTTTTAAATTTTCTTGTTAGAAGTGCCAAGTCATCATCACAGTCCTCATCACTTGAGTTTTCTCTCAAGTGGCATTCTGAAGTTTTAAGTGTCATATCCTTCCTGTTCTTTGGAAGGATGTCTTCTTGCTCTTCATGAGCTTTACAAGTCATTTCGTAGGTCATTAACGACCGATTAGTTCTTCAAGAGGGAAGTTGGTGAGATCTTTTGCCTCTTGAATAGCAGTGACTTTGGGATCCCAACTCTTAGGAAGGGATCTTAGTATCTTATTTACGAGCTCAAAATCCAAAAAGCTTTTTTTCGAGTCCTTTTAGACCGTTGGCGACATCCGTGAAAGCGGGTAAAAACATGTCAATGGGTTTCACTTGGTTTCATCCGGAAAAGTTCAAAAGAATGTAACAGCAGATTGATTTTTGACTCTTTCACTCTACTTGTGCCTTCGTGAGTCACTTCAAGTGTGTGCCAAATATCAAATGCGGTTTCACAAGTTGAAACGCGATTAAACTCGTTTTTATCAAGCGCACAAAATAAGGCATTAATAGCCTTTGCATTAAGAGCGAAAGCCTTCTTCTCCAATTCATTCCAATCGATCATTGGAAGAGAAGACTTTGAAAATCCGTTTTCGACAAGATTCCATAGTTCAAAATCCATAGAAATAAGAAAGATCCTCATTCGGGTCTTCCAGTAGGTGTAGTCCGTCCCACTGAACATGGGTGGACGTGTAATAGAATGCCCCTCTTGGTTTCCGGCGTATGCCATCTCTCTTGGGTTTTAATCCGTTAGAGAGTTAACCTTGCTCTGATACCAATTGTTAGGATCGAGAGCACTAAGAGGGGGGGGGGTGAATTAGTGCAGCGGAAACGATTAAAAACGAAAGCTGCGTTCGTTCGATAAAGCCGATTCTAAGATTACTTAAGATTAAGCGCAGTTTACGTCTAAACGCAGTTTGCGTCTAAAAGCAGTTTGCGTCTAAATGCAGTTTGCGTCTAAACACAGTTTGCGTCTAAATGCAGTTTGCGTCTAAACGCAGTTTACGTCTAAACGTAATTTTACGTCTAAACGCAATTTGCGTCTAAACGCAGTTTGCGTCTAAACGCAGGTTTATGTCTAAACGTAGTTTACGTCTAAACGCAGTTTTACGTCTAAACGTAGTTTACGTCTAAATACTGATTCTGAAGATACTGAACTTTGAGATGCGTTTTATAAATGCGCAGAAGGCAGTTTGCGGTTATAAATGGAGTCAAAACGTAAACGTAAACTGCAATGTAATGATCGTACGAAAACACCGATTTACGTCTAAAGGCAGATTCGGAAAGATCAGAACTTAGAAACTCGTTCGTAAAAGCACAGAGGGCAGTAGCTATGTAGGAGGTTTGCAGTAATGATAAAGTGCTCAAAGTAAAAGCAAACCAGAGATTTAGAGTTGTTCGGTCAGTCTTGACCTACTCCACTTTTGGCTTCCTCCACCGACGAGGTCACCGACGTCAACTAGAGGCCTTCCTTCAATAGGCAAAGGCCAACTGCCCTTTTACAGTTTCACTCCTTTTGACGGGCTCAGGAGACAACCCTTACAGAACCTTTCTCTCCTCTCTTTACAACTCAAAACTTGAAGAACAGAGGGAGGAGAACTTTAGGACTTTTACAATAATTTTGAGCTCTTAGGATCACAGAAAAGATCAAGAATTCGGTGTGGGTTTGTATCTTTTCAGTGCTGAATGGGTGGGGTATTTATAGGCCCTAACCCAGTTCAAATTTGGAGCTCAAAACGATCAAATCCCGGAATTCGGGATCAAAGCGATTGCACCTCTGGACTGGAGCGGTTGCACCGCTTTGGCAGAGCTTCTCAATCCGAGCCTGAGCGGTTGCACCTCTCTGTTAGGGGCGGTTGCACCTCCTGAGTCCGCTCTCGAGATCGAGCCCCAGGCGGTGCCACCTCCTCGATCAAGCGGTTGCACCTCTCCGCTAGAGCTCAAAGACCGAGCTCGGCGGTGCTACCTCCCCGCGGGGAGGTTGCACCGCCAATCTCGCTTCGGAGATCGAGCCCAGGCGGTGCCACCTCTTGGCTGGGGCGGTTTGCACCGCCGTCTCCCTGGGAGACTTAGCCCGGTGGTGCTACCTCTGCTTGGTTGCACCTCCTGGTGCAATCGGTCCGAATAGGTAGCTCCATTCGCCCAATTTCGATTTTTTTTCAAGGGCCCAATGCCCCAAGATTAAGCTAATGGGATCACCTCCCATTTCCAACTTAATCAACGTGCTAACTACAATTACTTCTAAGACAATTTCTACAGCTTTTGCTTCGGTCGTCAATCGCTTCTTCCAAATGAGTTTCCGTGAACTTCCGTCGATCATCCGATGAACCCTCGGTGATGCTCTGGCGGACTTCCAAAGAAACTCACGGACTTACGGCGATCCTCTTGGCGAAGTTCGACGAGCTTCGCTTGGGAAGCTTCTGGACTTCTCGGATCTGTTCCCTTGAAACCTCTAACGATTTGTCGAACTTCCGTCGAACTCTCGAACTCCCAACGTGATCATTGACTTGACTCCGGCGCAACTCCTGCTGCTTGTCTAACTTTCATCGTAGTTAATCCTGCACACTTATCTCAACACATAGATTAGACAACAAATGACAATTGACTTCATCATCAAAATCCGAGATTCAACACCCGATTTCTTCTCGGTTGGTTCCGGCAGCATCTTCGACGAATCTTCGGACTCTCGAACACCCATCGAACTTGACTCCGGTATCTTTGCTTTATGTTTTCAGGCTATCGTTGTTAATCCTGCACACTTAACTTAATAATATGGATTAGATCAATTAATCTATCAATTGATTTCGTTATCAAAATTTGAGATTCAACATTTGGTACCGTCACTGGTGAGATGATGACGATATTCTAAATCAATAATCCAATCATTTTCAAAATTGATAGATGTCATGGTCTTATTAGTTTAGCTATAAAGCATTTGGCCTAATCTTCATCGGTAGTAGCATTAGCTATAAAGCATTTGGCCTAATCTTCTTTATTTGTAATATTTTCTTCTTTAATCTTCACATGATAATTTTTTTTAATATGGCCTAACTTGCTACACCTATAACACTTGATATTCTTTCAATTTGCACTATTATTTCAAGAAGACTCTTGCTTACTGTTAGCATCATCCTTCTTCTCTTTATCATTATCATTACTTTTTTTTTTTTTGTATTTGTCAAAAGGACATCTCCGACTCCCCTTGAAGTATAAACTCTCGCCAATTGATAAATTAGGGATTCTTGAGAAATAAGAAGATTTTTCAACTCTACTAAGGATGATTATTGAACCCATCCTTGAATAGATGTAACATAAGGAGTATTTTTTTTTCAAAGACTACGAATAATATAATGTTTCATTGATGCATCAAAAATAGACTCATTTAGATCTAAGAGTGATATCTCTAAATATAAATTTTTAATCTTCAAAAATACTAAGAAATCGAGAGATCCGGATAATATTTGCTAAATTATTCTCTAAATACTAAAGTGGAGTCATATTCTTTTTGTTAAGTAATGCATCAAGAGTGATCTAAATCTCTGAAGCTAATTTGAATGAATAATATATTCAAAGAGGTAATGAGAAATAGATCTTTTTAATATAAATTCAACCTTTGCATTTAAAGTCCTTTATCTCTTCGTGGTATCTCCATCTGCAACATCTAGTGTTGTTATTACATTACGACCAACCAAATCTCATAGATCTTCCCCTATAAGATAAGATTTCATATCTTATAGTTAGACTAATTAAAAAAATTTAATACTAAATCCACTAATTCGACTATAATATTTCATAGTTGAAAAAAATTATTTTCTTCAGCAAAGAGATCTTGAAAACATATATTACCATCCTTGTGGCTCTTAAAAACATAGATATCATACGAAGAAAAGATAGGATCACATGCGAATGTAACTCTTTATCAAATAGTAGTAATAATGTACTACTAGTCCAAGATCAAGCCAAATAAAAAAAAATTAAATTAAAACGAAAAAAAAAATTTATTGAACTTCTTAAATAAAAAAAATATTTGAACGACTTTTAGACCTGACTTTAATACTTGAGGCTTCAATTAATCTACATGTAAATATCACTTATTTATAGATTAAAATACAAAATCCTCCGTCTCTATAATTCTATCTAATCTATCTTCTAAAATATATTTTAAACTAAGAATTTCTTATCATTAAAACTCTATCTAATTTTATTTAAAATATAAAATATTAATTAATAATTTTTGAAATATATTTTAAGTTCTGTTACGTCTAGATTCTCTCTGTCACCGATTCAAAAGATGTTGTTGTTCCAATGAAATATGAACACCGGAAACTCTCTCTATCTCTCTCCCCTATTTGTGTTGTAGAGTTACTTGGAAAAGGCCACTGTGGAACGTACATTTGTTTCCATCTCCTTGCCTAGTTCTCGTGCGTGGTCTTCTCTCTCTGACCTTCGTGTACCCATTACAAAGTCAGCTCTTCTGCTTCGAGCGGCGATCGGAAATGCCCTATTCTTTCACTCTCTCACGTAACAAGAGGCCGCTCAACATAAAATACATAAGCTAATAAGAAAGAGGAGAATCGAAGTGTGCTACGGTAAACGTGCTCACGCGTGCGCTGGACTTCTTGTTGGTTTTCCCTCCTCGCTTTATCTGTTTGATATCTGTTCTGTTCTCTTTTCGTTGAGTTGGCTGTCGTCGAGGCCTTTACGGGCACCGGCTTCACTGTCCGCGGCGGGCTGCCCTGGCAGTGCTCCCACGTGCCGCATTCCCCGCCGAACCCACGGTCCCCTGCCTCTCACGTGCTGACGCGCTGCACTTCACCCCTTCTGCTCCATGGCCGTGGACTCATCGACCCTGGGCTTTCGTAATCCATGCTTGACCGTTGACCTGATGACGTTGACCGAGAGCATGAGAGAGAAGTGTAGGTAGGACAGAAAGGGGAAGAAGAGGTAGCCCTGTTCCTGGATGGAAACTGAAGCTGCAAGATTAGCTGAAATGGGTAGGGTGACTGCAGCCGACAACAAGGACGACGCCAGCCGCATTTGCCCGACATGCGTGTATCTTCCTGATAAAGCCTGCACTCACCTTATCTATCTCTCTTGGTTTTCTTGTCTTTCTATCGAAGAAGAAAGGAACGGGAATGAACATAAACAACAGTAGAAGTTGGGGAAGAGACAAATATTGCAACAGCAGCGGACTCGTAGATAATCAAGTCCTCTCTCCTCACTGCATGCCTCCACCCTGAACTTTCCCCCTTGCATGAGCTTCTGAAGAGTTCCTACACAAACTTCCCATTCTACCCCTCTGTTGTTTGTGCCCGGAATACTCTTCTCACATCCTGTAAAAACCCTTCCTCTTCCTAACTCTCCACAAAGAGCTATCGTCCTCTTCTTCTTCTTCCAAGTCTTCGTTATAGAGTTTTAAGCTCTAGGTGAGGTTTTAGAGTGATTAGAAGCATGCAGTACCAGGCGGCGGCAGAAAAGGCGGGGACGTGGGGGTATGTGACGGCGGCGCGGGGGGCAACGATGGAGGAGGTGGAGCGGCTGGCGGCGGAGAGCGCGGTGGTGATCTTCAGCGTGAGCACGTGCTGCATGTGCCACGCCGTGAAGCGGCTCTTTTGGGGGATGGGGGTGAGCGCCGCGGTGGTGGAGCTGGACGAGGACCCGCGGGCGGAGGAGATAGATCGCGCTCTCGCCCGACTCCTCGGCGGCTGGCCCGCGGGGGGCACCCCTGTCCCCGTGGTATTCATCGGCGGGGAGCTGGTGGGAGCCTGGATCGGATCATGGCCGCCCACATCAACGGCACCGACGTCCCCCTCCTCAAAGAAGCTGGCGCTCTCTGGTTCTGAAACGACCACGTTGAAAACCAGTCCATGCAAGAAGCATAACCAAGTGCATAGTGTCTTCCTCTTATAATGCAACCACGAATAAAGGAAACGAGAGGATAGAGGAGAGGGGAGAGGAAGGTTGAGGTTTTACTGTAGTTCTTCCGATCCATCTTGAGTACAACATCAGCATGGGTGGGCTTTGCATGATACATTCTTCCTTTCTAGAGCTCTTGTTGGTGATGATCGTGGGAATAGAAAATGATCTTTAAATCGACAAAGAGAACGAAAAAAAAATTAGGTTCTTTTCCGGGCGAATTTCTTAAAAATGTTCTTTTTAACTTTGAAAAAACTATTAAATAAAGCTCCAAGTTTGAGAAATTTTTATATAGTATTTTTTTTAATCACCGTCCTATCCTAATTGGCCACTGTCCTTTCCCATGTCACACTTTCACTCCAACTGTGATGGTGTGTATAGGCCTCGCTCTTGTTGAACCCCAACAATCACATTTGTTGCCCGTAGGCCTCCCTAGTTGTCGAGGACCATGCATTCCCCTTGCCATTGGCTATTTTCCCCGCACCGAGAGGGGTGCGTGTGCATGCAATGCACTTTTGTTATCGATCACAGGTAAGAAATAAGCGAGGGGCAACCCACACTAATGGAGCCAATAACGATATAGAGAGGCATTAGGCAACAAGTCCACTGATGACGATGATGGATCCGACAAATATAAAGGTAATAAGACAATCTTGTTATATAATCAAGACTACTCTACCAAAAATTTTTAAAAATCAAGACTTTTTTTTTTTTTTTGAATTTGTCCATCTTTTTATTATGTTATTTGTGGAAGATTAAAATTATAATGTGAAAATTTTAACACTATGATTAAAATCAAAAGGATCATAGGTGAAGAATAAATCCTACTTACCTTTATATGTCATAATAAATATGGGCACGAGATCAACAGTAAACAAACTAGACTAGTAGGATTAATCAAAGTGGTGATATCCTGTGGTGACAGGAGAGGCAAAAGATAATTAAGAGAGCTCTATCTATTTATCTCCTACATTTCAACTTCCAGTCTATCGATCATATAACTTTGATTTAAATTTAAATATATTTTATGCTAATTCAATTGAACTATATAATTTAATCATTTACATTACACTGATAAAGTGGAGTAGTGCTTTACGTCTCCTGTACCCATCGCTACATGCACAGGCTGCCGCGGATCGCTCAGTCTCCATAAAAGAACATGAAATAACTCTTCTAAATGTGCAGTCGGGTGTCCGACCTGTGATCCAATAGCACAAATCTCCACGATATTGTGTGGCACATCAATTCTCCCGTTCTTCTCTCTCTCTCTCACACACACACATGTTACGTTCACTAAGAATATACGCAAAATACTTCCAGTGTATTAACATTAAACTCAACTTAGTGATCTTAGGAGAGTACCTCAGCATGAATCTCTTGAAGGTTAACTTTTCCTTTCTTTCCTTTGGTCCATAAAATCTTACGTTCTCTATCTCTATACTACTCGATCTAATAAAACAACAAAAGAACTCTTGATTTTTTATTTTTTATTCTCTTTTTCGAGTTTTATCACCTTAACACTTTCTACGATAGTAGAAATGATGCATCGAGATGGAAGACTAGAGGGAGATAATTAAACGCATGTCTTTTAATTTTTCTTATAGCATTATGGGTGGTCAAAATATTTCTATTTCATTGGATGATTTACCTTAAGTAAAAGATCATAGACAGATAATGTAGCATGCACAACGGAGAAATGTATCAAAGAACTATAATTTAAGCAACAAGTAGGAGATTTTGTATTCATACAAAAACATTGAGCTAGATAACTTAATGGAATAGATATATATGTTTGAAGTGTTTGATATAAAGTTAGTAGTTATGAATATTTTTCTTCTGATTGGAAAAGAGAGGATTGTTTTCCATCAAGCTGCATCTCTTCTATCTTACACATGGTATAGAGATCCCTAATGGATATAAAAGCCTACAAAATGAAACAAAAAAAGTTACATGTGCATTGGCCTAAATATTTTGCGTTGGGCTTTTTTTAATTTTATTCATTATCATCAAAGTTGGTAGAAACATAGGAGACACCCTATGTTTAATTTTATTCATTATCATCAAACTCCACAATTTGGCTTCTACCATGAAGGCTCTTCCTGTTCAAGATCACAAAGAATCTTCTATTAAGACGTCCTTTTGAACCATAATCCAACCAAAGGGTTGACCACCGGTAAAATAGCCGGTCTTTTGTTAGAAACAAACATGCCAGTGTCCTCTGTATATGTTGGCTTGCTAAGCTTTTCATTTGTCTCTAATATCTTTTGCCCACCTTGTTAGTGGGTGGCTCTACTCTCGTGCTGGTTTCTTTAAGAATGTTACTTTGCTTACTTAGCCTACCCTAAGAATCAATGTAGGTTAGGGAAAGGAATTAGGTCTTACAGGTATTAAAGGTCATTGCTACTGCCACGTTTAGCTTTGAGGGAGACCAATTCAAAAGTTTTTCCGAAGACTGAAGTAGGGAGAAGCACTTCAAAGACTTGGTTGAGTTGGAGAAAAAAAGGTTTGGAAGAAAGAAAGCGAATGTGCAGCTCTTCTCTACCAAGAAAAGATGTCTTATCGCTGACTTGGCCTTCTTCTGAAAGCCGAGACATTTGGGTTGAATTCAAGACCAGTCACGGTTCTGTGTAAGTACATATAATAAAAATGTGGTTTCTATTAAGAAATTAATAAACGTTAAAAGAATAAAACAATAGATAAGATTTAAGAAAAACTTAAACATTTATAATTGTTATATTAAGGTGAAATGTTACCATTACGTGTAGGGTTAAATCCAGATTTTTCATATTAAACATATACTATCTTTTCTACGTATAAATAGGTACTGTTGGATAATTCAAAGCACAACAGATTAGAAATACGTATAGTTCCTTCTACCATTTTCTTTCCCTACTCCCTAAAGTTCTATACAAAGCCAACAAGTTACTTTTACTATTCTCTTTCCTTACTTTGTAAAGTTTTATAGAAAGCCAACAAGTATATCAATTAAAAAAAATAGAAGACCAATAGAACCAAGAAAAAAAAATTTTTGATAGAAAACTCTATTTATTTTACAGAAATTATAAAATTTGATAGAAAATAATTTTCTTGAGTATGATCTATAGTATCTTCAGAATACTGAAATTCAAAAAGATCAAATTAGTAAGAATATGTAGAAAGATGCAAGAATCCTCTACATGCTAAACCAAGCAATAGATGAGTATCAATTTTCCTAAATCATGATGACATCAAAGCTTGAAAAGTATTAAAAAGTATTTTTGAAGGTACAAATAAGGTAAAAACTTTAAAGCTTTAAATTCTTTGATATGAATTTGAAACTCTTATGATGAAAGATTCTAAAACTATTATTATTTTTTTAGAAGTCTCTTTTATTATAAACCAAATGAGATCTTATAGTAAAAACCTAAAAAATTAAACTATAATAAAAAAATTTATAAAGTTTATTTCTAAAATTTGATATTATTTTTACCGCTATAGAAGAAGCTAAAGATACAAGTATATTATCTATTAATGAATTAATGGGCTTGTTTTATTCTATGAATAAAAAGTGAACAAATCTTCATATAAAACTATAGAACATGCTCTTCAAATGAAGATAGATAAGGAGGAACAAAATAAAAATTCAAAAGCTTAGGTCTCAAGGGAGGGATCAAAATATTAGAGGTCGTGAACAATCTGGGCTTGAAGCAAGAGACGAGGTCGATCAATTGAGGGTTAGAGAAACTCTAATGAAGATAACAAAGAAACCCGTTAATATTTTTATAATAAAAAATTAGATATATTGAAAAAAATACTAATATAAAAACAAAAATCCAAATGTTCATCTCTACTCTTATTGTAAAAAATATGATCATTTTAAAAAGATTGCTAGAACAAAAATCAAGCAAATTATCATTAAAAAATAGTAAAAAAAAATGAAAAAATATCTTTTTTATAACATTTGATGAAAAATAATCTAGATCTATTTTAATTTTAGATAATGGATGTAGTAATCATATGATAGGGGACAAAAGTTTATTTCAAAGACTTGATTATTTAATCAAATCTATAGTACGTATGGGAAATGATAATAAGGTTCAAGTGGAAAGAAAAGGAATCGTTACTATGAATACCAAATCAAGTAAAAAATTTATTGATGATGTAATATTTATTTCTAATTTAAAATAAAATCTTATTAGTATATGACAATTGATGAGAAAAAGAATAGTATACTATTTTTTTTATTAAAAATTTGATTTATGATAAGAAAATTAATAAATTGATAGCAATTATAAGGATGATAAAAAACAAAGTGTTTCTCTTATTATTTTCATATTTCTCCTTACATGCATTCACTGCTACTATTACTAATAAATCGACATTATGCCATAAAAGATATGATCATCTGAATTTTTATAGATCTATGTAAACTATCTCACATAACAACTATGAAATATAATGCCATGACATAGAACATAGTAACTGGGGAACTATAGCTAATGAGACTGACACGTGAGTGCCTAATTTGCTACACTCTGCTCATATGGACATTATTGATGATATGATATTTTTTTCAACTAACAATATTACCTCATAATCTTCAACTCAGCCTACTCAGATAAGATAATTTATCAGCATATTCCCTGCATAATAGTAAAGCTGTTTCAAGTTGCTTTTCTTCATGGCTAAGGAATGCCTTAAAACACTTATCTGAGTTGTAAAACACTTATCCCAAGATTTGGTTAGCAGTTGTAAAACACTTAATTTCAAAATTTCCTATGCATGAAGGGTTGTTTCATGCATTAGTATTTATTTTGGTGTTTAGGGCTTAGAAAGGACTTTAGAAACTGATGATATCTTGGCAGAAGCTCTCTT